>BLBF01000007.1:58437670-58510347 GCA_015471245.1 Laticauda colubrina | reverse complement strand
TCCCTTCACACGGAGCCAAGCTGCACTAAAAGCCTCCAACACAAGTGTGATTTGATAAATAAACAACCATGTGATTTGATAAATAAAATTTGCTGATAAAATCAGAAGAATTTGTTGGAAAAAAAGGAATGGGCAGGAAATGCATGTGGCTGTAGACTCTGCTGCTGCCACTGCTTGGAAAGCTCTCATTGTCCTATGAATATAATGTAACATTTTGCAATTCTCTTCTTTCTTTTGGTCCAGTTACTGCTTCATTCATTCTTTGTTGTTCTCCTTTCCTCTTTTTGTCTCCTCCTCTGGAAAATTAGTTTTCTTCTTTCTCATCCCCTTCTTAGTTCTCCCCCTTTTTCCTTTCTGCTACACGTGACAATTTGTGAAAGCAGTTTCTTCATTTAAGAATGATTTGTATATGCCGAATAAGATCATGAATTTTATAATGAAATACATTAAGTTAATGGAAATTAAGTTTAATGTTATTATTTTAGTCTAGTCTTCTTTTGTGGGGGAGAGAGAAATGTCGAAGGTATGAATACACATTCATCTTTGGTATTTTTCAAGAGTTGAGTCAACTAAATATAAAAATAGAAACTAATGTCCACAATCAGTGAAGAATTCTGAACTAAAAGATGTCTGAATATTTCATTCAGGAAGAAATCTGAAACATGTTTCAAATTGACAAGGAATTATTTTGAGGGGGAAAAAAGATAGAGGTTTTAGTGTGGCCTTCACAGTCCCCATCTGAATAGCATTGTATTGAGAGTTTTGCAGCAATAATTCAGCGACAGAAAAATTAACACAGATGGCTGATGCTTCATTTAACATCTTTATAAACACAAGTACATTTTACAAACCAGTTGTAGATTTCTCCAACATGGAGCAAACTCAAACAGAAACATTTTGCAAATTCAGAGCATAGCTCCAGTCTTCAGCAAGCAAGCAATTTAGTTTTATCTTTAATAGACAGACTCATAGCTCAACATAGCTTCAGAGCTGACAACAGAGCTACGCCTAGGCTACTTTTAGTTTCAGTTTCCAAACTATCCTCATTGGCTGATTTAGTTGCTGTGCCTATTCATTGGCTGACCTTGTTACCATGCTCTATTCCAGTTCATGACTATACTCTGACACACTGAAATCTATGGGAGATCTCAAGGACAAAATGTACATATTGGTAAAATCCAAGAATATTTCTGAATTAGCAGAGTTTGTAAAGAAGAATGGGAAAAATGCCAAAAGCTAGAACAGAAACATTCTCAGAGAAGAGCTGTTTATTTCTGCTAAAGCAGGTGTTACAAAGTTCTGATTGAAAAGCTATCCAAACTTTTTTATGTGCTATATTCATTGTTTTCTTAATCTAAATAATTCCACACAAAAAATACATATCCATTCGAATTTCCAGGAAGATGTCGCATTTACATGGGGAGGGTATTACCAGCTTCTGTTCACCTAATAATTCACTGAAATATACAATTTAGTCAGGGATGCCTAATATATTCAGAAAGGGCTCATTCTAGTTATAAATTAAGATGCACAACACAAGACACTTAAGATGTTTGGAGTTCTCCAGACTCATGGATATGATCCTAATATACCCCTGAAAAAGTGCTATCAGCCCATAATTTTTATGGAACAGAAATAGAAAAAAATATTTAAAACTTAAGGGAGCAATTAGTGCAAGTATACAGACAGTCCTCAACTTATTACAATTGAACGCAATGTCTCTCTTGCTAAATGAGATAGTTGTTAAGTGAATTTTGCCCCATTTTGTGATCTTTCCTGCCACAATTGTTAACTGAATCACTGCAATTCATAAGTTAGTAACCTGTTTGTTAATTGAATTTGGCTTCCCCATTCACTTTGCTTGTCAGAAGGTCACAAAAGGGTATCCCATGAACCTGGGACATTGCAACTGTTATAAATATGAGTCAGTTGCTAAGCATCTGAATTTTGACCATGCGGATGCTCCATGCGGATGCTGTCATGTGGAAAACGGTCACTTTCGACTCACTTTCTTTCAGTTTTTTCAGTGTAACTGTGAACAGTCATTAAATGTACTCTTGTAAGTTACTTATGTAAATAAGAAATTTAAGTTTTGTTCAATTTAGCTTGAGTTGAAACCTTGTTCTGGATCACTTCTCTAACATTATCATCTCTTCCCCCTCTGTAGCATGTCAGAGTTAGAGTAAAGGAAAGACTGCAACCAGAAACAGCTTGTGTATTGGTGCTAAAAGTTTTTTGGGTTGCCAGAAGGATGCTGGTTAAAAGTATCAGCTGAATCTCTTACCCATGGATCAGTTGGAGGGGAGATTTCTACAGAAAACTTTGTTGAAGAAGCAAAGCATTAATAGCCCATTTCCAAAACTGACTTGGGAGCAGGGAAAAGGAGATAATAAATCTCCCCTTAAAATAAACACATTTGCTTTTTAAATAAGATATACAAATTTGCATATTCCCACTAGATCAAGTATACTTAAAATACTCAAAAACGTTAGTAGTGTGATATATATAAAATTGTCAGGGGCAAGCAAGCAGATTCAGATGTGAAATGTTCAAGTTAACTACCGGTAGTCCTCAACTTACAACAATTCAGTTATAACAGCACTGAAAAAGGGACTTAGGACTGTTTTTCAGTTATGACCTCCGTAGCAGACCCATGGTCACAAGATCAAAATTCAGACGCTTGGCAACTGGTTCATACTTATGACCGCTGCTGTGTCCCAAGGTCATGGGATCGCCTTTTGCAACCTTCTGACCAGCAAAGACAGTGGGAAAACCAGATTCACTTAACAACTGGGTTATTAACTCATCAACTGCAATGACTCACTTAACAACTGAGGCAAGAAAGGCCATAAAATGGGGCAAAGCTCACTTAACAGAAATTTTGGGCTCAATTGCAGTCGTAAGTTAAGGACTACCTGTATTCTATCCTACCTATAATAGAAGAATCTTTCCAGGTTGCTTGCCCTTCCTTGGGTACAAAGTCACATGAAATTTGGGGGGGGGGGGGCATTCCTAGGTCTCTTGCAAATATACAATGACTCAAGGCTAATTCCCCACTTGATTCCCCCCCCCGCTTGCCTGCTGCCGATTTCCCCCCAAAAATAAGTAAATGATATACTTTTTCTAAAGTTTATGTGTTCAAAAATAATTCATACAGTATCTGCAGTGATATTTTTAAGTCATGTTTTTTTTGTAAATTAAAACATCAACATATTCTCCATTATACCAGTCTGATATGAAGAGGTCTGGTTTTTTTACATAAGGACCTAAGATTCAAACTGCAACCTATCCAAGAACTGCAATTTATCCAGCAGCAAATATGAATAAACTCTCAGATGAGGGAACACTGTTGCTTACTGTTTGGCAATGCTAAATTTATCTAATAGGCTCCTCTTTACTGTTTTTGTCTGCTGATTTCTACCCAATTCATTTCATCGATTTTGCCTGATATTCCTACTTCTTGTCTCATGTTCATTTCTTTCACATTATCCTGTAGGTTAATTTTTTATCAATGGATATTGATTAATGGATTAATTTTGGAGGCTTCTGATGTTTTCCTCTGTCCAGTCTAGTACTAGAGGACAAAACTTGCAGGTTTTTACCAAAAAGAAATGTTAAAAGCAACTAGAATAAGTACAGCAAAGCACAAAAATCTGAACTATTTTCATCAGATTACAGTATAACTCTGCCACCTTCTGGCAAAGAACTCTTTGTAGGTTCAGGATACTACCTTCTACATGACACATATTAAAGATTGAACAATCCAAAATCTTCTATAGAATGTGTGCATTCTTGGAGACACAACAATAAACAGTGTTATTCAGGTAATAACAACACATCACTTAAGTATATTTCAAGTTTAGAACAGTGGAAACTGAGTTTTATTCTAGCAAGAAATGGTAAATTGTTATTAATAACTTGTTCCAAATTTGTTTTATTTAGGAACTGAATATAGGTTACAGATCAATTTGATAGCAGAATATTTCTCATGAAAATATTTCAATCAGTAAAATTTGCTAAATTTAATTGCATTGGGGAGAATTAAAAATATCAATCTTATTTATACCTTGACTGCCATCAAATAATTATTAGTATTTCTGATACTCAGCCTTGTTGTTTTGTCTTATCTTCTCAGTCTCAGTCTCTTAGGCATGAAGTGAAGTAATTAAATAACATTATTTACAGAGCTGTTGCAACCAAATTCAGAAAAAGCATGTGAACCAGACACCAAATCTGCTGCAAAAATGTATAACAGAAGAATTTTACCTTTGAGAATATGTGTTTTGGACTGAGGTTGTAGCCTTTAAGACTTTCATGTAACTTCTGCAGGCACCGCATGACTTTCCTTTGCTGTTCATCATTCCTCAGCTGCTCCACTTTGGTAAGGAATTCATAATGTTCTAAAGGTCCATTGCAAAGTAATAAGGCTTTCGAATTAGCTTCTGCTAGTCCACCGCTGGCAGCTTTCTCTGCTACCTGAACTGTATATGCTATATGACATGAGAGAAACATTTATTTACTGTTCCCTTAAAAAAAACAAAACCCAAAGAGTCAGTCTTATTCTTATGTAATAAATTAGTGGGCTGAAATGAAAAACTCTGATCAAATCCCTTGCTCACTGATTTATTTTTATCCCACCTTTATGATTTTTATAACTCAAGACAGCAAATATACTTAATACACTTTCCTTCTCCTATTTTCTCCACAACAACAATCCTGTGAGGTGGGTTGGAGTGAGAGAGTGTAACTGGCCCAAGGTTGGCCTTCCTGCCTAAGGTGGGACTAGAATTCACAATCTCCTTGTTTCTTGGCCAAGACCTTAATCACACTACACCAAACTGGCTCTCTTAAAGTCATCAGTGATAACTTTGAGCAAGCCATTATTTTTTCTAGTGTTTTTCAACCTTGGCTGCTTGAAATTGGATGGACTTCAATTCCCAGCATTCCCCAGCCAGAGTTCTGGGAGTTTGAAGTCCAACCATCTTCCAGCGGCTAAGATTGAGAAACACTATCTAAGTCCAATTCACTCCCCCATTAACAAATAACTTGTGAGCCTTCTGCACCATTCAGAAGAACATGAAATGTAAATAATAACAATTATAAATTCCACTACTATTCCAAGACTTTCTACATATAACTTAAAGTTCTTAAATACACAACAGAACACCCACCACCTACAATAAGTGCAGTATGTAATAATACACAGTATTTGTACGGCCAGAAATTTCTGCAGAGATTTCTGATGTGTTATTCATGAACGTAAGCATGCAAAGCAAAAATGATCTTCATCATTTAACATTACTAAATGCATATTCAGTGTACTACATTCAGCTACATTCATCTCACTCTGACGTGTACAATATATACAATGTATGCTGTCCTTCATTGGGCCATTGAGATGATGGGTATTTTCTATGACACCACAAATTAGGGATTAAACATACATATCAATATATTTCATATATTATTAGAAAACAAAGAGTTGTTACTTTTTCATATAAAAGTAAAGGTTTCTTCTGTCCAGTTGTGTCAGACTATAAGGAGCACTGCTTATCACTATTTCCTAGCCAAGGAAGCCAATGCTGTCTGAAGACATTTCCATGGACATGTGGCCGGCATGACTATATCCCAAGGCACATGAATGCTTTTACCTTCCCACTGAAATGGTACCTATTTATATACTTGCATTTGCATGCTTTTGAATTAATAGGTGAGCAGGAGCTGTGACAAGTAACGGGAGCTTACCGCATATCACACTTGGGTCTTGAACTCGGGCTGTCAGCTTTCTAGCTTACAAGCTCAGCGTCTTTAACTGTGGAGCCATCGCACTCCCACCTTTTTACATAAATAATAACTTTATTAAAGTTTTTGAACTGTTATTCTAGAGGATCTCCCTTTCGATTACCATCTTTTCTAGTGCTAAATAATTCATAAGATTGTAATGAATAAGATTATATTGATTTTGAATTAATGTTCCTTCCTATAAATTAATATAAACCTCAAAAACCAGTTATCTCTCAATAATTCAAGGCTTTTGAAATATTCTACATATTCTCTTCTCACCATTAAATTAAACTGGCTTCTTTTGCCTAGGACATCCTTACTAAGCCCAGCTACAAATTATTCACATCTTGACCGTGTGTTCTAACACAATAGGATTTATTTTTAAGAAGACATAATCATGGTAACTACTAGAGATAGACATCAAATCAATATACAGTACCTATAATTCCCAGGATTTATACTTTTTATGCTTCACCTTTAAAAAATATAGAGTTTAGCTAAAGATTTATAATTTCACATAACTTATGCTATTTATACATCACAATTTTAGACTACCTTTGCAGATATGAACTCGCCAAGACAGCTAATAAAATAGTCCAAAATACATTCTTAATTATCAAAATTTGAAAGATGATGTGTATATATAATATCCTCCTTGAAAATACTAAAATCCTGAAGCCATAGAAGTTCCCTAAAAATATATCTTAGAAGCAGGCTAAAGAAATAAATGTTTTAAGATTTTCCAGTAACCTTCTGATGATTATTTTCCCCAGAGATTACTGGGTGAATGCATAAAATACCCTCTTCTCATGCCCATCAATCTAGTAAGACCTTTCTTGTTTTTTATCAAATACTGGTAGCAGATATAGTATCTTGACACAAAATAAATCCCCTCTCTTGATTGGCACATTTCTTTTATTGGTTCCTCTGAGTTCTTAAAGAGAAAGTTTTCATTTAGACAATACAGAAGTTTCCTCAAATGACCATTCTTGGCAGGGTATCTTCAAACAGATACAGGACAATTAAATACTATTATTTGTACTTCACACCTCTTCAATTTCTTTTTTGAAAAACATCATCCACATCTTCTCCATGATGGGGGAATCTATACTAATCGTCTATTCCTTTTATATTTCTGCATAAATGTCATTTTTAACATATACTGTGACTCTGCTTCTCATTGCTTGTGGTTTCTTTTACCTTTTTTATTAAGTTGTACTCTTGAATATTTCAATCACAAAAATCTTTCCAAAAGATTTAAGTCTTGTTTATCTTACTATGTCAAAATTTCAGAGTTATTTTCCATATTCGAGCCTTGGTATGTACATAATAAACGCATGAAGTTTATAAGCTAATATTCTTACTGATTTTTAATTAAGAGGGTTAATTATCAGTTATTCTTGTTTTGTCATTGTCTTCTATAGACAAAAAGGACCCTGCCTATGCAGGAACTCCAAAGTTCTTCAGATTCTTTTCTAGATCTTCCAAAGCTATGGTGCAGCTATTCCTTTCTGATTCCCTCACTACCAGTAAGAATTGCCAGGTAAAGATGGTGATCTTTCTAGACTTTGGTATCTGTTCCTCAACATCCACCCTTCTGACAATAAATCTGCCAAGGTAAGAACCATTGGTTCCTGTACTGGAGAAACTTTTCCTCTCACAAATCAGATGCACTACAGGTCCAGAAAGAGAATAGCCCAAATATTCATTGAATTGGAAAGGAAGGAGAGAAACGCCTAGAATTTAAACCGAGAAGTATAGATTAAATATCGTGTGAGGACTTTGATTTCTGTATAATACAGTTTATGTTCTGTATGCATACAAGTTCACTCATCTATAGTAAAGAGACTAATCTTGCTAAATCATGACTGTCTCTTGAGTAAAGAGACTAATCTTTACTATAGTAAAGAGACTAATCTTGCTAAACCATCAATGAGTCAATTTTTGAATAAGGAGTTAAAGATCTAGATAGTTGAGATTATTAGTGATCTCTGTGTACAGCAAGACCTTAGTTGCTTCATTTATACTCTTCAAAACTCCAGCTTCTTGCCTTATTTTCAATTGGGAGTCTTGACGCTGCCTGCTTCTGCTGCTAGTGACTGAAATAGTTGTTCTTCCAGTGATTAAGTATTACTATCTGAATATCGTACTTCTGATGGTCATTCGCATCCACTGGTTGGTTCTGCTCCTTACAGAAGCTGCTTCCTGCACCACTATTTCTGCTATTTATGTCCCTCCAAAAAACCAACTTCATTACTTTATGCTAAAGTATAGCAATTTTTTATTCTAGTTCCTTCTTTTAAGCACTACTATAGCTTTTCTTTCCTACATATGTACACCAAGTATTTTCTTTTCAAACTTTTAGAACAATCCTACCCTGCTAAGCAGCTAATGAGAACACAGAAGAGGGAAAAGGAATTGGTAGAAAAGCAGAGAATAACAAAGAGACAGACACATGCTGAATACATCAGATTATGGATTAGAATGACACTACCTTTGACTCTTGCTCTTCTCAGAATAAGAATGCATCTTATAATAATTGGCACTGAGGTATTAAGTTTGGCTGGCTGGGAAATTCTGGGAGTTGAAGGCCTCACATCTTAAACCTGCCAAGGTTGAAAAAAACTGTACTAGATATAGACCAATTCTGCAAGTTCCTATATTTTTAAGAATGCATATTCTGAATCAGCTAACACTGACCCAGAAACATCTGAAGTATGAAAGATTCTGACATATGCACCCTAATCTACTTTTTATAAATTCCACATAATTTAATATGCATTCCTTATTTTAAAACCTAGAATCTTATGAGTAAACAGATGATGTAGGGTGGAATTCAGGCCTGTCTAAATCTTGGCTATGGTAGGAAATAAAATGAATCTGTTGTCTAAAAGGTTTCCCTGTGTGAAAAGTGAAATATAATTTTGGAGATTTGTAAATATTCTTCTATGTTAGTGCAAATTAAAATTCACCAATAGAAAAGCACACATTATCCAAGTCAGTTAGAGTGCATCAATTTCCTAGAGCAGTATCTACTATAGCAAGAATAGTGCAGAGGGGAACCTTCAGGGCCTTCTATGCCTTCAGAGAAGGCCTTAAAAATCTGGACCAAAAAATATAAGTATTAAATTATTATATATAAACTATCTAATTTAATTTAATACAATACTGAGGAACAGGTTCAAGGATTATGAAACACTGATGTTCCTTGCCCTTCTGGACCCCAAGAAGTTTGCCTCATACAGAAAAAACTTCCCCAGCTCTGCGTTTCAGAGTGAGGGCTGAGGTGAAGGCCCAGCTGTAGTGCTCACGGTTCGCCACTGGAATAGTGTAACCACAAGACAAGAACATAAGTGCAAATACTATGTATGTAGATACCAGTGCTGTTTACACTCCATAATCACAGTATGTGCATTGTAACTTACTTATAGCACATAAGACTTATTGCTATGCTTCAAAGTTATAACTTCCCAGAAGTTTTTATCATGCATCCCTTGCAATAAAACATGCTTGAATATATGTATTTATCACTTGTGTATACAATATGACAACTGGACAGTTCACCAAAATAGCTGCAAAGTACATCAATATTTTGTGAAAAATGTTAATTGGTAAAAGTATTTTCCTGTACATCATTTTTGTGATAGAAAGTACAGGCTGAAGAATCCATCAGTGCAACACTGAAGAATCCATCAGTGGGAGCTTCCCATTTGGCAGGAAAAAAGATTTCTTGAATTGGGGGGGGGGGTATTTTTTTTTCCTGCATCCTATTCAGTTCTGGACCACACAGAATGAACAGTTTCTTACCAGAGCTTCGGTGGCACAGTGGTTAGAGTGCAGTACTGCAGGCTACCTCTGCTGAGAGCCATCTGCCTGCAATTTGGCAGATCAAATCTCACCAGGCTCAAGGTTGACTCAGCCTTCCATCCTTCCAAGGTGGGTAAAATGAGGACCCAAATTGTTGGAGGCAATATGCTGACTCTGTAAAACTGCTTAGAGAGGGCTGTAAAGCACTGTGAAGTGGTATATATAAGTCTAAGTGCTATTGCGATTGCTACTTAGTCTTACTGGAGATAAACCAGCAGTTCCTAATGTTGAATCAATCTTCCATTAGGACAAGAGCTCCACAACTATAAAGCTAATAATGTCTATTAAAAAAATCCACAAAGAGATCTGTGTGCTCTGACATCAATGCTCAGTCCACAACCAGAATATATTTTTTAATTTACTTGGACGCAAAACCAACATTACACAACATATTAAAACATAATACAGTTTGCTTGATCCTCCTGGTTTATGTTTTAAATTTTGATTCACCGATGTTAACAGAACTAAGTTTGTTTAGGCAGCATTTGGAAGGGCTTTAAAAGGCCATCCTGAAGTAGGGTTGCTTGGGGCAAAAGAAGGATTTGTGCAGAGCTGTACAATATCCTATTAGCAAGCTGTATATAAAGAGACACTTCTCAAAGAATAATTGGTACACACTAACAAGTGTTAAGTGTTAAATCAGCTCTCCATTACAAATGAGAAATAAAATGGAAATTTTGAGGATGGAAATAATGGTTGGGCTGAATAAGAAAGATGTAGATAAGGACCCGAGGGAGGAGCATGGGACGCAAGTCAAAAAGAGAAGTGAAACTTCCAAAAGGAGGAGAGATGATGGATAGGAAGGATTTTTCTTTTTTAAAAAATAAGATTAAAAATTAGGATAAAAAATTAGAAATAGGGGGGATATTGCTATACATATTTTAGTTAACACATTTAAAGTGTATATTTAGGGGTTAAGATTAGAGTTTGAAAAAGGATGTTATTAGGTATGCTCAAAAATAATGCTAGTACTATTAGAAGGATGTAGCAAATATTGAAAAATGAAGGATTATGTGCTGATAGTTATGTGTAATATTAGACCATGTAACCCTGATTAATGTTAATTCTCACTGTATCAATACTATTTTTGTATCAAAATGAATGACACTCAGACACCTCACTGTTCATGAAACGATACTGTGTGTTTAAAAAAAAATAAAAAACTTTTTTAAAAGAGAGAAATAAAATTGAAGCACATCCTTAAAGGGGCATAAAACCCTTAGGCCAGAGGATCTCCAACCTTGGTAGCTTTGAAGGCTTGTGGACTTCAACTCCCAGAATTCTCAAGCTTGGCACAGCGTTCAAGCTGGCTGGGGAATTCTGGGAATTGAAGTCCGCAAGTCTTAAAAGTTGCCGAGGTGGGAGGCCGTATGTTTTGAAATGGAGAGTGCGAGCAGAACGGACGGCTTTTATGCTTAACTTTTCACGGGACAATCCAGAACCTTACAACCCGCTGGACGTTCCTCTTCGGAACACTTCCCGAAAGGGCGATGCCTGACAGGAAAAAAAACCGAGCCGCATTAACTCCCCTTTTTAACTGGGGGTCTTGACAGCCACGACCAGGGCTTGAAACCAGGGGAGCCGCTTTAATAGCTGACCTTCCAGCTGAGCCTTCATCCTCCCAAGAGGATCGCGGGCTAACTTCGAACGTCCTGAGACCTAGTCCTAGACCCAAACGCCACTAACCTTTCCGCGGGGCCCAGCATGTTAGGATGAGAGCGGCGGGTCGAATGGCAGCTTTTATCAGGCGGCGCCCAGTAACCAAGGGCGACACGGGAGCCGCCATCTTGGCGCGCTTCCTTTCCTCCCGCCCTTCCCCCCTCCCTTTTTGGAAGGTAACTTTATCGGCAGCAGATACAGCCGCTCCGCCAAAGCCTCTTTTCTCAGCCAGCCCGATGCCATTCACCTTCACCTTAAACCAGGGGCTCGTCCTTCGCACGGACGACGAGCTCCAGAATGCAACACGTGACTCCGGCTCAAAAGCGACTGCAGGCAGCCGGATGCAAAAGGCATGCTGGGAAGTGTTGCATCTCTGCTTGTATTCAACCTGGCCGGGTCGATGCGAACAAGAACGGCATATTCTTTTAATTTCATGAGGCATGTTTATGATCACATATCCGTCTGAGTCCGTCATAGTGATTGAGGGCTGACACAATTTCTTAACGCGTATAATTTGGCATGTATTGAATATTACGTGCCGGTGGGCTACGGTACTAATGAGTAATTTCAATATTTTATGTGCGGCTTACTCTGATAGGAAATACTTTCTCTTGTGGGGCTTCAGCATCTGAACATCCCCTGCATGTTTCTTCAGGCTCTTAAGTCTTGTCAGTCAGGGTTGTACACGGTGATTGCATTTAATATTATGTACGCAGGGGCCAACCTATGACTGTCTTTCACTGACTGAAGTACTGTGGTAGGATAACCCAGCGAGTGTGCATAATGCTGCGAATGTCGTGCAAAACAAGCCCAATTTGTGAAATGTATGACACGGTGAGTCTATATTTTTAAGGCTCTTCAGACACCGTTTTGTCGACCGGCCTCCGGATCGCATGATGGAGTGGAACAGTGAGGTTGTTACACGGTGGTTAATTGGAATGCGCTCTATGGCTTTTCTTGCCATTTTAAAAATCGTTTCCATGTATTTTGGCTGTATTTTAATTGGGTTTTATATATTTGGATTGTTTTATATGGCACTCCCAGTTACGATGTGAGATGGACAGCAGTCGTCATCATCACTGTCATTTAGCCATTGTCTATCCACTGCAGGACAGCTTTCTTTTGCCAAATGAGTCAGCAATATTTGCTGACATCATCGATCCATCTTGTTTTAGTTCTCTTTCCTGGACACTTTTTTATCAAGGGAGATCCATTCTATGACTGCCTTGGTCCACCTGCCATCGGTTCTTCTTCCTATGTGACCAGCCCATTTCCATTTCCATTTTTTACTCTCTTGATGATGTCCTATATTTTTGTTTTGTTATCTAATCAGCAATATGTACTAAATACGGTACTTAGCCATACTAATATAAAATGCATCTCTATTTGTGTTTATGTCTCTGTGTAATTGGTTATATTTTCATTCTGTTTTTTTGTTAGTTGCCCTGAGTCAGATATTTAACAGATTTAACAGATAATCAGAGTTGGAAGGGACCTTGTAGTCCAACCCCCTGCCCAAGCAGGAGACCCTACACCATTTCTGACAGAGGGCAGTCCAATCTCTTCTTGAAGGTCTCAAGTGATGGCGCTCCCACAACTTCTGAGGGCAAGCTGTTCCATCGGTTGATGGTTCTCACTGCCAGAAAGTTTCTCCTTATTTCCAGGTTAAATCTTTCCCTGTTCAGTTTCCATCCATTATTCCTTGTCTGGCCTACAGGCGCTTTTGAAAATAGCTTGACGCCTTCCTCCCTGTGGCAGCCCCTCAAATATTGGAAGACTGCTATCATGTCTCCCCTGGTCCTTCTCTTTTCTAGACTAGCCAAGCCCAGTTCCTACAACCGTTCATTGTATGTTTTAGCCTCCAATCCCCTAATCATTCTGGTTGCTCTTCTCTGTACTTTTTCTAGAGTCTCAACATCTTTTTTATAATATGGTGAACAAAACTGGATGCAGTACTCTAGGTGTGGTCTTACTAAGGCTTTATAGAGTGATTTTAGTACTTCCGTTGATCTTATATATATATATATTGATCTTATATATATATAAGACAGAAACCATATAAATGTATATTTTTATTTAATAAATAGTGCATAGCATTCATAACACACCTTTATAATATCTAATTGGTTAAGCTAAAATGATAATACAGAACAGTGTGGCTTTCACCTTCTCTATTTACATAAATAGAGAAAGACGTATAGCTGGTAGAACAAAGTAAGTCAACTAAAATGAAAAAGTTTATATTGTGAGTAGTTTTCTTCTTGCTGTATGTCACTTGCTTTACCATTCTTGTATACTATTTCAATATAATACAACTTTCTTTGATTTTTGAATCAGTTGCTGTCTATCCATTGGCAACATTTACCAGTTTGGAATCTCCTTTTGTGTTCAGACATCTTTGGAACACTTTTCCTGTTTATTCATGGCTGTTTCCATTTTTAGTATCTTTACAGATGTTGTTGCAATACTGCTTCCTGAGTCTACTGATGTGATGGAATGTAGTAAGGAGTTGGATTCATTCCTAGGTGGGAGGTGGTGCATTCCAGAGGAATAAACAGCAACTCAGTCTAGATGTTATGTGTGAAAGAAAGAAGATAAAGCCACAGACCCTCTCTGATAGGTCACACAGTATATGGTACGTGCAGATAGTAAAGTGCTCAGTTTGGCAAGTTTTTGTCTACAGGTATGAAAACAAAATTTTTTGGTTTGGGGCCTGACATCAAACAACTCTCTGAAACTCTTCCTTAAGATCCTTCCTGAGATCTTTAACTTCCTTTACTTCTTTTCCTTGTTCTTCTCATCCTCTACCTTCTAGTTTCCTGTCGTCCCCCCCTTCCAGTTTCCTTTGTTCCTTCCTTATCTTTGGACAAGTCTCTTTTCACATTTCTCTTTAGCTACTTTCTTAACTTCATTCCGTAGTTCAGGATTTCAATCTGATTTGTGATGTTTTTCCTGAAAATGGAGGGTACAGGCTCAACGTTGTATTGTAGAAAGTGCTTGGCTTTCTTTCTTTTTTAGCTTAATAGGAACTTACACATGAAGTTTGTGATCTGTTCTACAGTCAGCAGCTGCCCATATCTTTGATGCTTTCACTAAGCTCCACCTAATTTTAGCAATAATGTCATCAATTTGATTTCTATGTACTCCTCTGGTGATGTTATTTTTTGCTATTTGAAGATCTTAAACGATGAATAAATCATTAGAGTAGAAGAAGTTAATAAATTAGCCTCCTGCTTCAGTTTTGTTTGCTAAGCCATATAATACAATTACATATTGATCCTTATTATTTCTAACTTTGGCATTGCATGTTCTGTCAATACTGTATATTATATTGCATTTCCATTCATTTTGTTATTTAATCATGACTTTCATTCAATATAAACTTTTTAATTAGTGAATAGTAACTGAATTCTGTGAGCATGATCTTAAAATTAAGATCTTTACTATCTCATTGATTTCAGTAAAAATTAAATGCATTTAAATTTCCAATAAAACAGAAATCTTAAGCCTGGTTAATTTTGTGAACTCTGTTTCTTATTCTTTTTCTCACATCACTTATCTAGAAATGGGAAAATATATAACTGAAGCACATTAATAATCTAAATAAAATTTAAAACAACAGAATTCAGGATTATGTTACAAAACATAAAATGTATGTTATTTATTGTATAAATGTACAAACAGGTACTTCAAATGAGACTTGTTTAAAGATTGCAGTGTTACTAATTGTATCACATAACATTTTTATGAGGTTTCAAATAAGTTTCTTCTTTGTGTCCTTTCAAGCTTTGACGAGTTAATTCACTCAAGATGTTAAATTCGTCAACACCTGGACCCATTTAACAATGAACTCCAGTGTGCAAATCACTATGAATTGCACAGACACTTCAAAAAGACTTTGCATATTTGCTAAAAGCAATATTTTTAGATACTTGAACAGAGAATAAACAACTTTGGCAAAAAGTGATTTAAATAACAAATAACTTCTCTCTATAAACAGCTTAACTCCTTGAGAACAATGAATAAACAAGGAGACAAGAGTCTTTTTTTCCTCTCTTTGCATTATTAACTCTCATCACGATATGAATGGGTGAAATGTCAGGAATAATTGGAGAAAATCACAGCATAATCTTCGGCAAAAACATCTGATTTATTTAAATTGTCACTACTCGTTCTTAATAAATCCTTTCTTTAACCTTTTGATCTGCAATCCAGCAGGCTAAAAATTGAATGTTTGTGTGTGATGCACATCTCCTGCTTTTCACACAACTGCATACTCTTGCATGCTGAATAAAGTCCGTATCATGAACTCCTTTGCTCAGGTGCTGACATGACCCTTCTGACATCGTTCCAATCACAGTGCTAGGGAATTCATATGAGATATGATACAGGCTAAATATAGAAATGAAAATAAAGAACAGATTGAGAATAGGTATGTCATCTTATCAACGTTTACTTTATCTTGTCTACATCTTTTCACCGCAAGCACCATTTTTAAATTGTGCCTGAGAATGATACACATATATAATCCAGCTATATCAAGCTTTTCTGCACCAAAGGAAATATTGTCAAGAACACACAATTGAATTTCAAGTGGAGAGGTCACATTCTTTTTCAGTGACCTGATGGCTATGTTCTTCTCGTGTCCAGTAAGCCTCAGGGAGACATATGTATTGTTATTTATGTTCTATTATATACTCTATTTCAGTTCTCCACATGGAAAGTAAATCCTATATAAATTTGTCAAATTTCATTTTTATTTCTAATCATTCTATAGCTTATTTGATGGTCAGAGAAGTAGCATGTTACATTAGGGAGAGTTGACTAATGCTCTTATAAAATGGTGTTGTAGATTGTAGTTCATTTGATATTTCTATATCCATTGTTGTGACCATGGAGGGCAAATAGTAAACACTAGTCAAAAGGATACAAAATTGGCTGAGACACTAATAATTATGTGGCCTTCAGAAGACAGATGTTAAATACAAGACATATTCTTTTCTCCAGTCTCATAAGCCCATCAGCTTTCATTATCTTCTGTAGACCCTGCAAATTTGGCTATTTATGGTGATGCTTAAAGATGTGTGAACCCTTTTGAATTTTTAATATTTCTGTATAAGTGTGATCTAAGATATCTTCTCCACACAAATCTTAAAACTAGATAAAGAGAACCCAATTAAACAAATGAGTTAAAAACATCATACTTGTTAATTTATTTACTGAGAAAAATACAGGGTCTTTTTGATTGTAACATGCAAATTGTGGAATCCCCATCACAAGGAAATTTGTCTCATCTTCTGCTTTTTTTAGATATTAAAGTGATTAAGAAGATATTAAAAGGGCTGTTTTTATGTCATAAATTAATTATGTGGTTTCTGTATGCTTTTCACTGATGGTGACTTTTTAACTTCATAAGCAAAGGTATTTTTATAGAAGCTTTCTTTTAAATTAAGCTCAAATGAAATATACTGTATACTAACTGCATTGTCTATATTAAATGGCAAAATTCCAGCTATATTTTGTTATTTCCTCTACTTTCAAGATCTGTGTATATGAATGTAAATACACACCTATTACGATTTTCTTGTGTTTTGTTTGGCAGTAAACTCAAGTGTATTTGAACCAGATTTCAGTACTACAAAACTCATGAAAGTGCCTTTTTTAAAAATGTAAATATTTAAAAACATCCTTATTGTGACTAATAGTCATACATAATAAAATTCAATATGCCAAATCACAAATCACTAAAAGTATCAGAGGGAATTTTAAAGAAAATTTAATTACACTTAAAACAATTGAATAACGTGAATAAAAGCAGTCATAATGACTGGGAAATTTATTTATATGTGGGGCTATTAATTCTGAATGTGTGCCAGCATAATAATGAGCAATATAATATGACATATTTTATGATTTCAATAGCCCTTTTGCCACAACAAAACCTTAGCCCAAATGGAATGGCCTTGTATTTCAATCAGCCAACTTTTGAAGTACTTTAAGTCAGAGTTAAAAAGGTAAAAATATATCTTCAACATGAAGTAGAATTTAAATATGCAAATTTGAAATAGGTAAGCAGGAACAGTCACTAATTACAACTAGAACATTGTTACAATAATTAATCACAGGCCAAAGTTATATTTCAGCTGAAGTCTATTAACAGGGATTTCATTGGCATTGTATCCTTGGAATCTGTATCTGTTATGATAGACTGATCATAATGTTTGTAGATAAGCAGTAGCTGTCTTCTCTCTATAGAGAAGTTTGCATCATAGATTGGACCTACAAATTAGATCAAAAGGTACATGGAGCAAACTCCATGGTTTAAAAGTGTACTTATCTGACAGATGTTGTTGAATCAGAGCATGATCAAAAAGGGCATGGTCACTTCTAAATCCAATTTATTCCACAATATATTTCCTGAATTCATCCAATCCAGGAGCTTAACAGATAAATGCTTGGTATTGTTAATGATGCCATGGGGGCTGAAAGGCTGGTAGTTAGATAAAAGTTTCTGATTCCCTTTTTTTAAAAATATGGGAACTATTAAGACAGGTCCTATTCAGGAGTCAGCGCTTTCCAGTGAATGAGCCAGGTTTCTTGAATGATAGCTTTTTTTTGTATTGAGTTAATTTCTTAAGGTTTCTTCCTGGTGATTCTATCTTTATTTATGCGTAAAGAAGGATCATCTCTATGACGAGTAAAGCAAATAGTTAACTCTCTTTGGCCTTCCAGCATTCTTGATCAAATGGTTGATGAATACAACTGCTTCTTTTTATAAGTTTACTTTTATGTATTATAGTGAGAGTTGATGATAAGCTGAACCTGTCAGTTGCAAGCAGTAAAATACTAGCTTTATTCTCCCATTCTAAAATGGAGGTTTTAAGCTGTATTACTTTTTCCACAATAAATATCATACATGCTTTATCTTTTTGCTGGGTCAGGCCCAGCTCTGATTCATTTCTAGGAATCATATTAGGCTCAAAGTGATTGCAATTTTAAGATGCTGTGAAAGTGCTTGTTCTCCAAATTGTACATTGAAAACATTGATTCAGCCCTTTTTTTCCTGAATTCTGATGAAAGACTTAACTACATTTCCTTCCTCAAAATCTGAAGGGTGCTGCATGAGCATGATGAACTTAGCGTTCTTTGAAGAGAGGTGTCATACATGAATTGCATTCTGTGGAAGTTAATTGTCTTGGTGGCAGCTACTCAAAATCATTTTAACAGCAATCAGCATATGTCACACTTCTGTTGCTTTCTGTAATTTTTTTTAAAGCAGATGGAAAAGAGCAGAGTAGGAATCAATTGGCTAGATTCATATATCAATCTAAAGCACTAACTTAGAATAGTACATGAAATCAGGCACTGTTTTGCAGGGTGAGGAAGTACTGCATCATTCATAAACCGGGCTGTGTAAATTATCCAGATGAATGTCTGTATCAAAAGTGAACCTCACTGACTTCCTAGTAAGTATACACTTCTGAACTGCTTCATGCAATTATAGAGGTGATGAAAGTATCTGTCCTTTTTTTTTCCAGTCAGGTATATGTCATTACTATATACTTACTGTATACTGCTGTTTACAGATAGTGTATTTCAAATACACAAGTACTGTATATCATTTGATGATCATATATTACTCTTCCAAATAGGTAGCAGAATTAGATTACCATTTACACTTTCCCCATTAACCTCTTTTTTAAAAATAATTTTAACAGAAATTGTAGGAATTGAAGAGGGCACACAAAAGATAGGTTCTTAACTGTGGTTGCTCCTCTAAACTGGGGTCTAGCCTAGCTCTGGCCTTCCTATAGTAAGGGGGGGGGGGGCTGGGGCTCTGAATCACAAACTGGAGAATGTAAACCTTGTGCCCAGCAGAATTAGACACCCCGAAAGTTGTTGTTTTCCCTTCTTCTGCCGAGGAAGACTCTCTGCTGCATTCAATCAACAATCAACCAAGTGAACAACCAACCGATGGAACAGCTTGCCCTCAGAAGTTGTGGGCGCGCCATCACTTGAAGACTTTCAAGAAGAGATTGGACTGCCCTCTGTCAGAAATGGTGTCGGGTTTCCCGCTTGGGCGGGGGGGGGGGGTTGGACTAGATGACCTACAAGGTCCCTTCCAACTCTTGATTTATCTGTTATTCTCTGGCCCACTTACTGAGAATGGTGGGCTGACAACCCGACTGACCTTTCCACTTTCTATCCCACGTTAATGACAAGTCCATACATTTACGACTACAACCCAGACTTTTACGTTGCTCTGATTCAAAGCATCCTAGGGACATATGAAGTAGACCAGCCCAGCTCCCTCCTTCTCCCTGAGGCACAGTTCCAAGTTTAGATGAGGATCCTTCGGCTTCCGGGTAGCCCTTCCTCCCCCTCCCCCGCTCAGAGATTTCTAAAAGCAAGCCGCTTTGTATTTTGTAGACTTTCCCTGGCCAGGACTAGAGAGCATTTCGGGAATTAGATTTTTTTGAGCGGCTCTCTGGGCCTCGTCATTGGGGGTGGGGGGTGGGGCCTCCCTTGGGCAAACTACAAGACCCAAGATGCTTTGCGTAAGCGCTGGGCTGCTTCCTCCTCCTCCTCCTCCACCACCACCCGCCACCTACCCGTGCGCGGGCGGCGGCTGGGCCAGAGCGTGTCACGGTGGCAGGTCGCCCGTAAATAAGGGGGTGGGCGGTTTGCGTGCCGGCGTCCGAGCGACCTCCTCTCCCTTCCCTCGGCCCTGGACCCCGCCCTGGTCTCTCTTTTTGGCGGCGGTCCGTCTCAGCTGCGCCCGACTGCTCAGGCGGCAAAAGCCGGAGGGCGAGAGAAATGGCCGAGACCGTTGCCGACACCAGGCGCCTCATCACCAAGCCGCAGAACCTCAACGACGCTTACGGGCCCCCGAGCAACTTCCTGGAGATCGACGTCACCAACCCCCAGACGGTGGGGGTTGGGCGGGGGCGCTTTACCACCTACGAGGTCAGAGTCAAGGTGAGAGACCTCAGCGAGGCGGCTGCCTTGGAGGGCTGGAGAGAGAGGAGGCTGGGCTGGGTTTTAGGGAGGACGGGGGTGTGTGTGTGTGGTGTGTGTGTGTGTGTGTGTGGGGGGGGTGGCCTTTCGAGCTGAGGTATCGAATCGAGTTGGCAAAGGGGTGTAGGGCCCGTTCCTCTTCCCCTGCGTGCACCGGTCATTGGGACGCTCCTTTCCTGGGGAAGGTTCCTGCCAAAAAAAGAGTTCGCCTCACTCTCTCATCTTCTTCTTCTCCTCCTCCTCCTCCTGCCCCCTCACAAGAAGGCAACTTAGGAGCCCGGTCTCTCCGGGCCCAGCACTTTTTAAGGCAGGGTTTGCTGTAGATGAGATGCCCCGCTTCTAGGTCCGTTATCACCCCCTGGCCTGCTTAATTGAGGCTAAGAGAGATTCCTTGTCGCAAAAGGCGAAGCAGGTGAGGAGGGTGCAAAGGCCCTTTGAGCACACAGTTCACTGGGCTCCGAGGGTAAAGTAGTCTTGAATCCTGCTTGACCAGGAGCTTTAAAACTCCCTGCCCGCTCTTAGCCTGCAAAATGATTTAGATAAAAACCACACGGAGCAGGATTCTTCAAGTGAAGTCCAGATCCCACTTACAGGTGAACTTTTTCAAATGCTTGGGAATTCAAAACAACAACTGCATAGTTCCGTATTTGTTATCTCCTCTGCCCAAAATGTAGCTTGCTTTGGCGTTGCATGAGTCTGTGCTGGAGCCATGTGCTGATCTGGCATAAGAATTATGCAAAGTTAGAACCTCGGCTGATTCCTCCCACTTTCTGTATGGTTCGCAACCTTTTTCCGATACAGTACTTCTGTGTTTGAGTTACTGTCTGTAGGAGATTATCTTTCCAGGAATTTTGAATTTGTTCTGCAGGGGAAAAAAACAAACAAACCCACCCACCCCAGAATGTATCACAATTTACATGTCTGCATTGTAACTTTTACTCCTATTTGTAACATTCTCAAATACATCCACCCTGTGTTAAAGAATCCTGTGTATTTACTCAGAAAGAGGATACAATTGTAAATGACTTCAAATACAATTCTCTAAAAGTGAAATTGCACATATTAGTGCATATTACAATAATGCGTCTTTGTACTAAAAGAGATAATACAGACAAGCGTTAAAGAATATGTTACATTATAACTATGCTAATAAAGCAGTAAAAACAACCAGTGCTTTATGAATGTATTGCTATTTGATGGCAGTCTTTCAGTAATCTTTATCTTTCACTTTACTGAATAAAACATTTTTCTCATTCAAAAAAGAAAATATAGAACTTTTCAGTGTAAAAATCTTTCAAATTTTCCATTGGAAAAAGCAGGAAGTCCCTGGGTTGCTTTTTTCCTGATTTTTCTTGGGTTCTCAAATTTTCAGGATCTTCAGTGCCATTGAAAAATTATCAGGAAAATTTCTGGTTCTAGATCCCTACATAAAAAAAGAGTATAAATTTCCTGGTCATTTGACAAGATTTTTTTTTTTTTAGAAAAATGGTTCTCTGAATGCCTATAAGGAAATAGTGGTTTGTCTGTGGTTTGACTATCTGACACTATAACTTGTCTGAATTGTCTCTGAATACAGAAACTTAGGTTTGTTTTTTCACTTCACTCTAGTGTGTCCATAGTTTCTTTTGTACCACAAAAGGGAGTCCAGCTTGACTTTGTTAAGGATGTGTGTTGTCCTAATGACTATTTCCTTTGAATGGTATTTCTCTGCTTGGCTGCCTGCATTTTTGTAAGTTAAAGACTAATCAAGTCTTTCTGTTGTGTATTCTGTTGTAGATACCTCACATTCATCTTATCTCCATGATCATGAAGAGATAATTTCAAGGCTATTTGGTTTTTAAACAGTGTGTCTATTTACTCTTGCTATGGAGGATTTATGTCTTCAAATAAATTAAATAACAGATAAGGAGCTTTACCTGGATCATACAAACTGCTGAAATATAGTCGTAACTTGTTTTGATAACTTGTTTGGTCCTTCACCTCCTAAACACCAAACCTTTTAGGTTATACATTTAAATATTTCAACATGCCGTAGGCAATCATGAAATGTTGTCCAGTTCTTTAAATTATCATAAAGTAAATGTACTTTTAGATGTTTATCTTTATTGTAAGTTTGATATGAAGCAAATAATCCTGGCATTGATCCCTTATCTTTTCTATTCACGCATTTCTAGAAAAATTGAAGATGGTAACATAAGCCAAATCTGTTGATTGGTGTGCTTATTGTTTCCTGAAGTTAGAAAGAACTTGGAATATATCTTATCTCTATGTGAGTGGATAAAGAAGATTCATCTGTGTACTTAAGACATGCCTGTTGGTTAATACTATATCAGTTGAGATAGGGTAATCTTTGACTCTGGACAGAGTGGCACTTGCCTGGACTGAGCTGGTGTGCAATTTGGGGACCCAAGAGCAGGGGTCTCCAACTTTGGCAACTCTAAGACTTGTGGACTTTAAGCTTTGCTGGCTGAGGAATTCTGGAAGTTGAAGTCCACAGGTCTTAAAGTTGCCAAAGTTGGAGACCCCTGGTGTAGACAGTAATGGAGTCCCTAGGTTTGCCCATGAAATAGTCTGAAATGTGAGCTGCATTGGCTTCCAGTTCTTTTCCAGGTGAAATTCAAGATGCTACTCACTGTTTTTAAAGCTGTTAAGTGTGATGTGTGGCGTGTCACCTTTGACACATGTCACAAATCACCGTCGCTACCCCAAGGACATCTACCTATGCTACCTGATCAGATAGGGTGAGCACCCCTAAATATTGCCATCTTATGGGAACTTTGTGTCGTAGCCCCTGCTCTATGGAATTTGTTTCATTTGTTTCATTTCTCCCTGAAATTTGGCAGGTCTCTGCTTTCTTAAGCCCATGTCACACTGCACCAACGGATGCAAAGAGGATGTAAAACGGACAAAAAAGCTTGCCATCCGTTGGTTAACGTGATGTACTCACTGCCTCTGTTTTGCTTCCTCTCTATCAGTCCAGCATCCGTTTATTGACGTTTCATCCGCTCAGAAAGTTTTGAGCTGCCCAAAACTTTTGAGCGGAAAATGTATCCAATGCATCCGTTCTGCATCCTCTAGGCATACGGGGGACATTCGTTCTGCATCCATTACACATCTGCTATATCCGCTAGGCATCCGCTGTGCATCTGCACCACTCAAATCCGTTCCAGCGGTAAATGGACGCAGGGAGGAAGCAGAACGGACGCGCAGCATTAGTACCACGGATGGAGAAAGGATGAAAGCGGATGCAGCTCATCCGCTCTGCATCCGCTCTGCATCCTCTACGCATCCACTTTGCATCCTCTACACATCCTCTACGCATCCTCTATACATCCGCTCTGCATCCTCTATACATCCACTCTGCGTCCTCCCCACGTCCGTTCCTTTCTGTGTTATCCACTCTGCTTATGCAAATTTTTGCCCCTTTTGAGAGCGGATAACAACGGATGGAACATTTTGCTCGTCCGTTGTGTCCTTTTTACTAACGTTTTGCATCCGTTGGGCAGTGTGACATGGCCTTTAGCTTTCTGAAAAGCACTGAAGACTTGGCTTTACTTCCAAATGTTGGTATAAGATAAAGTGACTACACGACAGAAGTTTCACTTGGCACTAGGTTTTTGTTTTTAACATATTTAGTTTTTATAGTTTTAGTACGCTGGTTTAACTTTTGATAGTTTAACCAGAGTTGGTTAAAAGGAGCTGCTAATACAAGTATTCCTCAATTTTTATTCCTCAAAAGTTATGTTTAGTTTAGTGCCTGTTCAAAGTTACAATGGCTGTAAAAAAGAGTGACTTATGATCATTTTTCAGGCTTACGACCATTGCAGCATTCCCATGGGTCTCATGATCGAAATTCGAGCACTTGGCAACTGACATGTATTTATGATATTTGCACTGTCCTGAGACATGTGAATGCTATTTGTAACCTCCCCAACTGGTTTCCACCAAGCAAAGTTAATGCGAGAGGGAAGCCTGTTTCATTTAACAACCACATGATTCACTTAACAACTGAAGTGATTTGCTAATAAGGAAAAAGCAAAAAATGGAGTGCAACTCAATTGTCTTGCTTAGCAACTGAAATTTTGGGCTCAGTTGTCATAAGTCAAAGACTACCTTTAAAGAGTTTAAATAAACTAGGATGGGGTGATTGGGAAAACTTGTGTCTTAACAACTTGAACAAATTGTTTTATGCTGAGTAGGAAATACTGAATGAGGTGGACCAAACCTGTATTTTGTTCGATGTTCAATGCAGCATTTTTATAACTACACGAGGAAATACCGAGATGGCAACTTGTGATGAAGCCGCCTTGCCACGCTTTCTTTTTAAATACTGCCATTGTGATATTTGGTTGTACTTTTCTAGGGCAATGATGGCGAACCTTTTTGTTTTTGTGTGCTGAAAGTGCGCACCTGCTGGCATCCACAATGCAATGCACCCCGCACCCTGTGCATGCTTGTGCAATACCCCCCACTGCCCCCTTACCTGCACTGCGCATGTGTGTGCCTCCCAGCTGATTTCCGGCCTCCCAGAGGCTTGAGGGAAGCCTCTGCAGCCTCCAGAAGCCGAAAAACGGGCCTTCTGGAAATACCAGAAGTGCCCACTTTCAGCCTCCAGAGGGCCTCTGGAGCCTGGGGAGGCCGTTTTTTGCCCTCCCCGGGGGGCTCAACAGAAGCCAGCCGCAGAACTGGGGAGTATATACCTTATGGGGGTGTCTATCATAATTTTTGGGGTTCCTAATCAGCCAGACTCATTAATTTGAGGAGTACCTGTACTGCAGATGGACTATGTGAATTACTGCATCGAAATATTAGATTCTGCAAAAGCCAACATAACTTTTCTTTAGAGTGATGATATTTAAAAGTATGAGAGGTGATAAGTAGTTGAAAAAATAACAACTGTAGTGAGCCTTGAAGAATTCTTCAATTAAAGTGGGTTTATTTGCAATTAAGGCTCAATATTAATTTCTGAGGGAAATGGGTGGCTGAGAAATATGAAAGAGAGAGAGAGAGAGAATGAGAGAGATCTCACTGAAGTGGCTTGCTTGTTCAGTGACCATTTAAAGTTGTGAAGGTGATAGAGATTTACAAGCAGTCTTTAAAGTTGTGGCCATAGCAGTGTCCCCACAGTTATTTGTTTGTGCATTGGGTACATACTTATGATGGTCGCATTGTCCCATGGTCACATGATTGCTCACAAAGACCCATAAACAGTGGGCCTCCGATGAGGAAAATCGAGGGAAACCTGGAAAGAGGTTGCTAGTTGCAGTTCGACTTTAATGATTGTGGATGATTTGCTTAATGACCACAGCGTATGTTGGTATGGTCGTGTAATGTTTCACTTTACAACCATATTGCTTTGCGACAGTTGCCAGTCCCCAATTTAGGTTGGTAAGTGACAGGGGTGGGGTTCAAATTTCCGAACAACTGGTTCTGTGGGTGTGGCTTAATTTGTGGATGTGGCTTGATCATGTGACTGGGTGGGTGTGGCTTGCTGGCTGGGCATGGCGTGGTAGTCATGTGACTGGGTGGGCATGGCCAACTTAATGTCACTCACATCAAGGGGTGCCCCACCTGACCCCTCCCCTCCCAGCCATTCTTTGTCACACCCAGCCTCAACGTACCTACAGTTCTGTAAAAATGTTCACCTTTTTTGACTTTATTATCTGCACACTATAGATGTACTTTCATGGACCACTAAAAGGAGGAAATGGCTCACATGCTTTGCCCAAGAGTGTGATAGGCAACAGGCTTTTAAGGGGCTGCCGGAGAGAAGTGGGGGGCAATGTATTTTCCAAAGCACCAGAAAGCAAACAAGAAACAATGGATGGAAACTGAACAAAGAGAGAAGCAAACTAAGACTAAGGAGAAACTTCCTGACAGTGACAACAATTAACCCGTGGAACTGATTGCCACCAGAAGTTCTGGGTGCTCTAACACTGGAGGTTTTTAAGAAAAGAGTGTGCAGCCATTTACCTGAAATGGTATAGGGTTCACCCCAAAGTCCCTTCTAAGTGTTATTCTGACATCATTCCCAGGACATTTAAATCCTCCATTTTCCTGCCTGAGCAGAGGGTTGGACTACCTCCATCGTCCCTTTCAACTCTTTTAAACACACACATGTATTTATGCTCTGGACTATGGACATGTAAACCCTGCAAAATATCTGGGCAAAAGAAAGGCAGTAAAATCACCCTAGGTGTAGGGACAGTGTAAAATATTAATATATGATACATCAGAGAACAATTAAAAATTATAGCACAGTTTTCTCTCTTCCCCCTTCCTATTTTTTTTCTTTCTTTCTTCCTATTTTTCTTTCTCTCCCTTTCTTTCCTGCTCTTTCTTTCTTTTCTTGTCTCCCACACGCACACCACAGTGTCTCTCCCTTCCTTTCTATTTGTATTTATTTCTTCCTCTTTGTTCTCTTTCATTCCCTTCCTTTCCCTTTCTTCCTCTTTCTTTCTTTCTTTCTTTCATTCTTTCGTTCTTTTTTTCTTCCTTCCTTCCTTCCTTCCTTCCTTCCTTCCTTCCTTCCTTCCTTCCTTCCTTCCTTCCTTCCTGTCTTCCTGTCTTTCTTTCTCTCCCTTCCTCTTTCTTTTTCTTTCCTTTTTTTCTTCTCTCTCTCTCTCTGTCTCTCTGTCTCTCTGTCTGTCTGTCTGTCTGTCTCTCTCTCTCTCTCTCTCTCTCTCTCTCTCTCTCTCTCACACACACACACACACACACACACCAGGTCTGGGATGAACTCAATGATCTGGCAAGCTCCAGTCAACAGCAGGCAGTGGAAAAAGGAAGAAAGTGTGGGGGGTGGTGGCAGGGAGCAACCCCTAGCCCTCCCAAATTACCTCTGCGGACAGCGTGCGGTGGCGGAGCTATGGAGCACCTCCCCAAGCTCTCCCAAAGCACCACCAGGAGGACAGGGACCTGGTTGCCTCCCGTAAGCAGTGCTGTTGGCACAGCACCTCTGCCACCTCTGCCCGCTTCCTTTTGTTTTGCTCCCAGGAGAAGTGGGCAGAGGCAGCGGAGGCGCTGCGGCGACGATGCTGCTTACAGGAGGCAGATGTGTCCCTGCCCTACCAGTCGGAGCATCACTGATGCAGCTTGCTGCGCCGCAGCTGCTATGTGATAGGGAGAACTGGAAGAGTGCCACATGGCGGCTTAGCCAGCCAGCCAAGCCCAGGGATGGGGGGGCAGGTAAGTAGGCCCAAGCCAGCGCCACCTGCGGGATGGAGCCGTACTGGTGGGGAAGCCAACCGAGCCGGGGATGATGGGGGGGAAGGTAGTTAGGCCCCAGCCAGCTCCTCCTCCAGGATGAAGCCGCGCCAGTGGGGAAGCCAATCAGCCGAACCTGGGGAATGGTGGAGGGCCCCCGGCAAGGTCCAGGGACAGTGGGGAGGGGCTAGCGCGACTCGCAGGCTTTCCTGTGAGCAGGCAGATCAGGGCTGCTCAGTTGGGGTTAGGATTAGCCGAACCCAACTGGAAGGAACAGTGGAGAGGGTTGTGGTGGTGGTGGGGAAAGGGGACCGGGGCTTGCAGAGTCTCACCCAGGGAGATCATCAGATCAGGCAAGGCCGCAGCAAAAGGCAAGCAGCAATGGCTGGCCTGGCGGGCGGGGAAAGCAGGTTGCAGGCATGCCATGCATGTGCATGATGTTGCGCATGTGTGATAAGGACTAACTGGGCAGGGAGTAGAGAAGCGGGTGGAGAGAAGGGCGGTGCCAGGCAGAGGCCCAATTTACCAGTTCTCCAAACTACAGAGTATCATAACAACCGGTTCTACTGAACTGGTCCAAACCGGTAGAATCCCACCCCTGGTAAGTGAGAACTATCTGTAAATTATTTCCAGCTATACAAATGTCTTTTTAAATAGAAATATTTAATATGGTTTTTTCAAGCTTTGTGTCATACCTGAAAATGACATATGATTTGATATTTCATTTGTGATATTTTCAATCTTTTGTTGATCGCTGTAACAAAGGCAAAGATAAGAATACAAATGGATAAAATCTTAGCAAGTAAACATGGGATCATGTCACAGTATTTTGCAGTTGCAAAACTATAAAGACCAAAAAATAGTAAGTGGAAATTCATTTCATGTAATTCAAGGGTTTTTAACATCTATCTCAATGAATGGTATGTAAAAGTCACAACTACCCTACTGTTAGAGCCACTGAGTATCAGAAATTATATATCCTGATGAGAATGTCGAAATAATGTTTGATTATTGGATAATTTGGTTCTAGAGTATGAAGATCATGCAGTGTTAATTTCAGCTGGACAATTGTTTGTTTCTTCCCAGCTTGGTTATATACTGTATATTTACATATTACAATTTGAATGATGTCTCATTTTCTTTTGAGCAAATAGCATATTTCAGTTTAGCATATATTGGGTGAATGTGAGAAACTTGTTCCTCGTGAATTAAATATATCTTGCATTCCTATTTTTATTGGGTTCACACACCATTCCAAGTCATAATATTAAGGGTCCAGCCCAGCCATTGTGATTTGTAAGGCAGGTTATGAAGCTACCCTGCTGATTTTATTGCTATCTATACTGCTGAGCTTCAGGATGAATGACTACTGAATTTCTTCTTCCTTGTTCTCGAGTTATCAAACTGTCGTTTTTTTCTTTCTTTCTTTGATGTCGTCTATGACTACACCTTATGGGTTGCAAGTATCTCCGAATCCCAAGGCTAAAATTAATTTGTTGACTATACTTGATTTCTGAGAGCTTAGGAAGCTTTGTGAAAATAACTGGTATCAAGTACATGAATCTGCAGATAGCTTGAGTACCTGTCTTTCAGAAAAGACAAGGTCAGATATCTTTCCTTCATTTAACTAAAAGTTATCATTGAAACTTCTAATGGAACCTGCCTTTCTTAGCAAGGCTCAAATTAGACACTCAAAAGCTATTAGGTATTATATTTACCACTTCACGTATATAACTTTAATATAAAGGAAATGGATTACTCTTTCATGCTCAAATGTTTAAAAAAAGCAGTTAAGTCTTAATATGCCATCCAAAATATCTTCATTGATAACTTGTTTTAGTATTCTATATCTGAACACATATGTTCCTCTTACCCTTTTGCCTTCTTGTTTTAAAGAGTCTTGGGGAGATAAAGAAATTAGCAATGTACTCCACTTGTACTTTATAATTTTTAGCTGAAATAGAAAAGAGCTGAAACAAAATAAATACCCAGTAGTGACTAAAATAATACTTCATGCATTTCTTTGGGTTTCTGTTGTGATAAAATAGCTATGGCTTGCTTTCTAATGGAATTCTCCTTTAACAAGGTCATCGTTTTTTTAAAAAATCACTTGCTTCTATAAAGCCAGTTCCTGTTCTTTGAAAACCTTGGAGTAACTAATGGAAAACTGGTGACATTTGCTAGTTAACAGTCTGTCAGGTTTTCAAGTGATGAAGTCCATTTAAAAAGAAAAGAAGAAAGTCCCTCTTCCAAGACAATTTCTTTCATTTAAGAAAGCATCAAATTGGCAAAGTCCGTGGTAATTCTGGGTCTGACACAACCCAGAATTACCCCACAATATTAGAAGTTAGAAACAACCCCCCAAAGTCACATTCTCCAATAGAAGTAATTCAACTTTGCTTGATGTCATAAATCTGCACCTCAAGGGGCCTAAGCATGGTCAGCTCATTTTCCCACGGGAAGAAGAATCAACTAGCCCAGTGGTGGCTAATCTTTTTCGGCTCCCATGCCCATAATTGTGTGTGTGCGCTCGTGTGCCAACACCCAGAAAGCAATGTGTGCTACCTCCCATACCCTGCACATGCACGCACGATCCCCCCCCACATCTGTACATGTGCATGTGATAACTCCCACTGCACACCATACATCTGCACATACATGCACGATCCCCCCGCCATGGGCCATCCATTTGTGCATGTGTGCGTGACCCCCTGCCGCATGCCATGTGTCTGTGCATGCGTGCACAACATCCATCTGCACATGAGCGCACAATTCCCCTACGCGTCATGCATCTCTGCGCTTGCATGCTTGTTTCCCATGCACCCCCGCCCTCCTCTGCATGCCCTTAAGATACCCGACAATCAGCTGTAGGGCGGCCGTGGTGCACACGCATGTGGAGTGGGGCTCTTCCGGGCGAACTCTCATGTGCTGGCAGAAGTGGCTCAGCATGCCACTTCCAGCACGCATGCCATAGATTCGTCAACACGGACCTAGCCTAAACAACTCTCTATATCTCCACTCCTCCTCCCTTAGGAATGTGGCAAGCCCAAAACCCTTCCCCTGTGACCGTCAAAGAGAAAGTAAGAAAAAGAATATATACCATATACTAAATCTAACCAAAATGGCTACACATATATCAATTTTGGGCTTGACAGGCTGCCCTCCCTTACTTGAAAAGAAACCCCTGCAAGAACATAAAATATACAAATATTGAAATTAGGTTAAACACAATCATACAATGCACATTTTAACCTCTTCTGTCACCCATAGAATTCGCCTTAGGCTTGTGTGGGTATTTCTCCAGGTGGGAATTTGCCTCCTTGCCGGCCTCTGCCTTCATGTCCGATCGCAAGCTCTTCCAACTGGTCAACAGTAAATAACAGTAAACAGTTAAAATTCTACAATTATTAATACAAAGATTGTGCATGTGCAAACAAAAACATATATCTATCTTATATAATAATCAGACTTATATGTTGTTTTTTTATTTATATATTTCTGTGTTTGTTCCTTTTGTTTTTTTTTCTTTTTCTGTTATTAATTTAAAACAACAATAAATAAAAAAAGGAATCTTTCATTTGTATTCTACCATCCCAAAATTAAAAGTGGCAGAATGTTTTAGATTTAGAGCATTTCAGATCCCAACAATCCATTGAAATTGACTGTATATTCCATAGATAGACCAATATTTTGAAGGCTCTCTACAAAAGCCATGCATGCAACTTTTCTAGCTTGTAGAAGTACATATATTCATAAATGCAACTGATTACAGTCTTTCTCCCTCACTGGTAAAAAAGATCAGATTGCACTGCAAATCTATATTTGACTGAATGTCATCTTACTCTGTTTCTGTATTTCCAGCTCTAACTACTTGAGCATATAAAATCACAGACAAATAATGTCTGCTGCTATAAGAACAATTTGAATTACTATTTAATTCCAACAAACTGAGGTTAGCTGTTATTAATAATAAATTAGCAAATAGCAGTTAATCATGTTAAAGCTCATGGGCAAACATTAAGTGTAGGAATGTTTTACAAGTTGACACTAAGACTGTGTGTGGCCAAGTTTCCTGTCAAATTGAGCTTCATCAACCTCCTGCATTTTTGTACTGTCCAGCTTCGAAGAAACGCATCATGGTTAGCAGTCTAGGGAAGAAGAAGTCCTTGAATTCTGAGGTGATTTTAGCTATTTGAATGTGAGATCTGTTCTTAAAAGAGAATGCATTCATAGCCGAAATATTTGTTTGTTTGTATCCTGCCTTTATTATTTTTATAAATTACTCAAACATGTCTTACACACCTTCCCCCTGTTTTCCCCTCAGCAGCAATTCTGTGAGGTGGGTTGGATTGAGAGAGAGTGACCTTAGGCCAGTCACACTCTCAACTCACCTCACATAGTCAGGTCAGCCAGCTGGCTTTCATGCTAAAATGGGTCTTGAACTCACAGTCTCCTGCATCTAGCCTGGCACACTAGACCAAGTAGGCCCAATCTGTGCTCATTCATCTACTGTCATCAGTAATATTAAAAGACTAGTCTGCAATTGAGAAGTTGGAAAATTAAGTTCTTCTCATCATCCCAGTTGTTCATCTCCAAATTGAGCTCTAAAGTTTGAAGCACAAATAATTGCTGTTAGGTGATTGTCCCTGAACTAAGGCTGTTTCATATTCTGTTTATGTGATTATTCAGAATCACATTTGTTGAGAATATGTAACATAGACCAGCTGCTCATTTCTCCTTCAAAAAAAAAAAAAAAAAAAGGAGGGGGAGAATCGTGGCTTTTATTAACTGGTTTGATTACTTCATACTCTCCTGCTCGGAATTAGTCTCATTTGAAACCTACTTCAGTTGGTGTTGGAAAGGAGAAATACAATTAGTGAGAGGGTATTTCTGGTCAAGTATGGTTAGATCAGGAATGGGGAACAGAATCCAACTGGACAAAAACGATGGAGAGCCAAAATGTGGAACCAAGCAAATGCAGCGCCAAAGAGATGGCAGCGTTTTGAAGTATCTCCAGATGAGGTGGGTATACTTGTTGTTTTTTGGATAACCTTGTGGCAGTAGCTCATAGCTAAGAAAAATAGAGGCTAGATTTTAATGTCTCTTCATATGACCAACTCCTAATGAAATCACACCTTAAAGGAAAATGAAATCATGTCGTAGTAACTTGTATGTATAATTAAAATTAATCTGGAGAAAACGGTTGTTGGATGGGGAATTGGAGAAATATTGTACGCTACATGAAATAATGCTCTTACAGAGGAGGTGATCACATGTCTTTCTTCTGTACAGATCTGTCACTACAGGGATAAGTATACCTAACAATTGAGGCCACCTATGTCCAGCTTAAGCTGGGCAGCTAGGCTTAGATTTTCCTTGGATGAAGGTCGTCTGGTTTCAGTTACCCATGTCCTGGTAAATTCTCTAATGAATTATTGCAGTGCCCTCTATATTGAAGATGTTCTAGAAACAGAAAAAAAAATAGGGAAATTGATTTGATTCATCTTGCAACCATAAAGTACTGGATTTGCTGCCTGATTCAGAATGTGGATATTAATGAACAGAAATTCAAATAACTTAAACCCCAAGACAGATTTATGATGATTAAGCCATATCACTTTAACGTGATCTCCTCTTGGGATGGAGTTATTAGCCTCGTTGGTCGGGAAATGATGTGGGCTCACAGAGTATCCTTGTTAACAAAATGGTCAGATATGGATTGGACAGCTTAACCATGAGACGGGTCCACAGTTAGATCAAAGATCATACTTAAAGAGTAGTTATAAATGGCATCAAATCTACTTGGAAAAACATCCCAAATGAAGTGAACACCACAGGGATCTGTTCAGAACCTAGCAGTGCTTTTCAATATATTTATAAATAATATTGGTGAGGAAATGTTGATCACTTTGCAGGTGATCAAAGCTAAGTGTGGTGGCTGAAAGGGAAAAATAATAAAGATCTAAACAAGCTTGAACAATGGGTGAAAACAAATAAAATTAAATTTAACCACAGAAATGTGAAAAGTCATTAATCGAGGCAAAAAAAATTAACGTATTTATCTATTTATTCATATTTGGCAGCATGGGTCTTGCTGTGACTGCCTGATTATGGCACTCCCTCGTGGGGAAGTTTGCTGAGTTCATAGACTGTGGTTAGGTAAACTATTAAGAAGAAACGTGCCTGTTCATGCAGACACTTGGGAGGTAATGTTGCTTTGGGAATTAAGAATCTTTGATGCTTGTTTCTACAAATAGTTATACCGTGACTTATTTACTTTCTCATTCTGTCCTCTGTACCGTTCTAGTTTCTTCAAAAGGACAATTAATAAAAATGCTTAAGGCGTTTTGTCTGTTCTCATCCTTAAAATAAACCCTGAAGTTTCATTTCTTTAGAACATTGCTGAAGTTTGTTGTGTATCCCAATTGTATTAACCAAAAGGAATTAACCAGCAGGAGGCAGTAAAAGAACATTAATGTACCTGCTTCACAATGTGTCTCTGTAGTGTTTCCCCAAATGTGCTGTTTTGATTGTTCTATATATTTTCGTTAATAGCATGACTTTACAAGGTTCTTGGGGTATTTTGTGGGATATTAGTAGTATCTACTTTCTGCTGGCAATGGAGTTGCCAATAGAATTTACTATAGTCTGTTTTTCAAATTGGTGCTATGGTAACAGTGTCTTTGTTCAGCGAGACTTATTTTTTGGGGGGATGGGGGGTTTACTTGCAGGTGTGCTATAGACTTCAAGAAATTGCCCAAAAGGAGAACAGTTTTTCTGTAAAGTAAAGTGAGAAGTCTACACAATGCAAGTGGCATATCAGATTCTTTTCTTTGGTACAGCAGTAGCCTGAGTGCTATAGAGATCACTATAATTTTCCTGACAGTGGACCTTTTCCATTCTGCTTTTGTAAATCAGAGTCTTAATTGACAATCCCATCATCTTCCTGGTTCATTGGTGTTTGGGCCTCTTGTCAAAACATTATGTTTTGGATTATGTTACTTGCGAAGTCCCTGAAAAAGTCAGGTACACGTGTGATTGATTTAAAAATAAACTGCAGCTTATTTAAAAAAAACAACAACAGAAGTCTCTTAGGGAGATTCAGATAAATAAATTATTAAAGAAGGATATTCCCACGGATTCTCTGGGTGCTATACTTTAACATTCTTCGTGTCTTTCCCAGTCCAGAGTTCAAGGTTTAATTGTGTGGGAGTACTTTAAGTATAACAAATGGATATATCCCAGCTTTTTATTAACAACTTGCATAATAACTCTGGTGGCCATCAAAGGAAGAAGAAGTCGTTGGAGGAGAGGTTTGCGCCATCTTTCAGAGACGCTCTTGACTCTGGCCAAGAAGCTGACAGAAGAACGATAGATTGTTCTTCCAGTGTACTTACTAGGATGTTTTTGTTATTTGACCAAAGGACCAGCAGCCTATATTTCTGTGTAATTCTCAGAAGGGTGGGATTTTCTGTTGTGTGGCCAGCAGGAGTCATCTTTTTGCAGATTGTGTATGTTTGTGGATTCATTGTAGAAGACTGATAGATGTTTTGTGTGGATGGGAAACAGACTGGCAAACTACATAGCTTTGTTCGGTTCCAGGAGATCCTTCAGTCAAGTTCTTGAAAGAAAGTACCAAGGCCATAGTGATACGCCCACAAGGTAGCTTGTTTTGGCTCTGGCATGGGCAGCTGAGCCAGTCACAACCTTCCCATTGGCAGCAACATGAAAACGAAGGGGAGCAACACTAATATAATGGCTGACTGCTTCCTTTTCCAAAACTATTTAGAAGCAATGCTTGATATTTAAATGTTTAAATGTTCTGGCTTATTTCCTATCATGTTGGTCACTGGAATCAAGAATTTTAACATTCAATCCAGATTGAAAAACTACCTCCTGATTTGGAGAAGTACGCTGAGTGATACTGTACATAGTATCGGTATTTAATCTTGAGAGATGCAGATGGATAAAAAATTGTGGTGTAGATGAGCATTTGACCCTTTCATTTTAGAAAAGGTTATGTTAAAGGATTAAAACTACCTTTAAAATAGTAGGCAAATCCCCAGAGTGTTTGTTGGCACTTTATCTGTCTTAAACACCTGTTATTGGATAGATTCCATTGCTGGATCTGAAGTTTCAGATTCTAGATCTTTTTGAAGAACTAGAATTGAGTTACCTCTCAGTAACCCATTTGTAAAGGAAGGTGATGGTGTCAGATCTAGTTATTTATGAGACATTGGAATAAGAAATCCAAATATTCCATTGTTATAAACCAATGGACATTTTATATATGTTCTGATTTCTTTTGGAGCATCTTATCATATGATAAGAACATTCTTAAAATGTAATTTAGCAGCAGATCTTGATATGGTGTCATACGATCACCAATTCATCCAGTTCTTTAGTACCTCTGAAAAAAATCGTCTTCAATTAATCTCATGATTGAATGAATCCTTCTCTGACATATTTTATCATAAGATCATGAAACTCAAAGTATACCCAGAATGAGAAATGAATTCCTCAAAGGATGGAAATGTATTCTGTTTGCTTATTCCTTTACTTTCCTTCCTTTCTCCTCTTTAGAAGTTTCGAATTCTGCCAAATTATGTTGGATTTTTAAAAGTGTGGTCTCTGTCAAATCTCACTCTTTAAGGGTTCTCTTGTCCACATTTTTTCTGCGTTCATATTCAGACTGTTGATCTAAACTAATTCTATCCCTCTGAATCCTCTATTCATTTATCATTCTTTCATTTTGATAGTAGTGATGGAGAATAAAAGAGATAAGCACATAAACATGGTCATCCCTACTATGTAGTAATGGGCAGAAAGTCTCAGAATATAATTTATTTCCTAGTGATTTCATCAATGAAATGTACAGGTGGTTTAATATGCTATGTACTATTGTTATCAAACCCTAAAATGTCCACTGCAATATTTTTGAACCAAATTCAATTTTTGTAAAACAATTATATTTTAAAATCTGCTTTAAATTTTAAAAACAAAAAATAGGAATATTTGAGGAGAATATTAAAAATCATAGTTGTTTCTTAGCCTCACTATTCTTTAATTAGTTCCTTAGTGCAAGAACTACTATAGCTTACTGCTATTTTGATTATGTTTATTCTGGGTAAATCTGTCTTGAAAATAGACAGAATTCTTAGGACTCCTAGGTGCCATCACAATTGCCACTGAATTATAATTTGTAAAGTGGAAAATGTGGAAGATAAATTTGTAGGTATTCAAAGCATACCTACTAATTTTAAGTTTGTCTGGTTCTACTGACTTTATGTCATGTGGTCTTAAGCATGTTACTCAAAAATTAAATGCAATATTCCCCTTCAGAAAAAGCTGTAAGTCTTGTTACATAGGCTCCAAAAATTAAACAGAATTTAGTCATGCAAACAGAGCATATTCTGTTATTCTACCTTGTAAAGTAATATATTTATATCTGCTTCAAAGTTCTTGTCAATTATGCATGCAACACCATTTGACAGATACTTGAAGGTATATATCAGACTCCTGAATTTTTCCATTTGAACTGCTCAGTTCTAGATGTCCACTTCCCATGGTTTTCACACTGAATTTCAAAATGCTATAAAAATTATTGGATTATTACAATTCATCTTAATTCCCTTCCTCCCCAATAATACTGAATGAGGGCTCCAATATAGCAGAATCAGATGAAAAAAAAGATAATTAAAGGCCTAATGGAGAAATATAATTAAAACAAATTCTACTGGTTCTATAATGAACTAGTAATAAGTTTGGATGAATTTTCAACCTGGTAGATGTAAATGTAGAATGTGACGTCTGTGTCTGCCTGCCTGCCCCCTTCTCCCCCCCCCCCCATGTGTAAAAGTTTAGAGTTCAGAGACTTTCACCTGTTTGCCTCTCCATGCAGCTATGTGAAGCAGCTTGTATTTCAGAAGTAAACTATTTTGAAATAACAAAAAAGTCAGATGCAGTAGAGAATAATTATGTTTGTTTGGGGAGTTTAAGAAAAACTGAGAGCTGCAAGTTCCAATTCCATTTTTTTCTTTAGCCCTGTACCACTAAGCCTTTATATCTTGCTTGGAGATTAACTTTTATATGCTTCCGCACCAAGAAATAAGAATTTCTGAGGCATTCCTTTCAGGTTTTAATCTTAACTTGCTGAATAAAAGAGCAGTTAACAAGGATTAGGTAACCCGAGCAAGTGGAATGTGAAAGGTAAAATCTCACCTGCAGAAAACATAAAACTGTACAGGCTTTACACACTTACAATGACTTATTTTGGAGAGTTGAACTCTGTTAAGTTAAAAGGTGAAATCAGAGCGCAGTAATCCATTGTTTTTAATTTCTGGGAATCTTTCCCTTGAGCTCCAAAGGAACTGTATAGTGGTGCTTCCTAACTGGGGTGTGAAAGTAGTTTCACAAAGCAAGTATGACTTATAGTATAAAGAAGCTTCTTAAGGTTATATTTCTTGTAAAGCAATAAACACAATAAACACAATAAATCGTGTTGTACTTAGCTGGGAAAATGCAGGTGCCTTCCTAACTTGGCTTGGGCTTCATGCCTTGCACATAACAGATAGTGCAGTATATGATAACATGGGCTTTTCTCGTGAAAGATTGCTGATCAGACTTTTTATGGTAAGCTTTCTCATTAGCCATACATTTGGCTAGAGGTAGAAAATTAAAAAGCATTTCAGTTCATTTTCATACATTTCTATTTCTCTAAGTATTAAGTACATATAACACTGTTTTTTCAGCTTTCATATTGGGCACATGTATGATTGATGGATCTTTAAACTACTTTTTGGATTTCTTGAGTAACTTGAAAGGGGTTTTCATTTCCAATCCAAACACATTGTGTAATTTTAGGGCAAAAATCACCGTAGCAGGGATTTGAATGCAACTTCCTGTTAACATTCTAGTAAAAATTGGCTATGTGATAAAACATTCTGATTAGTTTCTACGACAGGAGAAGCCAATAGTTCATCCTTGTGCTATCTTTGTCCTAGCATGCAAGGAAATGATGGCCTCTCGGGCAAAGGAATGTGGAGAAATATTTATATCTATTCAAATTTTTGCTTGTTTATCAGGTTACATCTTACCTTTCATGTAGGAGTTCAACCACATAAATGGTGCTCCCTCCTCCTATTCCCCCCCAGTCTTGTGAGAAGGGTTGAACTGAGTGACTGACTTGTAGTCGACCAATGAGCTTCCAAGGCTGAAGTTGACCTGGCATTTGCATCTCCCTGCTCCTGGTCCAACACCAGTCTTCACACTCTTGTACAAAATATTATAAAATTGGATTAATTAAGAGAATGTAACTTTGGCTCCTTGGGTAGTTTCTGATTACTGACTCTCTTAATCCCTATGGAGCCTGGTAGGCTTGATGGCTTCCTAAAGGGTTGATCTCTGAAGACAGTACTGACAATCTGTTGCCCTTCCTTAGGTTCATTGTCATGTAGGGTGCTTGAAGAATTCATCTTGTTCTCCATATTTTTAATATCCACATGGGAAAGCTATTTGAATGTTTGAGCTGTTATTTCAACAGTATGCAAATAATATCCTGAATGTAGTGACAAAAGACCTGCTTTCTTCTTAAGGGGCCAAGTAAACATAGATTTGGGCAACATAAAATCTTACATACTTGGAAGGCTTGAATCACAAGAACTGTTATCATTCAACATTTACTTTACTGACTACAGTGAATGAAGCTGCTGTGGATGGCCATTCCTATCCTAAATACTTGCCTTCATTTCTTTGTCCTGCAATTAAACTAAAATTTTATTAGGATCATTGTATAAAATGATGGTATCTTTGTGCTTTTTAGTCTTATCTGCTGTACACCTCCTGCTCCAAAATATGACTAATAAGTGTTTTGAATTTGAAGGAAAGATGGACTGTTTTGTATTGGTGGACAGCCACAAAAAGGATACTCTAACTCTATTCGAGCTCCCTACACCTGTATTAATTTTTTGCTTTCAGTTTGCTCACCTAACCTGAGGGAACCATGTGAAGTGTAATATCTGGATAAACATATGTTGTTTCAACATTGCCAAGCCCTCAGATGTCATAGCTGAATGATTTCTGAACCTTGGCAACTTTACAAAGTGTGGGCTTCCACTCCCTGGATTCTCCAGCCCGCCTTCTAGAAGTTGAAGTCCATGCTTCTTAAACTGGCTAACTGAGTCAAGTGAATGAAGAGTGAGGGGTCTTTGTTTCTTTCAGACAAATCTTCCAATCTTCAAATTGAAGGAGTCTTGCGTCAGGAGACGATACAGTGATTTTGAATGGCTTCGAAGTGAGCTAGAAAGAGAAAGTAAGGTGAGGCAACAAAGTTTTTTTCTCTACATGATGATGATTTATCAGTGCGAAAGTTTGCACTGTGAGTTTCCAGTTGCTTTGTTGGCAGGGAGGATTGCCAACTTATTCTGGTGTTGTGTTATAATTAGAGCACATACACTATAAGCCATCTTGCTTCCTAACAGCTGTGTTTAAGCCTGGAACATTATGTATTTTCACCCTAAATCATCTTGGTGCCACATTCCTAAGGAAGGGAATGAATCTGAATTTTTTCTATAGTGCTTAGAGAATTTTCAGAGCTCTTTATGCCGCAGCAATAATGATGGTGGTGGTAATGGTAATGTTGACGATGCTTTAATTTTTAGCATAACAGAGTTAAAATTAAAAATACCAACTGGTTTTTAGGTGGTTGTACCTCCTCTACCTGGAAAAGCCTTTCTTCGCCAATTGCCTTTCAGAGGAGATGATGGGATATTTGATGATTCCTTTATAGAAGAAAGGAAGCTGGGGCTTGAACAATTCATAAACAAGTAAGTGGGATATTCTATTTCTTGTGTTGAACAGAAACTTCAGTAATGAACAATATGCTGGTACACTGGACTAAGTTCCTAGCAATTGTTTTAACATCCCAGTAGATTATATGTTACACCTACTGACATCTAACAGTGACCTGTTAAGTCTTTTCAAGACCAGTGAAGCTTGTGCTAATATAAAGAAAAGCTCAGTTTACATTATTAAAGACTTCTGAACCACTTTCCAGGATGAACTGCGAAGTAGTTTCAATATCCAAGCTGAACAGTAGGCAGCCACTTAACATGCTTGCTGCAAAAATTGAAGAATTTGTAGTGACCTGGGTTTTGTTTCTTAATGTATGCAAATTGCTTAGATTGCAGCATGTAAAGATAGCATCATACAAATACGGCTGGGGGAGATAAGTGTGCTCATCATCGAACAAACAATTTAGTTATAATTTCTGACTGCAAGTATGATCCCCAGCACAGATTTGTATGCTTGAATCTAGAGGATATTAAAGATACATGTGTGCTAATTTGGCCTTCAGAAAAGATCCCTATAAACCTTCTAACTTGGAAATGAGATGGTTTGCGCTGTGCGTTTATCAAGAACTTTCTTTTCCTACTGTATTTTTAGTTTGGCACTTCATTGCTAAAGGAAATCATTCTTGCTGCAGACAAATTTATCTCTTTGATAAACCTTGTCAATAATATTGGTTAAATAAGCCATGGTTCACCCACAGTACCTCACCCTGTTGGAAGTTGCCATCTCATAAATTTATTCTTGGTGCCTTATATTTATTCAAAAGAGGCAAACCTTTGTTAGATATAATAGCTTAAAAGCTGCCAAGGGAATGTAGTGCAATTTTGCAGAATTATGAACAACAAGGCACTGCATCAAAATCAGTATTTTTAAATACACTGGAATTTGGGGAGGGGATTAAATTGACTTTTGCTGGACTTGTGTCTGTTTTCTGTTTATCCCATCACAAATAGGTCAGTGGGCCTGTTCACTGGTACTTTGCAGAAAAGTTCACCTCCTTAATTAAGATAGGAGATGGTATGGTAGCTCAGTCATTAAGACAACACTGGGCTTGTCAGCTGGAAAGCCAGCAGCTCAGGTTCAAGACCTGAGAGCCACATGACGGGGTGAGTTCCCATCCTTACTCCAGCTCCTGCCAACCTAGCAGTTTGAAAGCATGCAAATACAAGTAGATAAATAGGTGCAGGTGGGAAGGCAATAGCACTCCGTGATAGCATGCTGACCACATGACCACGGAAGTATCTTCAGACAGCGTTGACTTGAAATGAAGATTAGCATCCCCCCTTGTAGTTGGCAACAACTAGCGGAGTAAAATTCACAGGGACTCCTTTATCTACCTTACCTAATTAAGATAGAGAACTAGAATGCAGAATTTTAGGCTTTTTAAAAAATGCTTAGAAGCTAATTGCTGACAAAGTAATTTGGAGTTATTATTACAGCACACATGGCCACCTCTGAAGACTAACCTTTTAATTTTTAATTTTCAGGGTTGCAGGCCATCCTTTGGCTCAGAATGAACGTTGTCTTCATATGTTCTTGCAAGATGAAATAATAGACAAAAGCTACACACCATCGAAAATAAGACATGCTTGAATGCTGCACAACACTTTAACCAGCGTAAATGTTAGTGATTAACTTACACGGTCCAAGATTTGTAGTTAAGGTTTTAGCATGCTCCAGACCAATTGGCACAAGATATTTTTGGTATATTAATGGCACTGCTTGGTCTTTGCATTCATTTTATGGCATTAAAGAAGTTTAGGTAAATCTGCTGTCAGATGTTTGATTAAATGGCTTTTAAAAATCTAAATACTTTGAACCTCTTTTCTTCCTTTGCAGTGGACCTTGTGGGGATTACTGACTTGGCCTTACTTGAACTTGCACTGTTCTGGTGTTGCACGTTCACTTTTATTTGATTAAAACACTAGAATATTTCTGTAAAATATGTAGTGTTGCACCTACATTTTGGTGACTAACGTTGTTTCATTGTCCCCTTGTGTAAAATAAACACTTCTGAGGTTGTATACTTAAGCGGTAAAACAAATACCTTTGTACTGAGAAGCAATGAGGAAACTATCTTTATATTATGTAAAAAGAAATCAAAATTTGTACACTAAGATCGTTTGTCTAAAGTTGTTTTGAAATAAAAAAAGTGAAATGCATTTAGCATGCCTTTTCTGCTGTGATGATGGGGAGGCAATTGGGCTGCATTACACCAACTATCAGTTCTGATTTATATTTTGGAAGTTTGATGCATCTTCCATCTGTTTATATGAATTGTTTTAATATTACCTTACTTCTTTCAGTGGAAAAGAAGCTATAATCCAACAGGTATTCTTGCTTTGGTGAAAGTCTACAATCAAACATATCCTTAAGTTAACTTGGATAGGATGGGCTGTTCTACACTGATATTCAGACTTTTGGAGTTCCCTACTTACATTTCTTTTGGTAAAGTTTCTCAAGACAGCATACTGTTGGTGAAACTGCCATTTATTACATTTTGAGCCAAGAGTACAGTTTTTGTTTGTATTCAAGAGAGCAACATTCACAGTAAACTAAATTTCATTTGTTCGAACTCTGAGAAGCCCAAGTTGATCTGAAATTCCAAACGCTGTTTCCAGTAAAGACAGAATCAGGTCCAATAAAAAGATAGATACAGTAGATCATGGGTTTTTGTTTTTTTTTTCATTCTAGGGTTAGAATCATCTATTGCTGCTTTCAGCACAGATGTTAATAAATCACAACTGTGGCAAAATCACTGATGCACAATTTCCAGCAGTTCAATAGTTCTACCACACTTTGCACAAGATGTTAAGGGCCACATTCTATAGCTGCCAAAGGTGCTTGGGAAAGGGATTTTAGGAATGTTTTGAGGAGAAATGGGATCCTTAAACATGTACAAAAAAGGGACCAATGTTTGGCCACACTCAGCCGTGTAGGGAGGAGGCTTTAACTCAGGGCCCCTCAGACTTGGCAACTTTAAAACTTGTGGACTTCAATTCCCAGAATTCTCCAGCTAGCTTTGCTTAAAGTTGCCAAGTTTGGGGACCCTTGCTTTTGGGCCATAAATGGGATTCTGACAAATGCTGCCAATTGATCTGTGGGGTTTGCTGTCATACCTACCAAACTCAGGCACTTTGAAAGTCTGAATATTTGGTTACGGAAACTTCACCATTGTGGGACTCCAATATTATGGCCCTGATCCATTTCAGGGACTATACTGATTTCTGAGAATAATTTCTTCCGCCAGCTAGGATTTAACTGGAGGTACTCTATATACTAAATGGTCCTCTTTGTAGTAGGCTAAGAAATGTTTCTTTTAAAGTATGCACAATATTGCACATAGACCAACTTCCACAAATACTGGCTTACAACTGAAGTGTCAAATGCTGGGCCCGAGTAGTTTTATTTTCTAAATGTTGGAATGAGTTTGGAGACACAATTATACTGGATCAGGTCCAGTGTTCATTTTGCTTACTGCTTTACTTTATCTGTGGCTGGCTTGCAAATTTCCCAGTTCTTAACTTTGCATTGAGGCATATGTGTAAAATCCAGTTTCAGTTCTGCTGGCTGTGTTAACTTGCTTACCCAAGAGTAACTTAAACATGAATAATCAATTGGCCCAATTTTCTATGTTTTTATGGCATATAATCCTTAAACTAAACTGAGTTAAACCTGGACAGCTTATCAGGTTAAAATATAGTTGGCTAGCATAATTCAGGTGTCAGTTAAATATTGCCTGCTTCTTCCTTTAAAAACAAAACATTCCCCTTCAATTCATCTGCCTTGGAAGATGTTGAATTGGGATATACAGTTTTAAACCTGTTAGATTGTTCTGAGCACAGTACTGAATGGCACACTCTCCCAGAACTTTGGTAAGTGTACGCTAAAGCCAACTGTTGTACTTGAGAAACCAAAGAGCCAATCTCATATTTTTGGGTTAATATAACAATATAAAGAATATGCATTTAGCATCAATGGGAAGCAATTCTTAATAGTAATTCCAGTTTAAATTTAATATATTTTTTATTCTTTGTAAATACAATGGTTACAACCTTAACTTCACAAATCAGTTAATGCGCTTTTGTACAAGAGAAGTTTATTCATTCTAAGATATTTCAAGTGCTGATTTTCCTTCCTCACTGCTATTTCCTAAAAACAAAAACCTTGAAAAGTAGAGTGGTTATTTCCCGCCCCCCCCCCACACATACATTTTAATACTTTCATCAACTTAAGCAGCTCATAAATGTATTTGGGGGGTGGTGAGGATTAGAAAGCATATGAGAGAGGTTTTAATGGACCTGGAGTTTATATATATATATATATATATATATATATATATATATATAAAATCTACAACAGCCTTCGCCATCTTAACATCTAGTCCTAGCCAATGTGACCCATAAGTGGAATGATGTGTTTCCCAGCACAGCATCAGGCAGAATAGAGAGTCTCAAAGATAGTTAAGTTTGATCAACTGCTCTTTCAATAATTCATATTTTCCATTCTTTTGTAAAATGGGTCCCTTCTTATACATCTCATTGACAAAGAGTTTGGGCATCATTGCCTTTGGTTTCAGCCTTATGCCAGTGGAACAGCGATGAATTCACTGTGTCGGTCCTCTCCGTTTTTTTTTATTTGGTTTTGCTGTTTTCTCTCCTAATGTGTATTTTTCTTTTTTAAAAAAAGGAAAACTCTTTTTAAAGCTCTTCTGTCTGACATATTAAACTGAATTGAAATGATGTCAAGATTTAGGCATGAAGTCCACCATTGGTTTTAAAAGAACCTTAAATAGCAGGCCTGGCAAATTTGAATTCAAAAGGTATTTGCCAGAGTACACCCCTTAAAAATTCATTGCAAAGGCCACTTTTATTATGTTATAACTGACATAAATGTTTGGATAACCTAGTATTCAATGTTTCCTTTCTTATAAAAAGGGTTCACCAACAAACTAGTTAAAAAAACACACATATACTGTACACAAATCTTTGAAGGCCACCTCATGACACATTACAACAGAACAATGTTTGGTTACCCAACTTTTCAGAGTATGGAATAAACCAACCCTAGAGATGCTTTCGCTTCACCTTGTCATCTCTCTGGCTTTCCCAACCTGAATCTAGGAACAACAGTGGAATGGGCAGCGTCAAGGCTGCAATGGTGGGAACAGCTGTCAAGTTCAATTGAGCTCCATTTTAATTGTAACAGTATTTTCTCCCAAACTTGCAAAATGATCACTATTGATTGTTTTTGTTGTTGGATTAGAAATCTGCAGGATTCCATTTCTCGGTGAATTATCTGATGTTTGCTCTCCATTAGTTAAAAAGCTCTTTAGAGATGATCACCTGGCTTCTCTTTGTTGCCTCGCGTCTGATCTATATGTCACTGGATTTATACATATCTGAAAGCAGTCTTGTAATTGGCACGTTCCCAATTGTTTTTTTGAAAAATACTTCTTCTATCGTTGAGGGACTAATTGAACGTAAAGCTGGCAAGAGCAACAGCAATTTCCCAAAACGACATGGCTGAGTAGGATACCTAGAAACCAAATGTGGAGGTTAATCCTACTGACAACAAATAACATTGATAACCATGTTAAAGCTATAGATCCTTTCCCTTGATAAAAACAACTCTATGCCAACTCTACAGGTTTATTGCACTTCTGAACAGAAAAGGAAATAATGCCCCTTGATTAGTTATTTCTACATCCAGGGTCAGCATGTAAGCCTATATATCAGAGCAGGCTGCCCTCCCAAAAAAGGCTTTAGCCAAAAAGATTAATTGCTCTGCTTGGGGGGAGAGGAGATTTTATGATAAAAATTTATGTATATTGTGACTCTCCTGAGATTGTATTGTGGTGATGGGTGATATTTAAAAAAAATATCAACCCCCCCCAAGATAACATAAATGTAACTTAAATATATACATATAAATATATGTAGAGTCCTGAAAGCCACCAAATGCCAACAGAATTAAAATATCAAACTAAAAGCAAAGTCTCTTTCCCGAATCAAAGCCAGCTGACAGAGGCAGCTCACCTGGAAGTGTTTAAGAAGCATTCTAAGGCCCAAAACAATGTAACTTGCTTTCATAAGGTGCTTCTTCCTTTTGAGTTTCTTTTTCTTCTTACAAGGCTCCTCTACCTCTACAACCAGGGTGCATTTATTTCTTACAAAGGTAGGAGTAGGTTATCCTTACCTTGTGTGAATGTAGCTATTCAGGGTGAGCTGAGCTTCATCTTGAAGAGCTGCAATGGCGGCAGCATTCCTAAAACTTCTCAGTTCAGAACCGCTGTGTGTAGGTACTGCAAGCAGACAGTCCACTTACTCAGTGAGATAACCGCTCTTCGCATCTTACCAGGACAATCAAGTCAATCTTGGCAGCATGGTTGCACTTCATTAGCTAGCAATTTCATAATAGTGCTAAATTAATGGAGCCCAGTCTCTAGGTTTGAGGGCACTGGCAGGACAACTCGCCTGGAAAAACAATTCTATTTATTTTCATTTAACTTTAAGAAAGTGCTACAGCTTGTTTGCAAAATTCCAGTTTTGAAACACCAGCCAAACAGATGGCAAACTTGATACTCCAAGATTTTGTAGCTCTGACTTTAGCTGAGCTTGAATGGTTTCTGCATTATCTGTGTACTTCTGCTGAGCGCACACGCTATGCGAAGCAGGCAGCCATGGGGTTATCACTGGGATGTAAAGAAATAGGGCTTTTCAATACATTACAGATGGCAAGTTTCTCATTTCCTTTACTTCTTGCTGAACCCCTCTGCAGGATTACTTGATTACTTTTAATGCCAAAGTGTTGATATGGATATAACTTTCCTGCTTAATATAAACAGGAACTGATATTAACATGCTAATTTCTCCAATACCTGTAATTACCTCCTTAAAAGAGCAACTAGGTTGAAACTAAAGTAAAACAAAACTAAACTAAGCTAGAGGGGCACATTTTTCACACTGAAATCTCTTTGCTGCCTCAGTTGGTGGGGCGGGGGGGGGGGGCTATTTGCTTTTGCAGCATGATCATTCAAGATGTTCTGCAATTTAAAATTGGAGGTAAGTCACCAAGTTATGGGGCACAGTGACTTGATGCATGCTAGTAAGTCTTTCTTTATATTCTTCTTACCTGCTTTGAAAGTGACAATACATTTGAGGCAGGCAAATTCTGTGGCATCTAACCGAAGCTGTCTAAATCGAGCCACCACCTCCTGCAATGCTTGTATTTCTGAGATAATCTTATTCAGCTTTTGAGAATCTGTGTTGTCACCATTCATGCCTGGAAAAAAATGTGTGAAATGAATACACTAATAAGTCATTTGAAGTACTGTGATAGATTGATTTTTTTTTTAGGCGTATCAATAGCCAGGCCATTGTTACTTTCTCAGATCTGCTTCTACACAAAACTGACGATATTGTCGGAAAGTTAGTACAAAATCTTTTCTTGGATGATAACAAACACAGTAATTTGCATTTAAATGACAATGCAAGCAGTCATGAATGCAACAAAACAACATTATTTGCATTTAAATATAGATTTATAAATGACAGGTATACTCTATTGTTTGGAACGGATTTGGTATTCTTTCCATGTTGTCTTGTTTTCAATAATGTATTTTTATGGTAATTTTGATAACAAAGTCATTAAATTGTGCAATTCTTACCCGATACAGCCAGTAGAGTGTTAGCATCAACTGGAATGGCCCATTGTGCTATTCCTAGAACAAACAGTTCTCTCCAAGCATCTTCCAAAAGCATCAGCTGTCATACAATAGAGGTACGATATAACATGGTGTATAATTTATAGATTGGTAAACAATTTCAATATGTAAATTTTTGCTGTTTGAAAAAAAAAAAAGGCTGTAAAATGCCCGTACTTAGTCTTTCCCCACCCCTCCCCATCTTGGATTATTATAGTTATCCTTTTATCATTTTGAGAAGAGTCTGTTAGCATCCAGAAATATTAGCAGATCCCAAGATTATGAAACTGTTTGTTGGGATGATGTACTGAAGGTATCACTTTCCATGGAGATGCTGTGTAAAAACAGCACATGTCAGCTCTTAAACAACTGGCCCATATCTCCACGCTTTATCTAAAGTTGCAGTCACCCATTCAGGCTCTTTCTTTTCCAGCCATTAATAATACATTAGAGTCAAATAGAACAGAGCATGATTTGTATTCTTGAAGCTGAGTTAACTTCAGTCAATTATCTCTGCTTTTGCAATCCAGCTTTCTTGTGAAATTGACCAAATTGGCTAAGCAAATTACCACTGTACAAACATTGTTGGCATCAGTAGGGAACCTCTCCTCTTTGGGCAGTAGCATCCTTCCCTCTGTACTGGACAGGTTGCTCCTGGATGATGGATTACCACTGCTTTCTTCAATCAAAATTGGAGAAAGCTAATTCTAACTGTAAATCCAATGAAAACCCTCACAATACTCAATTTTCTTATTGGTTATAGTCACTGGAAATAATGGGACATATTTCCTGCCTTAAGGAAAGGTTGAAAGAAGGGGAGAACACTGTGTATGTGTGTGTATAAATAAATAAATATCTAAATATCCTAATGCTGCTCGTCCCCACTGAATAATATGTTGCCTTGGAAACTTCCATGTGATTTAACCACCAGATCATTGAAAAGCTGGATGAAATCATGGTGGTTTTTTAAATTAACTTATCTGACATGGTGCTGCCCAAAATCCCTATTGGGTTAGGAAGAGTAGAAAACCTGAACATTTCTATGTTCTCATAACACCTTTATGAGTAACTGAGTCATGGAGCTGAAAAGGAGAAACCTTTTTGATGGTTTGATAGTTATCCTTTAACTTCTGCCACTGTTGTTGTCTGATTACAGAAAAGGGATGCCTCCTTCTATCCAGGCCCCTTTTTTAGGGCCTCAATAACTCATTTAACTCCAGCATTTGAATATTAATTTTGCATCTTTTGGGAGCAGTCAACATGTTTTTAAAATATCCCATGCCACCAAATCCTGTCCTTGTTTCTATCTATAATGTGGTCTCCCTCGCTTTACATTTTCTTTTTCACAGCAGTTGTTACTGTTCACTAAAACGTTAAAATGTGGCCCTCAAGACCCAAAAGATGGGACATGCTTTTTTTGTGGAACTCAGAGGTGGTTGATTGCCTTTGTGGTTGACTTTTAATTTGCTGTGATATTGCTATTCAAGAAGAGATTTGTTTCCCTCCAACACATGCCAAGATGCTGTAGGGGTCACCTTGCAAATATTTCCCTTTCTAAATATACTTCTAGTAATTGTAACATTATTCTCGTAAGCATGGCTGTGCCTTTATAACTCCCATTAAACTCAATAAGTTTGCATCCTGGTACAGAAGCTTGAGCTTCAAACAGCCCATTAGTAACAACAGAAGAGTAACTCTGTCACTCTTTCTGTCTCCCTTATTACTGACTATAGTTATTGAAATAAGAATCTGCATTTAAGAGAAGTGGGAGAACAATAGAAGAAAAAGCTACTCCAATTGCAGTCTGTAGTTCTCAATTTGGAGTAAGCTGAAACTTTGCATCTCACAGTCTGATCTCAAAACCTAGAGGGGATAATGGTGCAGTTAATGAAATCCTTGGGCTTTAAAAGGGTGGATTAATTTCATGGAACAACTCATGAAACTCGCCTTTAATTTTGAGTGCTAGATATGCAGCCAGATCATTTAAAATGACAGGATAATCTGATTCCTGACATGGATAATAGGCCTATTTCAAAGGTCTGTTCAATGATAAGTTTAATCTGCAGTAAGCTACTCCTAGTATTTTGATGGGACTCTTATTTCTCTGAAATTCCTCCACCTAACATGGACATGCCAATACATAGGTATTTCTCAGTGGAAAAATTACATTGGAAGACGTTCTGGTGCTGTCCACCTATTTGGATTTCAAAAGCCATTTTTACAGCTGAGAGATTTTGGAAAGTGATACATTCTGGAGAGGTCCAGATGGGAGAAAGGTTCATTACTGAACTTGCATATTTGTGCTACAACAACCTGAACAGTCACCAGATGGCAGCAAAGTGATACATAAATCTCTTACCTCTCTGCTGCCATCTACTGATTGTTCTGATATTTGCAGCCCAGGTTTGATAGCCTAATGATAAGGAAGCAAATAAAATCACATCCATATGCTAGGCTAGGCCTTTCAATAATCTGCTGGGAGTGTCACTGCACAGAATAAATGGGCTGTGGGAAAATGGAAATATAACACAATTTATTAAAGTACCATTCATATGATTATTTCCATTAAATTAATAATTTCCTCTTATTTGCATTAAAATACACAATGAAGGCATAGGATGATAATGGATCTGAATTTTCGGTTTAGGCATCCTACATCTAACAGAAATCATCCATGTAAATGTCATGTTATAAAAGGAGACCTACAGAAGCATAGGAAGGTGGAAACTAATTTAATAAGGTGTCTGCACTATATCCTGAGGGAAAGCAGAAATCAACAAAGATACCAGCAGATTCTGATTAAAGCTCACAATACTTACTATGCATAACAATGATCATTCATAGTACATGGCTATCACTTAAACCAGCTCAAATTCAATGTGATTACTTAAAAAGATTTAAGAGAGAAAACACTTTCCACTTTGTAAAAACTGAGCTAACTTAACTAAACCCATTAGATCACCAGAAAGTTGGCCTTGCTCGTATTTTCGGTTGCAATTGATGGGAGACAGGAAAAACACATAATCTTGGTCAATAAGAATTAGGTGCAATATGACACCTGTTCAGCTGCAGACGATCCCAATACAATTCATTTTGGGAAGGCCCCCATCGAACTCTGGATCCAATCAAAATGATATAAGCCGAGATCAAGCTCAAATGTAGTTGGCTACTTTGTAAATCATTGCACTGTAGGAGGGAAACTAAACTGGGAGGAAAAGAAGAAGTGGAACAAGATATACAAACAGGCTGTTCTGTTCTCCAATTTAGAGAAATTGTGTTATGGATGGGAGAGGAGGATTTCCCAAAGGAGAACTGGCAGGGATTGCTGTTCTATCCATTATCCACTGTTGGAGGCCACTGCCCAAGTCTCAATCTGCTCCCTGTGCAGTGGACTTTTTGGTTAATGGAGCTTTAAAAAATTCCTTGTTTTTCCTTCTTCCTAAAAATTCACTTGCCAGAATTTTTTCCTTAAAGCCTTTAAAAAAACATATGCAATCCATATATTTATTGATCTAATATTCTGTACCCTTTAAAATAAATGTAAAGATAAAGCCAAATAACATCCAGCCTGATTTTCTATTGCAACACAAATTTATGGCCAACAGCTCTCAGTCATCACCTTCATGGGGTGCTGCAGTGAGCTGGCTCTTTGCAAAGGGAATCTTGCTGCACTATGCCAGATATTTTAAGCAGGAGAGCCAGGCTCTCTTCTACAGAAGAAAGAAACTGATCTCAAGCAAGTTTTTCAGACAAGGTTTCACAGACTATGGGGAATAACCCTCCCCCCTCAAATGTATTCAGCCACCCCTTTCTGACTCATGCTACTCTTCCCCCATACACTGGCTATACATGGCAGCATTTGCAAGGCCCCATGCCAGAGGCCACTGGCTACCTTTCCCTCGCCTCACACACATAAACTCTATTCTCTGCCTGCCCCAAACCCCCACAAAAATTTCTCACCCTTCAGAACAAATGCAGTGAGTTCCTTCCTCTCTCTTTGCATTTAACGTCTCTCCTTTCAGTGTTTATGAAACTGGCAGGCACAACACCTTTTGGCCACCCTATGATTTTTTATTATTGATTTTATTATTAATTTAAAAAAAAAAAATCTGTGAGCTGGCTTGAATATTTGCCAAAGGAAAATATGAGAAATAAACCACACAAATCTCTTCATTTGGTGAGTAGAGCACCACTGATCCCAAGAAGTAAATCAACCTTGAAGGATGACGAAGAAATGCAACACACATACATACACAGGCACACACACACACACATCCCGCTTCCTCACCATCCTGTGTAAGGTTTACCTGATCTTGTAAGGAGAGAGTAGAAAAGGCTGGGACACTTTTGGCCCACTTGATGCTCATGAAGAGTAGCCTTGCTGCAGACTCGCAGACGGATTCCGTGGCCACTTCATACAGGTACATGGGGGTGCCACTGACTTCATGCGGATACTAGTAATAATGTTTTGAAAAGGTGATGGTTGGTAAAGAAGCACCCATTTAAACAAATATATTTCTTAATTCTTTAATCTATTTCTCAGAGAGAGATAAAAAATGGGACAGAAGAAAAATGAAAGGAGAAGCTTGGTAACCAACCATGAGCTTGTATTTCTATCTTTTGTCTCAATTCACTCTCTGTCTACTATGAATATAGATCAGATACCAGCTAAGGAGAAGGTATGGTTTGTACCTTAAATGGTCATTCTTTCCCTGGGGAAAAAAATACAGGCGAGAAGTTGATGTTGGGTTGTGTTTCTTGCAGAGAGCTTATGCCCATGCTCATGCATAGTGGTGCATTTTGATACATGTACACAGACACAGAGAGAAGCCAGATATGTGCAAATATGCAATGCTATGGAGTACCTAGCCATCCTTAGCATTTTTTTTTTAATAAATAGGTTTGGAGTTAACAATGAAATCCAAAAGCTGTAAATTTGACTGGGAAGTTTGAAAAGTTGCAGAAGTAATGACAAACTATTTATGGATGGTTGTCAAGAAAACAACATCAGTGTATCTCTAGTAACCAGAAGTCCAGCTCATGTTGTGAGTTGATTTTATAAACACAGAGTAGGAAGATTTGTTCTATCACTTTTTTCATTTTTGAGAAGAGTTAAGGAGCAAAATGGGTAATTTAAGTTCTCTAAGAGTTATACAGTAGTATGCATTTTGTACCTTAAAAGGCTCTCATTCTCCCAAATGTAAAAAAGGGGGAGCAAAACTCTTGGCCCTTCCCATTCCAGCATTATCACATCACTAGTCACACCCCTTCACTTTAAAGGCCAATATTTTTTTAACTTACAAAAAGTTAAGCCTCCAGAAAGTTGAATATCTTTGCATTAAACAAAGGAGACTTAATAAATAACAGAAGTGCAGAGGATAACACCAAGTTCATTTGGTTTGATTATAATTGGATCTCCATAATCCCCCTTTTCTGTTCCATTCTGTTACTGTCTCAACCCAACATGTCAGAAGAGGTGCAATGGCAACTCCCTGAAGCGCCATCCTAAGGTGATCCCTCAATGATCACTGGGCTAAGCATTTAATAGTTTTTCTTAGCAAACAGCCAACATGCAGAATAATAGACTAGCCATTATTAACTTATCCACATATAGTAAACAGCATATGTCAACAAGTTAATCACCACAGTCATGTCTAAGCTTTGGTAGTCAAAATAAAATTTACCAGTCATTTAAACTCAGTATTAAATAGGTTTACTAGAGAGTAACCAATACAAGACATGGTGGAATGAACTTCTGTGCTCTTCATTAATTGCAATATTTTATTAATCTCAACAGTAATATTTCTTTGAAAAGTAGTGAGCTTCTGGTTAGTTGGTTGTTTTGGATATATTATTTTGGTATATACTCTGAACCACCAGAATAATTTGGAATTAGGCAGGATAAAATTAAATTAAAAAAAACAAAACACTTCCATTGTTTATTTGTTCAGATGACACAACAGCTCAGAGAAAAGAAACCACCACAGCACAAGGACAAAATATTCAATGGAAGAACATTTTGAATCTTTGTCAAGAGGGCAGTGCTGGCTTTCTTTGTCTGGAGTTTGTTAGGACAATGTTGCATTTCCTCCATAATAAAGAAAAATAAAAGAAGAATAAAGGGACAAACCTTTGGAGTCGGCTGAGCTAAGCCAACTAGATTCTGCCTTTCAGATGCCGTAGAAACTGTGGCTAGTTCTAGATTATGAGGTTCCAGCTGTGTTACTGCAGTGAAGAAAGCTGGAGCAGGTAGAGCTGCGGAGGAGAAGTGTGGAGTGCTTCCGTTATCTTGTTTGTGTCCTCTGAAATACAGAGCTACTTGTTTCCTGATGGTAGATGTTCTTGGTCCCCTTTCATGTTGAACAGCTGGAACAATGGGAAGGAGATTAGGAGAAGACATAACCATGTTTTAAATAATTTGCTGTAATATACACGTGTCTTTAAATTTAATCACGTCTGTGTCAAAACAAGTTTAACACTGACTATTGCCTTTCATCTACAAAGACAAATTGATAATTTGCTAACCTGTTGAAATATCATGAGATGTTTAGAAAAAAAACAATTTGAGAGTGAAAGCATTATAGCAACATTTTAACACATGCTATAAGGGGGACTTTGATTTAGTTAATGAGGGGACCTAAAGAAGAGCAGGGAGGAATATTTATTAATCTCGGGGAAGAAAGGGACAGACAGAAGAGAGATTAAGAAATAAGGCTCCCTGTATCATAGACAAAGATCTTGTTTCAGACTGATGGCAATGAGCTGAATTTTACAATTTGTGTTAACTAGTTAAATCTTCAATGATAACTGCACATAATTATATCTGAGGAGTAATTCAAATATTCAGTGGATAGAATACAGAATATTTTGATAACTCTGTGTTGCGTATGAGACTGAATAATGCACAAATTAAGAAATCTCAGGGGTCTCAAGACAAATGGAAAATAGATAATAATTGGAAAATAGTAAAAGAAATATATTTGATTCATTAAAAGCCTGATAGGAGCAGAAAGGAATATCCTATTTGGATTAACATTAAAAATGTTTTAAAATAACAAGTTCGGGGCATGTATTCATATAATGGGTTGTTGGAGATAATCACAAAAAGGGAATCTAGTTTTGAAGCACCATGTTTTTGGGAATAAAAAGTACTTTTACTACACAGTGATGCTGTGACAATAAAAGTAATGTGTAGAAGCACAATCAGTCAATCAAATATTGCTTTTGATGATATCCTTCAGGCGTTCATGTTTGAGATTGGAATTCATTTGTTTAATGTTATTGGACTTGTTCCCTATTTATGCCAAGGAAATTGAATGAATGAATAAAAAAATAAAATTATGCAATTGATCTTGAAGCAAATCTGCAGCTACTTTATCCTTGCTCTACTATGCCAGAATTGGAAATGGTTTGAAGCAATAAATGAATGAATGAATTAATTAATGATTTATGGGAACAACATAAACATGAATGGTAATTAAATTATTTGGAGGTGATTGGATGGGACTGAAGTTCCTGAAGCTGTGACAGAGGATAGCACAACACAAATACATAAAGAAAAAGCATAGAGGGCAGAGAAGGAAAGCAGCACTTGTTCCTCCTATGGGAACTAGTTGGGTTGTGTGTGACACTAATTGCAATGATGGGGCTGCTGCACTATTTATATGCTCAGTCGGTCCTTCAACAGCCATGAAGAGCCATAAAGAAATCAAATTCTTACAGAAGAAGAAACTGTATTTGTTTCCTACTGATTACCTAAAATTCTGGGAAAGTGTTGGGGGAGGCCCTCACTAGAACAATAGGGTGGAATGGAGTGGTGAGAAGACGAGGTTGCAAAGTTGATATCAAATTAATCGCATTCAGACAATGGCATGGGCAAATCAGGAAAATCCTCATCCTCCCCATTTCCCCATATATGGTCTTGCTACATCAGCTTGATATTCCTCACGTTTTAGTTTTTGTGGAATCCTATGCTTGAAAATAAGTCCCACTGAGTTCACTATCTGCATGTTAGAATTTCTGTCTAAATAGGCAATCAAATATGTAAACACTGGATTTGAATGGAAACAATTGTAAAAAGCTATTATTAAGCCAAATGTCTCATAATAGGTTTAGATTAGGAAACAAACTACTGTTGCTTATAAAAAGACACTGAGACAAAGATATAGGAATGCTAAAAGCAAATTATCTGAACAATGATAGGGGTTCAGGAAAGAATGTGAAAGGACGCAAAAATACCATCTTTATTCATGTTGACTTCCAAGCATTTCTTCAGCCGACATGCTCTGCATTGGTTCCTATGTGTCTTGTCCACCGGACAGCCTCCCTAAAACACAGATATTTAAGTGAAAGGGAGGGACAAAAGTGAATCTCAACAATCAACCTACCGAATAGGAAGGTGCTTGATAATGTATTTTGATGCACACACAAACACATGCATGATCTAGAATACAGATTTGTTTTAGATGAACTCCAAAAAAAGAAAAGTGGCGCTTTCCACAAATGGAAATCCCCCTAAGGGGGAAAAAAAAAAAAAAAAGGCAGGGGGGAAACTACACACACATTATTCCCCAATCTGGTGCCTGCAAGTCGTAGGAGAAGCTCTGTGGATCAGCTTTTCCCAACCTGGAACCCCTCAGAAACATCATCATTGAATTTTGATGTAACGGCACTGACAAGCGTTGACGGGGTCTCCGGACAATGAGCTTCCTTCAGCACCCAAGACAGCTCCCTTCCAAACCTCCCGGAAAATCTCCTTTTCATCTGAAGACTGCTGTGCTCTCCCTCCGCTAACTCGCCAGTCTGAAATTGAACATCGTTCTATTATAGCCTACTCAAAAGTTGTCCTCATCCTCACACTTCTCTCTTCCTCCCAGCTTCATAGGTCTCCCGTAAGGCTTTCCTCCTGGAGTTTTTATTTAATGGGAAGCACACACGGATGGATTATACCAGGCTGCTGATATAAGAGTTGTTTTTGGCTTGCAGGGAGGCCTGCTCAGGTCTCTTGGACTGGAGGGTGGGTGGGTGGGTGGGTGGGTGGGGGCTCACTATTTCTCCAGCCAGTCAATACTTCATTAGAAAGGATCCTACGCTCTGTCCGGTAGAAATGCATGATATCGAAGCAAAACTCAATTACGGTGAAGCAATTACCTACTGCATGTGTTGGGTTAGCTGTCCATAAAACTCCACTGGCTGGCAGAGACTCAGAGACAGAATCTAGATCAGATCCAGCTCTATAATGGGCAGGGAGGCACACTGATCATAGGCCCCAGGCATTCTGGATGCAAAGAAGTCAGAATTTACGTTTATTGTCATTGCATTCCACGAATACGACGACATTTGAAAGCTACTCCAGCACAGTGCCCCAAAAACCAACCACGTCACAATCACACTACAGAGTTTTAAAAATTAAAACAATAATAATAATTTAAAACCTAGTCTAAAACCTATCTAAAACATTTAGGAAGTTCAATAGTTTAAAATGCCACTGTATACATAGGACTAGATCACAAATGTGCTGTTTAATTCAAGACAATTATTGCCTTGGAAAATAAAGCGTTTCTCAGTCTATTAGTCCTCATTTTAAGACACCTATAACGTCTCCCTGACGGTAACAGTTTGAAACATGAATGACCAGGATGAGAATGCTCTGTGGAGATTTTTAGTGATCTAGTTATGATGGAATCAAGCAGAAAAATTGAGGTTATGTTGAGGGAGTATATTAAAATTCAAATTTAAGGTGACAGAAACCAATCCCTGGAGTAGGAATACAGGAGGTCTTTGACTTATGACCACAATGGAGCCCAACATTTTTGTTGCTAAGTGACACATTTGTCAAGTGAGTTTTTGCTCCATTTCCTTGCCACATTCGTTAAGTGAATCACTGCAGTTGTTAAATTAGGAACCCGATGTGAATTTTCCTTGTCAGAAGGTTGCAACCGGGGAATCCCATGATCCAGGGACACTGCAACTCGTCATAAATGAGAGTCGGTTGTCAAGCATAGAAATGTAAATCACACGTGACCATGGGGATGCGGCAACAACGGTCGTAAGCCTAAAAACCTGGTCAGAAGTCACTTTTTTCCAGTGCTGCTGTAACGTCGAACAGTCACTAAGTGAACTGTTGTAAGTCGAAGACTACCTGTACATGCATAAACTACTAGTTTCATGCCTCTTTCCCTTCTCCTCTGTTCGTCCCTAAACACTGAGGGTAACTTTTGGACAGGTTCATGGGAAGAGCGTCCAAGCCACGGATTGGGGGTGGGGGGGTGGAGGAGGTTGGGGGAGGGGTGAGTAAGGGGAAAGGACGCCCCCCCCCCCCCCCCGTCCGGAGAAGACCCAAGGCGAGCTCCCTCTGCTCATTGAGAAGCCGCCTGCGGTTCGGCCTCGCTTCCACCTTGGGGAAAAGGAGGAGCTGCTCGGAGCCTAAACCGCAACTTTCCTCGGACAGACGGCAGCTGGGCGAAAACTCCGCTGAACTGCGCGCCCCTGACCTCAGCGCGTCGGGCGATCCAGAGACTTTTGCGCTTGGAGGGTTCGATCCTGAGGGGGGTGGGGCGCGCTCCTCCCCTCCGCTGCCCTCGGAAGAAGCCGGACTGAATCGGAGGCATTTCCGAGCAGTGGGCTTCTTCGCTTCCCTGGAAGGCTGCTGCTGATCGAAGCGCCGAAGCTGTTTTGGCGGGAAGATCTTGGCTTCTGCTGGCTCGGCTCTGCCACTTACCAGCAGCCGCTACCAGTTGTAACGGGGCACGTCAGCGGCAGAAGGGCGAAAAGGGGACGGAGCCTGGGGGCGGGTGGCTGGAAAAGCCCCCTCCCCTCACACACTCCTTTTCCTGCAGAAGGAAAGGGAGTGGAGACAGCCCTTACTCCCCGGCTCCCACACCTCAAGGCTTAGCCTGGATTCGGTTGAGCTTTGCTGGGTTTCTGGCTTGGCCAAATCGTGCTTCAAGAATTCAGAGCTCAGATGTGAATCCTGACTAAAAGTAGAGCCCGTTTCCTTTCACAAGCTACTTCCTCATCTCCCTCACACACCTACAGCCGCCAAAAGAGCCATGAGGCAACCGAGCAGTTGTTAAGGCCTGTCTATTTCGGCGCAGAGGCCTCCAAACTTGGCAACTTTAAAACGGGTGGACTTCAACTCCCAGAATGCTCCAGCCAGCTATGCTGGCTGGAGCATTCTGGGAGTTGAAGTCCACCCGTCTTAAAAGTTGCCAAGTTTGGAGGCCTCTGTGGCCTTGGAGGATGCCTCCCTTTCAAACGACGCGCACACCGAGATTGCATTCCGAAGAGCCCGGGACTTGCAAAAGGGAATTCCGCCCAGGAATTGAGCGAGGTAAGGGGAGAAAAGGCTGACGGGGCGGGGGGCGCTTTCCCGCGCCTGCAAGGAGGCTCGCTTGGCCCTCGACGGCAACGGAAAGGACTCGCCGGCGACTCTCTGAAAAACAAACCCGGCGGACCTGGTGTCTTGCGCCTGCGCACCATGGCTCGGAAATTAAAATTTCCTCGGAAATTAAAATTAAAATTAAAATTAAAATTCCCTAAAAAGGGAAGAGCGAAGTCGCCCGGTCACTTGCTTGGCGAGGGAGGGGAAAGGGTTCAAGCGCTGGAAGGTGGGGCGAGCAGCCTCCGCCTTTTTTGTAACCACCTGGTGATGATAAAACGGATCCCGCCATCTAGGCTGGCGGCCGGTGAGATCTGGTCACCTCATAACGTGTTGGAGAAGGTTGGTTTTGAGCAGGAATGGAGAAACTGGCCTCCCCTGACCCCAGACGGTGCTGGTTGGGGCTAATGGGAAATGAACTTCGGCACTTGTGCCTCAATATGTCTCCTGTGAGAGGAAACATAACTTCAGTTTTGATCTATAGCAAGACCTTCTCAGGGATAAAACAAAAACCCCAACCAGAATTATTGGTCAACCTATATTGAAAAATAATATCACATTAAAACCTCCCTAATGATGGCAGGAAGCTGTAGTACAGTAGAAGTAAATGTCATTTAAATTTTTTAATATAAATATTAATATAAAATCATAGAATCAAAGCTCTTTTGGAGTCCTCCATATTTTAAAAACAAAACAAAACACTGGTCTGGACAATGGTAGCCTTAGTGTTCTTAAGAGACCTCTCTGACTACAGAAGTCAATCTCATTTCACTCTTACTTTGGTTTCTTTCTATAAACTCCAAATGAATTGAAGCATTCATGAACTGGGGAAAAATAAGTCAGTTTCTCAGGTTATAATTGGGGAAAAGGAGGGATGAGCAGAAGAGACTGAAATTATCCTTGGCCCCACATGGAGGCAGTGATGCAACACTCAATATTTTATAAATGCCTTGGTTTTTGTAAAATTCATTTACCGATGGTGGTGGATATATACAGTTCGCAATTCTCAACTTTTCATTTTTTTTTGTAGCTCCCTAAAGATCTTTCTGGTTTATTCAGGCTCTTTAACTTCCCTCAAGAAGAGAGTGGAAAACTTCAAATTAGGTTTAGGTTTTATCACTTTAAAAAAAAATTATGTTCTCAAACATTCTGGTTTTAAGTGAGATGACCCCTCACACACACACAACCCCCCTCAAAGTTTCATGATAGTTAACTAAGCAACAGTATAGCTGGGAGGCAATATGAGGGTAAAGAGAAATACAATATGACAGGAGAAAAAATGGGTTTAGAACAAATGGTAGAGATTCTTCAATCTGCCTTAGGTCAGATTCTACTTTACAACACAAGTAGGGATGTCTGCCCGCTTTAGCAAAAAAATAAATATAGAGAAGGTAACAATTGTACAGTATATTTCTATTCAAGGATTTGTTTTTGAGGAAAAGTTGAAAAATATAATACTGCATCTGCCATTTAAAGTGTAACTAAGCATATTGCTTTGGACTTTTAAAAAATCCTGAGTACTTATTACTAAGTCATTTCAAAAAAAGAACTGGTATATCACATTTAGCAAAGGAGTTCAAAACTGAAGCATGCTACTCTATATTCATTTAGAAATGATTAGAATCTTTAAATTTCACAGAAAGTAGCCAATTTCAATTCAAATAATTTCAATAAATTCTTCTCTGGATTTTTGACTTTCCCAGGTCGCCTTATATGGTAGTTCCTTTTCAATTAATTTACTACCATTTGATTTTCATCAAAATAATTTAACTTTCATTTAATTAACCTCCTTTGTTTGAACCCAGTCACCTCTGGATTTCAGCAAGAGAAATGTATTTTATTGGGTGACAAAAAAATTAGAAAGTTGCCTATTTTTTTTTTTTGAAAGAATGTATATGTGGGAGAAAGAAAGACAAAGAGGAAAGGGAGAAGAAAAATAGCTCTATTATTTTTTCTCTTTTATGAATCTTATTGATGAACCACAAAATATTGAACACGATTTTCTAAAAACAGGCAGGAGAAAAACCCCTGCTTCTTTGACTTTTGCAGCTATCTAGATGCTGCTTGTCTGGCCTAACTTTATTTCAAATGCTTATTAAAGATCTGGATTTTCCACAAATAAAGAAAATGTCTCTTTGTGGATCAGTTTTAAAGAGATGAGGTCTCAATGTGTCTTTCCAATAATTATTCCAAATAAAACAGTCTCCTATCCATGGCTCAAAGTGTTTAAAAAAAAGACAAGGCTTTCTTTTATATGCTTTTGCATACAATTTGTAAGTTGGCCCCACATAAGTACTGTTCAAATGCAAAAAGGCTCACAATCTACAGTTCCAATGGACTATAGCTACATAAAATAATCTGTGCAAATAAGAAAATTTGGAAAGTGAAGGAAATGGCACCAGAAGAATTTATTAACCCAGATGAGAATTACCATCACAAGAGAGTTTTCTTGCACTTTTAATAAACTTAAGAAAATAATTGTGGCAGAAGCTGTTCAACCATTCATAACATGGAAGGAAATGAAAAAAGTTGGAGATTGCACAATTCCACTTTCACATCACTTTGACAAGTGTGATGTATAAAGTCTAACTTTACTTGCATAGGAGTTCGAAGGGAGAGGAAGGTGTTAAGGAAAAGGAGACCTTATAGGAAAATATGAGCAAGACACATACCTGGCGAGGGGAAAAAAGATCAAGAAAAGAGGATTATCAATGGAAACTTTCCCAGAACCCATGCTGGGAAAAACACCATAACAATTGCTCTTCCCAGCTGTTTTATTCCAAATAAAACTGATTCAGAAGTTCATCGCTTTTAAAAATGGAGGTGCTATTATTATGGGACAGGAAAATGACAGAAAACACACACAGGGAAACTAAGATCCCAGTTTTGCAACCTATTTGACAAACTGATTATGAGAAGGTAAAAGCACTTGGGAGTTTTAAAAAGGGTTGAAAGAAAAGGAATGTCTGGGGACCAAAAGCATACTCTCTTTTTATATACTCTCATAAACATACTCTATGTTTATGGGGACCAAAAACATACTCTTATTGTTTTCAGCAGTCCTAGTGCTGTACTGACCCATGCTGCGATAACAGCTGCTACCTAATTGCAAGAGGACATCCTCCTAGGCTCTTGCAGTAGATCTACAAAGATCCCTGAGATGTTCCAGCCACGATTCCATGGAGCAGAATCTGGGCCAAAGAGCTTCCTTCCATTGATCGGGTTCGAGTGCTTCGCAGTCACACTCTAAGGACTTGTGGAGGTGGGATGAGTGCATAAGATCAGTAAAGGAAGAAGTAGACAACGCATTGCTTTGAAGGTGATGTACCATTAATATCTGCCAGAATTTCCTTTGTATTTTGTCCACTACCTGCCAAAAGAAAACCTCAGGTGTTAACCCTGTTCCATCTCTAGAACTCCACCATGCAAGAATGTCTCTTTGGAGATTTTACTCATTACACGCCTTATTCCTGGCTTCTGGGAGAATTATCACCTTCGGATATTTAAACAAGTGGTCCAATTTTACAGTTCCAATGACCATGAGCTGTATAGTACATTCTAAAAACACTTTTTCCATTAATGGAAATGGACAAAAATTGCCCGGGTAGGTTCTATCCAGGTCACACAAGCCATTTTGTGTTAAAAGTCGTACTTGTCTTCATGGGTTTGGTATACTAAGCTAGGATTTTTTTTAAAAAATCCTGCTATGTATTAAAATTAGATTAGAGTGAATAATCCATTTAGTAAATGTCTCCTCTCTATAATCAAATATATTGAATTGGGGTGGGAGTACAGCTGCAGCCAAGTCTTTGGAAGACTCAGCTTCTGCACTTTTTCCGTGAATAACTGAGGGGTATTTTATTTCTTGGCAACAATACAATGTTGGCTCCAATTTCTAAGTTTCCTCAAGGTCACCATGAGAGTAAATCTCACATTTCATATTTATTTAGGAGATAACTATTTTCACTGAAATTGTGATTTCTATTTTTCCCACAATTGCCTCTAAATTATCTCACAGGACATTAATTCCTTCCTTATATTTTAACAATTGGCAAACTGGAACCAGGAAAAGGAAATCACTTTTCAGTGGGCAATGAGTCAATAGGTGATATTTACTCAGAACTATTTAGGTAGGTCAATGAAGCACCCTGGTGCTTTTAGCTCTACAACTATAAAGCCCATGGACTTATTTTGAATATGTATATTCTCCAAATCCCTATACACTGTAGCCATCTTCACCCAGCTCCTCAAAATTTCAAAAAGACCGCTAAAGCTGTGAATTTCAGCCTGGCCTGAAATATTTCCTTGCCTGAAATTTTACAGTACAAAAAGACTGCATTACAGCTGTAATTTGGAGCAAGCAATATCAAATTAAGCTAAATTTGCTTCTAAATCATTTTGCTAACTACATCAGCTTTCCTTGCTGCTCAATGTGCACAGAATTGCAGCTTTTTAAAGTAGCCCAGCTTTTACATGATCTTAAACTAAAAGCTTCAAGGGGAATCTATCCCACTCTTGCTGACTCTACAATTTATTTTAGGGGGACCAGAGATGGGTTGAAGATGTGTGTGTGTGTGTGTGTGTTTTTTTTTTAATCTGCATTGATAAAACAATGTTCAAACATTATTGAACATGTCACAGACTCTGGTATGTTGATAGAAATTTGGTGCTCACCTAAATATACATTATTCTGAAAAATCAACGACCTCTCCAGGTGACTGGGATTTCCACTATAATATATAATTACTTTGCCCAGACCCTAAGGAAACTCTGTTGCAGGGAGTGGATGACAAGAGGTTGTGCTCTATTAACAATACCTGGTTTCCAGATTTGCAGACATAAGTCCTATTCCTTCTGATGCTTCGTTTGAAAAACCCTGAGCATCCATCGCAGGCATAAACCCCATAGTGCTTGCCAGAGCTGCGGTCCCCACACACTTTACATGGGATATCTAAAATCCGACCTGAAAAATGAAGGTGGGAGAGACAGATAGAAAAAAGTGATTGTTTAGAAGCAATAAAGCACCAGAGCTGGCATCAGGTAGCCATAGAGATTTAGTGTGAAATAGGTTGTTTATTTTGCTAATTGCACAAATCCATGGAATCCACAGAAATATAAATCTCTTTGGAGCAGATGCAGATCTGCTGTACGAACAGAAAGTGGCCCCACTTAATGCAAAGAACATACATAAAGCAATGCGTTTAAAGCAGGTTTCCTTAATCTTCCACCTCCGGTTTTGTTAGGCTACCTACCTATCATTCTGATACAAGGAGTGGATGATAGGTGTTAAAATCAACAGGCTGGGAGAGCATCAGATTGGGAAGATGGTTACACTGATAATGGAAAGACTCTTCCAAGTTGAGTTTGACTGGAGGTATCTTCATTGTCATGTTTCTTACATCATTAATGCATCATTCTTGGTCCCAGTACAGAAGTACTTTGTCACTGATACTTTTGGAGATTTCCTGCCTATTTCACAACCTTAACTACTACACCTGAGATTTCCCCATCCAAATACTAACCAAGCTCAATCCTCTTTAACTTTCATTGCTAAACAAGATCAACCAGGTTCTAACATATGCTGAGACTTTACAGCTACTCTACCTTGAATTAATTTCTTATCAGTTAAGAAGGGGTTTGTATTTCCTCCTTTTGCCTTTCATTATTAACCTCTAAACACCCTGAGCTAGGCTAAGGGCATCATTTATTCAAGATCACCAGAAACATTTTGGTGAGCAGGAATTTGAAGATGCATTTCTCCAAAACTATTTCCACACCCCACCCAACTGCATAAAAATTGTCTGTGCAGCCCAATTTCACTATCAATTTAACGCATTTCAGACAGATTTGTTTTTAAGTCCACTTCCTTAGGAACATGGCCTTCATCTGTACATGGAAAATATTAGTACTAACCTAAAAAAAGTTTCTCATGAAAATGAAAATATTAAATATATAATACAATCCCTTGTATAGTATTCCAAAACAGATGTGTTGTCTTTGTTAAACATCTTGATGCTTTATTTGTTGAGAAAAGCTGCAAATTCTGCACTTTATTTCTGAGCAAATATGAACCATCCTTTCAGCAGTGCCACAAGTAGATGCCCCCTTCAAATCTGATTATCTTGACCCTAGAAGTAACTGCTGCATCCAAGGCAGGTAGCAGTTGGATTCTGCTCCAGTGCTTCTAGCAGACTTCTTTCAACAAGGCTGATCTTACCCTTAGGTAAAGTGACATAGATGCCCTTAGATTAGAGGTCTCCAAACTTGGCAACTTTAATACTTGTGGACTTCAACTCCCAGAAATCTCCAGCCAACATAGCTTAAAGTTCCCAAGTTTGGAGACCCTTGCCTTAGATGTTTACTTCTTCTAAAAAAGTCACAGTTATTCATGACATTTGCATCTTGCTTGCCAGGGAAACGCTAAAACGTGAGATTTCCTACCTCAAGTGCCAGACTAATTTGCCATCTTCTAGGTTCACGCAGTGCATCGTTTGCTGGCACAGCTTGCTTACCCGTAGTGAACTCTGAACTAACAGCTTGGGGTGGCTTTCCCCCACACCTTAGGCTAAAAAGTGGTTTGGCAAGGTTGGGTTCAGCACTGTATTTTCTTTTGTTGTGCTGGAAATGCTGACCCTTCAAGATGCCTGGTAGCATTTATCCAAATTCTGCCTTCATACCATTACCGCACTTTATTCTTGGGAGTCATATTTTGTTCTCATACCACATCCCCCACCCCAAATTCAGAGTCCTGGAACATCCCTTTCTTACTGAGGACATTCTGCCAGAAAGTTTCAAGTTTCATACAAATGATCTTTATCATTGAATGAGTCACTAACTCAAAACAAACACGTGGAAACAGGATGCCCCTCTTCCAAGGAACAAAATTTCAGCCTGCCTTCTTCATGTCAGATTTGTTGATACTTATCCTGGTTACAGTATTAACCTGCAATTGCCAGAAAGTTTTTTTTTGGGGGGGGGAAAGCATGTCAAATTTGATGGATTCAGCTGCCTAACACTTCTCACTTATTCTATTTGCTGCCAAGATTAGTCAGCTGAAAACCAACAACTGGCTGGGATCCAACAACTAGTTGTTTTTTTCAAGAGTAACTTTCAAATCTCTTCTTCCTTTCCTCCCTGGAGTTTTTCCCAACCTGCCTCCTAAACCTGACAATCGTTCTTCTGTTGTCTCTCGAAAGAGACAGGTTCTAACTAACTCTCCAGAGTGCTTGCCTTTCCCAACCAAAGGCCCTCAAAATATGGTGGGCTACAATTCTCATCCACCAAGGACCACCCTATTTGGAGGGCAATGGGATGGGAATTCTAATCCATTGCTGGCCATGGGGGTTTCAGAAATTGCTCAAATTTAAATTGCTCATTAATCTTGCCTTTCTGCCCTGCTTGCTTTCATCTCCCAGGCGGATTCCTGCTATCTGACAGCAGTTGCCTAAAAACCTTGGCCACTACCAAGGATTGCCTTAGCCACGCTCCTCTTTTAAGTAAGCAGCATGCAGGCCATCATTTTTCCCACGGAGCTGAGGGGAGGCCAAGTTCCTGTCCTTCCATGGGAATAAAATGCCCCCCCCCCCAATTTCAGTCTTCCTTAATACCAGTTCTATTGGAACCTCTTGCAACTTCTTCTTAGAGATGAAATGCAGTAACCAACGTGCTTTGCTTGCTTTGGCCAAGTTGAAGATATGGGAGCATATTGTTGAACCCGTGGGCAGGTTCAAGACCCGATGCTTCGAGATAAGGGAGGACGCTTACTGTATTTCAAAGCAAGCTGTGCGCCAAGTCAACCGTGTCCATCAGGTCCTGCCCGGGAATACCTAGAGCTCAGTCTTATTGTACAAAAAAATGGACTTGCATCGAGAATGCTAGGACTGCAATCAATAATACCGTCCGTTTAGAGGACAAAGTGCCTCTGAGCAAACCTGCTAAGCAAATTTGCTTTGTGAAACTCACCCCGCTGTCTCGGGACGGAGTTGTCAGAGAGAACGGTGTTAAGTTAAGAAGATTGCCAAAGAAGCCACAACGGAATGGGCCCCGAGCTCGCCCCGAGCTATAATAAACCCAGGTTGGTAAACCACAACGAAAGGAATCCCCACAACACTGGATACCAAAACCAAACGAACCACATTGTGGCTTAGTGTCAAGTGGAAACCCGGGCATGGAAAGCGCTTGAACAAGCTCGAAGAGGACTTGGTACCGACACTCTCTTCTCACCCTCCTTTATAATATTGACCGGGATCCGGGGTGGGATGAGGGTGGCAGGAAAGAATCCGAACCCCTCCGGAGCCGATTGGGTCACTGACGCTTCTTGAGCCGGGTTAGTCTCTGCGCAAGCTACCCGGAGGGAGTCGGGAAGGGCAAGGTCAAAAACCCGTCTCTCCGGGAGACTCGGAGAAGCCGAAGGAGGCCTCGCCATCAGACAATGAGGACATTCGATAAAGTGTTGCGTTAATGGTCGCCCCCATCAATGGAGACTCTCATCTGACTGCCTCCAATCGACGTTATAGCTCGCCGGTTTCTTCTCTCTCCACCCCCCACCCCCCAAATGTAACTCGACAGCTGCTCTCTGCAGCAACCCGGACTGGAGGAATGGGATGAGGTGGGGCGCTTGGGCGGGCGGGGGAAAGAGTCAGAAAAAGAGGAGGTGGCGATCAGGGCTGGGTCAGCCAAGCGGCGGCGGGGGGGGGGGGCTGGGGGAGGGGAATCGGGAGCCGTCCCCCCCCCCCTTTCCCCGCGTAAAGTTGTGTCCTGGGGCAAAGAGGGAGGGGTGGCTGGAAGTAGGCGTTGTCCAGGAAAGTCGGGCCAAGCCATGCTTGGCTTCTCAAGCGCTCTAATTACACGCCTTCCTTGCCACCTGCCTATTGGGTCACCACTGACCCGTCAAAAAGGGTAGCATGGGAATTCGGATTGCACACAAAGGCTCCGGAGGAGAGCACTCGACCCCCCCCCCCCCCCCACGCTGCCCGTCCTCCTCCTCCTCCTCCTCCTCCTCGCCCCGCCCCCTGTCGCTCGGCAGACTTTCCACAGTTCTCGGCAAAAAGTGTGGGGGAGGAGAGAGCAAATCGGACATGCAACGGTGCCAGCCCCTGGTGTTGGGTGTCACCTCCGACAAGCCGGCCCATTTCCTGATGCAAATCTCCGGCTCGCCTTCTCGACTCGGGCTGCCTCGGATCCCTGCCGTCCCGCCCAGCCCGCCTCGGGACTTTCCTTCCCTTTCCGAGGAGGACCACACAATCCGGGCAGTTGCCCTTAAAGCGATTTCAAAAGTTCACCTCAGCGTGAACCGATTTACTCTTAAACCGAGGTGATTTTGGTCGGAGATATAGGAGAGGCCGGCCGTCCCTCCCACACCGCGCTCAGCTTCGATTCGCTTTATTCGAAAGAAAGTCAACCGTGGCCCGAACGGGACTTTTTAGATACGAATAAAATATCTGGAGCCAATTAGGATTGGGAGCCTTCCTCCCACCCCACCCCTCCTCGATCCAGCTCAGATGTTGGAAGGCTATTTTGACATTTGCGATCCAAGCCAAGAAATATTTTGATTCTTAGCGCGAGCTTCTTTATAAGTTTATTTCACCGAGCAAAAGTGGGACGAAAGTTTTACGTACGCATAGTGGGAAGTACTTGAATTGGATACGAAATTAAAACACAACCTTATTTGCAAATATTGTGAAGGGGCCTTCTCCCATTTTAATAATAATAATCTAATTTTCCATGGGCCCGGTGACCCCTCGAATTAATGTACGATTTTATTTTATTTTTCTACAGAAATATACAGTAAGAACATCGTGGGTGATAATCCCGAAAACTCTTTCTTGTGTCCCTGCAACATAACATTTTAAAAAACTCCCAATTTGGAACTTGCATTTAATTAAATTCCTAGATAACCAAATAGATGGGGAGTTGTTTAAGTTTGGCCTGCAAACCACCTTCAGCGGAGCAGGCCCAGTTTCTTGCCAAACCTCACAGAATGGTCCCCTCGGGTCTCCTCTGAAGTCCATTTCGCCGTTTGCAGAGGCGCTCAGTCCAACGGCGGGCTCGTTTGAAGCGGAAGGCTGCAGTTTTCATCCCGGGACAATTTGACGGTAGCCTCCCTGCTCAAAGATCGCCTTCGAAAAGTTCCTAATAAACCTAAGGGCGGCAGGGGCTGGCTCCCCAGCGCCCCCCGACAGAAGGAGGCTGAAGACCGAAACCCTTTGAGGAACAGGCACTCTGGACTTTCTTTTTCCGAAGACCCAAGACACACACACACACACACACACACACACATATACCCCTCCAGCCCGAGGAGGCCGGAGCGAAGCTGATTCTCTGCGAAAGGACTGCAACGATCCTAGAAAACACCTCTTGGAAACACACCGAGCTCTCCAACACGGACGTTGTTTTCGATTGACAAATCAGTGGCAGCTTTACCTTTAATTTCGGGGAGACTCTGCAACAGCTCACCCTAATATATTTTAATTAAGCGGCATTAATTCTGTTTGTGTTAAACAGGCGCCGTTGCCCTGATTGCATTGACGCCCGCTGGGATCCTTCCAAACGGCGCTGCTTCCCGTCTCTCGGTCCGGCGAATTGGGTGCTGCTCTGCCCCTCTCTCTCTCTCTCTCTCCCTTTCCCTCTCTCTGTCACACACACACACGCGGGCCCCGAGGTGATCGCCCGCAGGCGGCGGGGTCTCGGATGCCCGCAGTCTCTCTTGAACGAGCCCCTTGATTTCAAATACCAGGCACAGGAGCGCAGCCGGCTCCGATTCTCCCGACTTTCCAGGTGGCTTTTATTTTATTTTATTTTATTTCGACGACGCCCTTGCCCGCCTCCTCTTCTCAACGGACGCGATAAAGGCGAGGTCCTTGCTTGGGGGGTGGGGGTGGAAAGAGGGGGGGGGACATCCAGCCGGCCTTGGCCCCCTTCCAAACTCCCCGAGGGAGGTCAGCAAGACGGATGCCCGCCTGAAAACCGGGCGCCTTTCCCCACTCCCGCCTCGAAAGCTTCGCCCATTCCTCTCCCTCGCGGAGACTCTCTTGGGGTGGGGAGGCCGGCCACGGGAGCCCAGGCTAGGGAACGTAAGGAAAGAGACTGATATCGGGGGGGCGGGAGGGTTGGAGGCGATGGAAGCTCGGTTCCCTTCAGGCAGGCTCAGCCCAGCACCGTCAAGCAGGGGAGGGAATAGGCCTGGCTTGGTGCAGGGAACCGGCTCGGCGCGTTCCTCGACGGGACGTCCGAGCGGGAAGGAGTATGGGGAGGGGAGGAGAAAAGCTCCCCCCCCCCATACTCCTTCCCGCTCGGACGTCCCGTCCACTATGTGGACTCCCCCACTATGGCGTAAAGCTCCCTGGCAGCTTCGACTCTTGTCATTACCATCAAAGGCGGCTGAACGAAGTCAGGCGGCTCCGAAGTGGAGTCCGAGGCGGGGTCCCCTTTACCACCCAAAGCAGCGAGAGCTTCGCCGGTCGCTCTCCGGTCTGGCGGAAGGGAAAAGCGCAGCCACCCGCAGCCCCCACCACCCCCACCCCGGGCTGCCTTCCTCCCCACTCCGAGGAACGTCGGCCTTCCCGAGATCCAAAGCAGACTCGACCGGCCGGCTTCCTCTGCGGAGTAGTGGCTGGCTGGTGCTCTTGCCCCAGAAGGGGCGCCCGACAAATGGGTGTGTGTGTGTGTGTGGGGGGGGGGGGTTTCCCAAGCCTGGTCTCTCGCCGCGTCCTTGGGGGGGACCCGCCTTCCCTTGGGGGGGGGGGGGGGGCGCGCGGGGGGGAGACATTTAAGGCAGCGTCCACGGCGATCTCCGATCGAGCCAAGCGCTTCAAGGATGAGGCCGAGGGGTCGGTAGCCGAGGCTGCTGGAGGAGAAAAGTTCGCGCAGGGGCCTGAGGGGTCAGCCAGTCTGGGATCCCCCTTTGCGCGCGTCCAACTCTTGGCCGGGGGGGGGGGAGGAGGAGGAGGAGGAGGAGGAGGAGGAGGAGGGGGCTCTCGCTTTCGACCGAGCCGCGTTCCGAAGAGACGGTCCTGAAAAGGGAAACGGGCAAAGCTCTTCACGGTGAAGACGAACCTTGCATCTCCTCCAGCGGCCTAAAATAGGAGCGTTGGCCTCGATGCTTTTTCGGGGCTTCTACCTCGTTCGCCCAGCTCGCTTTCCTCACCCTTTCCAAAAGTTGGGTGGGAGGAAGGACGCGGATGGAAAGTCAGATGGAATACGGGATTTGTATTCCATGGTGGGCTTCCAGTCGATGAACCTGAGCCGGCTCGGCCCGGCCCGGCTCCGGCCGGCCTGCATTTGATTTCTCCCACGGACTCGCGCCTACCCAGACGGGGAGGAGAGGGCCTCATTCCCCAGTCACTCGGGTGGGCTTCTGAGTCAGCCTCGCTGCGCTTGCAATGCCCGCCCGATCCGAGAGAAAGGAGAGTTGATCAGACCAGGCCCTTCTCCCCCGGGCTGTCCTGACACCCCGTCGCTGCGAAGCCCGGCTGTTCGGTCCCCTTCAAGAGAAGCCGGAGGGGGTCTCTCTGGCCGAGGGCTGAGAAACAGGCATTGGGTCTTTCCAGTCTGCTTCCCGGCAAGTTTTCAAAACTTTCCCCTCCGTGTCGGCAGCAGAACAGGCTTCTCCTCTTTCCCAGGCCGAGCAGCTCAGAAGCCATTCCTCCCGGAGGCGGTGGAAGCGTCCTTCCGACCTTCGGCCCGGGCGAAAGGCAGCTGGGCCGAGCGGGAAAGGGCGAGGGGTTTCCCACCCACCCCCCGCTCTGTTCCGAAACGTTTCCTTAGAAAACCGGCCCTGCGTCCCGTTTTCCCAGGCCACTGTCACAACTCGGCCTCGATCCCTCTCCCTCCTACTAACAGATGGAACCGCTCTCGCCTTTCTTTCCTCGAAAAGGTCTCCGGAAATAATCTGGCCCGTTTCCCTCTTTCCCTTTTTTCGTTTGACCGTGACAAGATTATGTTTAAGATGCCTCTTTGGGCGATTTCTACTCCTCAGTAAAAGAAGGAAGAAGAAGGAAGAAGAAGAAGAAGGGAGAAGGAGAAGAAGAGGAGGAGGAGGAAGGAGGAGGAAGAAGAAGAAGGAGGAGGAGGAGGAGGAGGAAGGGAGAAGGAGAAGAGGAGGAAGGGAGAAGGAGGAAGGGAGAAGGAGAAGAAGAAGAAGAGGAGGAGAAAGGAGGAGGAGGAGGAAGAAGAAGAAGAAGAAGAAGAAGAAGAAGAAGAAGAAGAAGA
>BLBF01000007.1:58391394-58437484 GCA_015471245.1 Laticauda colubrina | reverse complement strand
GAAGAAGAAGAAGAAGAAGAAGAAGAAGAAGAAGAAGAAGAAGAAGAAGAAGAAGAAGAAGAAGAAGAAGAAGAAGAGCGATTTGGGTTTGTTTGTGGCCTGCAGCAAAGTTCTGAATGCCACCTCGTTGGTGCCTAATAAGACCTCCACAATCCTAAAGAAAGTTTAACTAAGACCGCAACTTTGCAGGGAGAGATACGCACCCCGAAAAGAAGGCGCAGCGATCCAGGGAGAAAGAATCTGGAATTTTCAAAGCAGAACTGCACCCACGTGTTTCTGTTCTCCACCCTTTCCTTACTAGTAAAAAACCAAAAACAAAATACAATAAAATTATGGTCAGAGGAATTCCTTCTCCACCGTCTTCGTCCGTCACCTGTCACAACCCAAATTGGATTGTGCCTGCTGCTGGCTCTCCCTCCCGCATCGCAGTCGACTTCCAGGGGTCTCTTCTTGAATTTCTAGCGTCTGAAGCCAACTTCTCTACCCACAAGCAGTCAATCAGACTTTAAAAAAAATCGGGGTGGTGGGAGGGAACCTTCAGTTATGAATGTACCCGGACTAAGGATGAAGTGAAATGTGACTTTTAAATTGTTTCTCCAGTCGTTTTTTTTTTTTTTTTTTCTCTCCCCAGGATTATTCACCAAGGCTGGAAATGGTGTGCAAAGTATTCCCGGTAAATCCTCTTTTCAGCAAAGCCCACCCCTTCTTGCGACTGTAGCTTTCAGCTCCGGGGTGTATTAACAGCAGAGAAGGAGAAATTCCTCCTTTCCTTTCCTTTCCTTTCCTTTCCTTTCCTTTCCCCCCCCCCCTTTTTTTTTTTTTTGCATTTCCCCAACTCGTTCACTTTTCAAGGGGGTGGGGGGTGGGGAAGAGCGAGACGATATTATTATTATTATTATTTTTAAAGATACTTTTTTTCACACGGAAGACTTTGTTTTTTTTGTTTTTTTTTTGTTTTTGTTTTTGACACCCCCACCCATCCCCAGCAACTTGCGTCTCAAGTTCATTTTGAAGGCCCGGGCGGCGCAGCTACTTGCAAGTTACTCCTTCCTGACCAAGCCAGCCGGCCCACCAGACGTTGACTTGGCGGAAGGGGCTTAAAAGGAGAGGAAGCGGATCCCCGGGCTCAATTGGCCGAAACCTGTCGAGCAGCGGACCCAACGCTCCTTTTTTTCTCCCTGGAGGGAGAGAGCCCCGCCGCCCCGGCATTTACTCACTTGTTGATCCCGCCGGCTTGCTCATCCTGGGCTCCTCCGGGACGAGCGTCGCTGCCTTCCGGAGGCTCGGCTCTTGCAAGAAGAGGCTGGCCGAAGCTCCGCTCGCTCCCAGCGCTGCTCCGGACGGCGTGACAGGTGCTTCAGAGCCCCCTCCGCCAGGCCGAACCCCGCATCTTTTCTTCCTCCTCTCCTCCTCCTCCTCCTCCTCCTCCTCCTCCAATCTTCCACGAATCGCCGAGAGCGTGGTGGTGGTGGTGGTGGTGGTGGGGAGTTGGAAACCTGGACCGGTTTGTTTTTCCCCCGGGGCGAGCAAAGAGCCGGAGAAAGCGCTCGCCCCCTCCTTTTTTGTTTTTTGTTTTTTTTGTTTTCTTCTTCTTCTTCTTCTTCTTCTTCTTCTTCTTCTTCTTTGACCCCACCCCACCCCACCCCACGTATGAAGTGATGGTGGCTCTTCAGCCGACAGAGATCCGAAGCTGGGCGGCCAGGGGTCTGGGTGGCTGCGGGGGCGGGGGGCGGGGGGGGGGGCGGGTAAGACGAGAGACGCGGCGCCTGCCGAGGAAAAGCCGGGCTTGAGAAGCGGAACCCGAGCTGAGCGGCTCAGTGCAGCTCCAGCAGCGAGATCGGAGGCTGGAAAAAGTAAGAAAAGGCGCGCGGGAGGAGGAGGAGGAGGAGGGGGGGGTTTCACAGCAGGAAGAGGAGGAGGAGGAGGAGGAGGAGGAGGCAGAGTCTGGTTCCCAGAAAGTGAATGGCAGGCAAAATCAAGAAAGGCAGGAAAAGTGAAAGGGCGCCAGAAGTTCCTCGCCTTGGGTTGACTTGGTGCTTTGAGCCTCCAGCTTGAAGCGCCTGGAATATTTCCCCCCCCCCCCCCCCCCCCCCGCCCCGCCCCGCCCCGGGGGAACTCTGACAAGCAGGCAGCCGGGGGATGGAGGGGAGGGAATGGGGAAGCGAAGGAGGGGAGGGGAGGGGAAGGGACGGTCCCCTTGGCTTCTCTTCGGCCCCCCCCCTCTCCGCCCCCGCAACCCAATTCTTTGGCGAGGGCCGTGACGTCAGCCGAGGCTCTGGTTGAGGAGCGAGGGAGCGAAAAAGCTCAGCAAATGAACGGGCTTACTTACCTGCCCGCTTGGAGAGAGCGGATTTCCACCCCACCCCACCCCCCACCCCTCGACCTCTCGACACAGCCGCGAAAGAGCTTGCCCGGGGGGGAGGGGGGAGGGGAGGGGCAGCGGGAAGAGGCACCGAGAGGAAGGCAAGTTTGGGGGTGGGGGTGGGGGTGGGGAATGGTTCCTCCCGGGGGATCGTCTTCGCGAGTCCGGTTCCCCCTTTGGAGGGGCGATGAACTTGGTCCTCGCCATTTGCACCCAACCAGCCCCCCCCCCTCTCTCTCTCTTTTTTTTTTTTCTCCTTTCCCGCACAGCCCCCCCCCCCCCCCCTCGGGGACTTTGAGCGACCGCCGCCCGCCAAGACAACGGGGGGGGGGGGAGGAGGATCTCGCTCCCCGACCGCGAGGGGCGGGTTTTCAAAGCCGAGGCGGCCCGAAGTGAACCAGCGGCGAAGCGAAGCCTTGACTCGGGGAGGGAGGTTGAGCCGATTGGGCTTTTCCCAGAGGAGTCGTCCCAGGAGGGGCTACCGGCCCCCAAATCCAGAGACACACACACACACACACACAGAGATTTGCAGCCCAGACTTGGTGGTCCTACTTTGAAGGAGGACAGGGAGAAAGAGGCGGGCGCTGCCCCCCAGCCTCCCTGGGATGATGGAGGGGGATGCTTTCTGAGAAAACGCCTGGAGAATAAGCCTTGCGCCAAGAACCCCCGGGCGGCCCTCTCGCACTTATAGCCCCGCTCCTTGGGCCCTGGCGCAAGGTGACAGACCAGCAAGGTGGTCTGATTGGAAGGGAAGAAAAAAAAAAAAAAAAAAAAAGAAGTCCTTATTCTCTATGTTCCTATTTGAAATTTCCATCCTGGAAAAGTGTCTCAATGAACTTGAAGGCTGACAGATTCAGAAGGGTTGAGCCTGCATCGCTCCTTCTCTCGCTAACCACGTTTTTTCAGAGGAAATGCTCTTCACCAGAGGGTGCCTTTGAGGAGCCTCGGGTCCCTTTCTCAAGGCGCTCCTCCTTTTTGCTGGCTGCTATGCCCAGGGAAGCAAAATCCAGGCTGGCCTGCCTGTGGTGCTGCCCCGAGGAATGACTGAGATCCTGGGAAGGTCCTCAGAGCTGCCTCAGGTCCTTTCCTCACAGGCAGGAAGGGGACTGTCTGGATGGCCTCTTTTTCCGGGCATCAGCCTCACACAGCAGGTGGCAGCACCTCATTGCTGGTGGCTGATCTGGGGAAAAAGCCAAAGTTGAGCTGGAGTTGGTTAGACTGGGATGGAAAGACCAGCAGGGAAGATCTCCGCTTTCTGCCACCTTCACAACTCCTAAGAAACCGCTCCCCTATATTGCTGTGTGTGACTGGGGGGAGGAGAGAGAGAGAGAGAGAGAGAGAGAGAGAGAGAGAGAGAGAGAGAGAAATCTTTGGAGAAGAAAGGCTCCATGAGAGGATTTCCATGAGATCCTAAGCCTGCTCACCAAAGCTCCCATTAGTCACTTTACCTAAAACTTTTCACGAGATGAAGGCCCAGAGGACGCACATCGTGTTGCGGGAGAGTGTTAGTCAACCGTATGTGTAACACACGCACATGAGCAACTGGGTACCCAAAGAGGTAACACTGTGCACACACAATTATTTGAACGGCTCTTCTTCCATGGCGCATTTTTAAAGAATGAGCGGGACCTGATAACGTTCCCGAAGAACATATACTTCCTCGTCTAACGACAAGCAGATGGAGACGAAGCGATAAGCTCCATCCCTCTGACCAGCATTAACTATGATGGTAGAATCCGGGAAACTGCAGTCTGGGCGTAACGTTATAATTTCACAAGCAAAATGCCTTGTTCAAAGCGAAGGACCCAACAAACAGGGGCTCGAACCATGAGCAACCCTTGATATTATTTGGAGCTGGGCAGTCTAATCCACACAACTCCTGAGAATCCTAACAAAGGTTTCCAAAACGTCTCCCTAGGCCAGGGATCCCCAACCACCACCACCACCCCCGACCCGGTTCCGGTCCTGGATCATTTTGTACCAGGCCGCAAAGAATGAATAATCATGATTAAAATATATATATTTATATTAGCTAAAGCTAAGAAGCCCTTTACTATTGGGGAAGAATTGATTTTGCCGGTCCTTGAAAAAGTGTTTCTGAGTGAAACTGGTCCCTGGTACAAAAAAGGTTGGGGACCACTGCCAGAGGTGGTAATTTTTAAAGTGACCAGAGACGATTTAAAGGCAAGAATCAGAATCCGTCCCCTCCGTTCAAATTGACTATTTTTAGTAATTGTCCCTCAATTACAGCTCAACTCGAGTTGCAGCCTTCTGGGTGGAGGCCCCAGCGGGCACCAGATCTCCGCAGTTGGCTTCGAAAAGCAAGGCACGTGTGTAGAACCAGGCACGTTTCTGTCTCGTTTTGCATCCCTGCTTGTGTTCCGCCACAGATTGAACCATTGAAACCCTGGATCCGGACAGGGTCCCCGGGGGGGGGGGGAGCATTCCGAGAAACTCATGGAAGAAATCCCGGAGCTCCAGAGGGAGCCACACGTTGGGGATCTCGGGTTCGCAGCCCTTAGGGAGGGGCTGGCAATTGGCGACAACCTGCGGGGAGGGGAGGCCATGTGTGTGAAAGAAGACAGGCCCTTCTGAAATACAAAGCCCATCCTCCCCACCGCATTTGCCCCCCCATCCGCTGGTCCTAGATGAAGTTGCTTGCTTTCCTTCCTCTCTTCCCCCCTGTCCCATCCCAGAATCTGGAGAGTCTGGCTAAAGAGAGCCAATTGCCCGGCCCTTGATCTTGAAGAGATTGCTGAAGTCGAACTTTAAACCCAATCAGAGGCTCTGTCAGTCAAACAAGGCCTTATTCACCTCTCCAGGTGAAGGGGACTTGTTTGGGGCTCCTTTGCATCATTTAGTTGTGGAAGAGGGTACAGGGTGGGAAAATTGGGGGAGAGCTGTAAATAGAGTTGGATGTCAGCCACCTCGTCTCACATGGCTGGGTAAAGGGATGGTGTTCCCTTGTGCTCATGGACCACTTCCTTGAATTCCTCATGGTTTCGGTTTCTCTGGAAGGGGCAGAGATCCCGGAGTATTGATTGGTCTCTACTTCAGGAGTACTTATTGCTTCAGAGACTTGCACTCAGTGTAATAAAGGAGAGGGGAAGAGTTCTTCGTTGAACCCCAGATTTCCAGCTCCTTACAATGTCCAGAGAAGGAAAAGTGTGGAGGATTTGGCAGCCACCTTAGAAGGTCCCAAGTTGTTGGGCTTTCAAGATTTAGAACGATGTGGAGCCCACAAGGAAACATGGAGGTGAGCTAACATTGTTGACTGACTGAACCAGGAACTTACTGACTGAAGCTAAAAAGTAACCTGGATTCTCATTTCATTTAAAAGCTATCTCCTTTTAAATGCTGACACCAGTCTGGGTTACCACGAGACTCAGTCTCAGTTTCACATTTCAGTCATGTCTAAACCATAATGTTGAGGTTCAGGTCTCAGAGTAAGGTATACATCACAATTCGTAGATTGCAATGGCTTGGTTCACTTCTCACCTTGAGTTGAACCCAAATAACTGTACAGTATGATGGCTTAACCTAGTTTGCCTCGCATGTGTGTGTGTGTGTGTGTGTGAGAGAGAGAGAGAGAGGGGGGAGACACAGAGAGAGAGCCATAGACCAAGAGGCAACAGATGTGGAAAAAGGCTATTGCAGGTTTGAGTTGTCATCAGATTAAATATCTGTACATTTCACAGAAAGATTCTGTTCAATCGTGTACTGCCAAGCAAAAGTGATTAGGACTGATGCTTTATAATATAATATTCTGCAGCTCAAGCAACCATAAAATTAAATTGATCCTCTTCCCAATGAAATGTCTATTATATTGCAGCCTTGGATGATATATTTTGTGAGTTTGAATCAACCGACCAATTTATCATTGAAATCTGCATAAATTACATCTATCGTTTTGAAATTTTCTCCCAAGAATTCTTCAGCTGTCCCCTATCTATTATTTCAAGGAAAACTTTACAAATAAGGGTATGTGTGTATATTAAACTATGACTTTTTAAACTATGGATCTTAATGTTGTATACTGCCTAGAGTCACTGTGTGTTTGTAGGGCAGCCATACTGTATATATCTGAATAATAATAATAGTAATACAACAACAACAACAACAACAAAACAACAACAACAACAACAACAACAACAACAATAACAATAATAATAATAATAATAATAATAATAATAATAATAATATAAAAGTGCCAAATCCAGTCTAAACATCTGGCTGATTGTGGGATGGACCATAATAATATAGTTATTTTCCTTTGGTTTTCATTTGAGGTTTCAAACTATTTCATCTAATAATTTAATCAATGAAAACAGTACAGTGCTAAGTAAATTGTGATTTGAGCTTCAGATGCAGATTTTTTTGTCTAGATTTGATGACTGACAGTTGACCGTCCCAAACTGACTTTGTTGAAAAGTATTATACTGGAGATGATGAGAGAATGTCTGTCCACAATGCTTTTATCTATGAGACCCACCCACTTATGCAAATGATGCATTGACCAGCTAATAAATATGCATGTGTGAATCAAGTTAAATATTTGACTTAAATCCATGGAAAGTTGATTCTGTTTGAAGTCAGATTATCTAAAATGTTGATCTCTGGTGTTGCACATATTCTCATTGTCCGGCCTTGTAGACACTTCATGAATATGTATGTAAGAAATAGACAATCTAAACTTCTGCAGTTTCAGAAATAAATCTGAATGTACAAGTTGAAAGCATAGATCTCTTCTCAAACACATCAATATTTGAAAAAGTTGAATAGATTGCATATTTAGTTGCCGGCTAATCAGAAAAGACCATTCTGGTCACCACTTACTTCAACGGTACTTTTACTTCAACGTATCACACTGCTTTTAAAGGAAGAGGTGGCTGCCTGAAAAGCTGGCAAACACATCCGCTGTCAGAAGCTGTTTTTGCTGGTTCTTCACTCGTGAAGCTTCTTTTACCTAGGGATCATTTCACACAATAAAAAGAAAATGGATATTTTGTGGGTAGGAAAGACAAATAGCTAATTTCAAAATATTGGCAAGGTTGGGCTTAGCCGGTATTCACATGGGAAACTAGGCAGGAACTCAAGTCTGTTGTTCTCAGAGCAAGAACACAAAGCAAGTGCAATAAAGAAATGGCTTGGAATGAATGTTATTTTGTGATTAAACTTTTAGCTGATTAAATGATACAGTAGAACGTTGTTGTACTCCGATTGCTATCAGTTCCAATCCAAATAACCGGGGCAAATCATGCCGGGAGCAGGAATGGAACCCCTGTTCCTACTTGAAATTTAACGCAATGTAATCATACTCATTGCAATCCCGTTCTTCTCCCTTGGTCACATGATGATATCCTCATCCTATGTTCATCTGAAATAGCCCATGATCATTACTCCAGACCCCAACAAGACAACAGATCCCCAAGAGTATACTTGGGAAATAAGAGATATCTTAATTACATATTCTGTTTTCCCTCACTGCTGGGAAGATTCAACCAGGCTTTTGTTGAGTATTTGTCAGTTTCTCAGTACAGTATTAAGTTCCTCTCCAAGGAAGATATGCTATTGGTAAGTTTCAGTTATCCTACTCTGCAAGAACTTGCTGCACACATAATTATGTCAAGTTTCTTCTTCTCTGAAGTTATTTTCTTTATCCTGGTGGTTTTCCCATATATTTGATTTCACGTTCAGTTCACTTTGGGGGATGACCAAGTGGAGGCAGGGAAAAAAAAACAACAGCTCAGACAGTGCTGAATTCGAGCTCTCCTTAGTTGTGCCACAGTACCCTGACTGGAAGAGATATTCCCTGCTGGCTGAGGATATTCTGGAAGGGATTGGCCACATGGACAGAGGAGAAAACTGTGCTAGCCTTGTTTTGTAATGATTCCAGGGCGGTTGGAAAGCATCTGAACTCCGCTGTGAAAGGCCCATAATCCATCAGCTTCTGAAAGGCCTCTATAATGCAGGAACCAACTGTTCCTATATTAGAGAGAACCAGGACACACCCAGATCAGGTACATTTTAAGGCTATCAGGAGAATGGCAAAGTGGCCCAGAAAGGGGGAACAAAAAAATCCCAAGGTTTAAACTCTGGGAGCATAATCCAATACAAAGGCTTTCATTTCTAACTCCTATAAGTGCCCAAATCTTCTTTGTATATATGTCAGCTGTGACCTGGACAGGACCCAGAATCAAAATCCACGGCTACTTTTCTTGAGAGGGGCTACAGTAACAGAACCTTGCAAATCTGATTGTCCCCTTTTTATACCCATGTAAATTTGAGAGGTGTTTCTCTGAGCTATTTCCATCTCCTTTCTGCTAGTTTTAAAGTTGTTGTTTCTCTTCGTCACTTTGGTAGTGTGGCCCAGTCTAACCGAGTCATTTTCCTTACTCTTTACAATTCATAACATTTATTCCTGTCTGCAGTCAAAAGACTAATCTTGCCAGATTGTTTCTATCTATCTTCTACCAAGTAAGGCAATTCCTTATTTTTTTTAAAAAAAAAAAAAAGGGGGGGGGGGAAGGAGGTGTTTTTTTTTAAGAATCTGAAGAGTTGAGATCTACGGTGCATCCACACCCTTGAAGCCTGACACCATGTATTCAATGGACCCATTCATTGGCTCCAGAACTATAGTGTAGGACTAAATCACTTCTACGTTAGTGATTTAGAACATCTCATATAATCAACTAGCTTGTGTTATGGCAATATATCATCAGTGAAGACAATCTTTTGATCACAACAGTAACGCTGAGTGGAGTTGTAAAATATAACAAATCACTGGTGCCAAAAGGGCCTTAGCTTTCACTTAGTGTAGAAATTGCTATAAACTTGCGCTTTGTATGCAACCTTGTACTCCAAAACATGCTAGCATAGCCTTCTACCAGTTCAGAGCAATTCGGGGGAACCCCTAGCTCCGAAGGAAGGTCAGCTGGCAGCGAACCAGTTCACTTGGACAATCATGTGGGCCCGCCCCCCCCTCCCCCCCTCCGTCCCTGCGCTGTACTTACCTATATCCTGTCAGTTGATTTGCACAGCAGAGCAGATTGCCGCTCCTCAGCTGTATTACTCCCCAGTAGTAACACAGCAGGGAAGTTTTTCCGGAAAGCAGTTCACATGCGACCGACCGGACCACCGAACTGACCCAACCACCGAACTGGTTGTTACACTGGCAGCATCCCACCTCTGCCCGTACGTGCCTGCTTCTTCATCATAACATCTATTGAACTTGTGGTTTCATGGCCTTTCATTTGTCATGCAAAATGTGCTCAGTGATAAAGTCCACACCCCACTATTTGTCTTTAACAAATAGCTTTCAAGATTCAGGCTACTTCAGAAGATTTTTGTCTTTTGTTTCCCATAGTTGTGTATTTTACTGCACCTTCCATTGAAGTTCAGGATACATATACATCAAATATTTCCTTTTGTCTGGGGTCCGTATGAAGCTACAAACACTAATCTTTCTGGATTTTGTTCTGGAAAAACAGAAATAAGTGTTAAGCACTTTCGAATAAAAGATTGTGGCAGCCTTGCTTATGGACAGGGCTGTCAAGAGCACTCTGTCACTTGTCATTCACACATCCCCTGCCTGAATGGCTACAGGCACATAAAAATAAGTTGACTGCATTCCTGTTTGAGGAGAGCTTAGAGTACTATTGCTAGTATTTTTTCTTTTTAAATTCGGTGGGCCACTGGAGGACCTTGGCTGATCACTGTAAGAAATAGAAGGGTGGTTGACATCTGATCTGATCCAGCAGATCAGTCAACTGAATTATAGTTTATTGTTGCTTGCATTACAACCTAATAAACCTTTATCATATATGAGATAAAGGAGAAAAAAAATCAACACTATAAATTTTATAGAACTAGGTCAATAGCGCTAAACAATTATTAAAAGAAGAAAAGTAATCTTCATTTAATGAAACTATGGAGTTGATGTTTATATTGTTCAGCTATTACTTGAGCAAAACCTGCCCGATCCAGTATATCACTTCTTATGTTCCCTGAGCGGTTTTAACTGGCTTTCTCTTCAAATGGTCCCACCTCCAGCTCAGCTGGATTGTCTTAGATTTACCAAATCCAGGGATTACATTTCTGTTATTCAACTGTATGAAAATATGAGTTAAAATGCCAAAATGTATTATGTAGTTTGTCAAGAAAAGGGAAAGGAAGAGACTCACACCTGAGGATGAAACAATATATTTTGAAATTGTGGTATTACGTTGGGAAGTACATGGTGCATAGGTCAAAGCTAATATTATATTGTTGACTTTTTAAGCAATGTCATCTTGCATTTTATGCATTAAGGCACCCTAAAACGCTCCCAAATCCATAAAAAATGATGAAGTTTTGACTCTATCTATTTGGGGAAATGGTGTCTTTAAGTGGATCATAAGCTGGAAAGACAAAACTACATAGCAGCAGAATCATGACAGCTGAAGGAAAACAGGGGTGGGCCAGATAAGGTCAGAATGGGGAAAACAACCTAGCAGAACAGAAGAGAGAACAAGGGAACCAAGAAAAACATATAAAATAGATTCCAATTGATCCACTTGCCATGTATTTACACAGGTGGACCTTCTGGGGAGGGGACCCTAAAAAAAAAATAAGCCTGCAAAAAGTTGAGTCATAAATCAACTTAATTGCAAGCAGGAAGGACAAACTTTTTAATGCTGTGCCACATCTTCACGGTGAATCACAGGAAGCAATAAGTCCAGAGCCTAAACTAGTGGTGGCTAACCTTTTGTGCTCCTGTGTTAAGACTTGTGCATGTGCTTGCACTTGCTCCCTCACATGCCAGCACCCAGAAGGCAATGCATGTGGGGGACACGCCTCCTGCACATGCGTACATGACCCCCCCCATGCACCGTGTGACTCTGCACATGTGCACACATATCCCCCCCCCCCCGCATGCATGCCAGTTATCCCATAATCAGCTGCTGGGTGGTGCATCTGCATGCGCAGCAGACCTGCTCTGGGAGAAGGCTCGCATGCCAGCAGTAATGGCTCTGTGTACCATTTCTGGCATGTGTGCCATAGGTTCGCCATCATGGGCCTCGACTTTTGCCTACGCAAACCAAAACAATCATCATCCAATTATTGTACTACTTTAATTCAAAGGTAAAGCCACATCAACAATTCAGCTGTAATGCACTTGCCAAAACACCGCATAATCACATCTGCCTTAAGAAAAGGAAATGCCATGTGTGCAACTACAGTAAATGTCTCACTAGACCTTGCTTCAGTAACTTGGAAAGCAATTCCATAATATAATTATTAGCCAGAAATATTAGCTAATACCATGAAACTACCATACCATAAAATATAAATTATAGACAACTGAAGATCAAATAATTATTACAGGTGCAGCAGCATCTTCCTCAGGGTAAATCCTACTTATTGGTTTATTTTAGGCAGCTTTTTAAATACTTGTTTACATCCCACAGTGAAATAGAGATTTATGTATGTAGGGATTCTGTGATAATTCCAATCCTAAAGTGAGACTTTTAAGTTCTGCATCATGGTGCTTTCAAACAGCCGAGCTAAGAATACAATCAAATGGAATAGTTTTACTTGTACATGCAGTTAAAATAATTTGATAATTAGTTGATCTCTGCAGCTTTTTGGATTCAGTTCCCCAAAAAGATGCTTGGAATGCACAAAGATACAATCTAGCTGCTGCTATAACTCCAAAGCAGCCACATCTTGTCCTGGTTTGATGGGGCTGCCCTTTGCAGCTGCTATCCACATGTTTACTTTTAATACTGTAGAAGAGATATTTGTAGCTCAAGGTTGAACTGTGAAGTTGTGTTTGTGTTCTCTGAGCTGGTGGTTTGCCTGCACACATTTCATTACCTAGTTAAGTAACATGATGTAGACATAATGCCTTTGCCTGTGGAATTCCCAATGTGCAATATAGCATACAACACTGGGAGATCTATGGGAAGTGAATGAAGCCCAAGGCTGTGTGTGAATACTTTCCAGGGATACAGACCTATGCTATGATGTCAACAGACATTTATGTGGCTGATTTGTACCCCATACATCACATTTAAGGGTCCAAATGGCTTAGGAGAGTCCATCTAGTGCAGGCATCTTCAAACTTTTCAGCTTTAAGACTTGTGGACTTCAACTCCCAGAATTCCTCTTCCAGTCATGTTGTCTCAGGAATTCTGGGAGTTGGAAGTCCACAAGACTTAAACTTGCCAAATTTGAAGACCTTTGATCTAGTGTGTGTTTCTGCTCATTAAAAAGATCAACTGTACAGACTGGATTCTAAAAAAAAAAATGCAATAGAGGGCATGTCTTGGGTCCTATCTCAGAATCTTTCTAAAAACTGCCACTGAATGTTAATTTTAATGTGATGGAAGGGGAGAGGAGGAGTAGCTATTAAATAGGAGCAAACATGTTCCTTGGAGTATGTTTATTTTATTAAGTTTCAACTAACTCAAAGCAAATTTGTTTCTGCTTTGTCCTCACCTCTTTTTTAATTAATTCCATCTATTTTTTGGAGTATGCCTCTCCTCTGCTACTCAAGGGCCAGATATGCTCTCCTTCAGGGCTTCAGAAAATGTTCACATATGTTCTGGCCATTGACAAGAACATTATTTGGCTAACAAAAGAAAGCCTATTTGTGGATCATTCCTTTCTGAACCCCAGTGTAGATAGACTAAACTTAGAATGTCCACTTGCACTTTTCAAGGCGACAGAAGAAAGTAGTATGTGTTGTCATCAGTATTTTGCTTCAGTCCAAAGTATAATCTTTTGTGATGGATTACTATGATGCAATGAAGCCGATTTTGAAGACTAAAGCTATGACTGCAAAGGCATCTCACAGATTAGCATGCATTTTTCTAGTACTGGTATTTAACCACTTTCCTACTCCAGAAGTTGTTTAAATATTGTTGATATTTTGCATATAACAGCATTGACAATAAGTGGTTTGAACTAGGGAATACTTGTCAAAGACCTCCTGGGGTTCTGCTCTGTATGACACTTAAGTATACAGTCACCTCATGGTTAAACACCAGGTCCTTGCCTTTCACTTTTCTCCCCTCTGTATGCAGATGTGAACATGAATGCAGAAATATACTTGGTTTAGCCACCTGGAAGCAGATGCTACAGCACTAATGGAACAAAATATAATGCCCCAAAGACTTCAGCAAGGAAAAGTATCCCACATCACTGCAGATTTTATTGGTATGTAGTTATCATCATATATATAGACACTGTCAAGTTCTCCACACTTCTGACTTTGAAACTAAACTGGTGACAGGCTTTTATGTATTATAATAAAATGTATTCACATTTTAGAACACTTGTTCTTTACAAATAGTGGGAAAGCTGTTGAGATGAGTGGCTATACGAACTGAATAAACGAACAAATGAACAAACTGGGTATCTGAGTTTCAATTTCGGTTCGTAATTTGTTTCTATTTGTAAATCCCAGATGATCTAGGATAGATGTTTACACTTCAGGCATTTTATGTTTGCAGTTTTAAAATAAATAACAGGGATTGGACATGTACTTTTATGTGCATATTCAAACTGATGAGCTCTTGGATTATTAGTAAGCCATCCCACCACTCCGTTGCTAGTGTGCTGCATGGATTAAAGTGTTGGACTACGACTGGGGAAATCCAGCTCACGTCCCCCTTTTTCCAAACTCACTGGTGACTTTGAGCCAATCACACTCCAGCTTAGCCTAACATTTGGCAGAAGTGTTTTTGTGTGGTAAAATGGAAGGCTATTGTAAATTCCCCTGGCTTCTTCTGAATAAAGGCATGGAATACATCTAACAAATAAAAGAAATAAATATTTTGGCATATTCCCCCCCCCCCCCCCCCCATACAGCTCCACAACAATCAGGAATTTCCTTGTCTTATGCTGAGTATATTTTCCAAGTATAATCCCTAGGCAATCATGGGTTAGCTGACTACATAAATGCCATTTAGATAAGTAACATTCTCCTCCCTCCCAACAATTCTTGTGCAGTATAGTCTCTGTACAAACACTGGATTGCATCAGGGATCATTTGTGTGTCATTTGTGTGTCAGTCTGTCAGGTCTATTGTAATACAGTGGTAGTAATCATGACAATTACACCTAAAGACTATCAATCTCTCTGCCCTCCCCTGCCTGCAGGTTTCAGAAGTCAAAATAGCTTTCCACAGTAGCTTGCCTGCCACATCTGCCTGGAGATGGAGAGTAGGCTCCACTATCCTACAGATCTCTGCTTTTTCCTCGACAGCCAACATGATTTCAGGCACTGCTTCCATCCAGTCTAGGCACACAAAGAGAGAGGATGATATAGACATGCTAATGATGATAACAATAATAATAATAATAATTAATAATAATAATTGGGCCACACTAAAAAAAAAATCAAAACAAAACAAAAAGTTGCTGCTGACTAATCTATCTATTTGGGGCAAATTGTCAGTGAGAAACTTCCGCTTGAACTCTTTGGGACAAAACTGGCTCTTTGAAAGGACAAATCCCATCGTATGAAGGCCTGAACAATGGCCAAATGTGTTGCTGTTGCCTCTGCTGCGGCTGGGACTGGAGCTGGGGCTGGGCCTCTGACAAAGGGCGGATTAATTGGTGCCGTGGCTGACTGGTTTGAGATAGCTCCACTCAGAGGGCACTGCGGGGAGCCCCATTGACTGGGCCCCGAGTCCCACTTTTCACAAACTCCAAACAAAAGTCAATTTCTTTCTTATAAGGCTGGGGAGAAAGAGAGGAGGTGGGGGGAAATCACTTGGTGTTTGAGCTGGGGAAGGTGACTTGTTGGATTAGAGGACGTCATGCTCTCCCTGGCTGTCGCTCTCATGCTTTAAAGTTATGTCTCAAAGGAAACAAAAGTTAAGAGCGGGACTGAGAGACCAAAAGTAAAGTAAAAGCAAGTTGACTGGGCTGATTTGCTGTGTATGGAGCAATCCTAGAGATGCATAAGTTAAACCTGGGATCCTACCTGGATAATGCAAAGGGCAGGAGAACAGCTGGAAGGCTGTGGAATGGTTGGGCATGGTGTCAGTCCATTTATAATCAGAAATAAACCCCACTGAATTTAACAGGGCTTAGAGCTTAGGAAGGGTGGTGAGAACTCTTGACGGTGGGATCATTTTGAGGAGTTTTGAACAATGCTTTGATGGGCACTAAATGCTTCTTTTATTTTAATAAGACTTTCGGAGAAAATCTTGCTGTCTAATAATCCATACAGGATTACTGTAGATGTCTGTTGTTATAAAGCTCTTTAGATTTGTTATTCAGAATATCATGGCTACATAAGGCATAACTAATACCTTCTATCTCAGAATCTGCCAGCCAGACTTCTGTGAAAAAGATAGTGCCTTCCTGTTTACAATGCCCTTTACTTAGTTTGGATATTAGTTCTATTTTATGTTGATATAACTGTGGGATAGCATAACATAGCTACAGAAGTGTGCTTCAACATTACTGTTCTTATTATGAGCGGTTGCACAGTCAGTCAGATATTTAGACAGAATCTGCATTCTTATCTATCTATTGAGTCATTTCCAAGGCACTGAGATAAGCAGAGGTTGAGATGGTGTTCAAGGTATAGTGACAGAATGTAAGCTGCCCCCAAGTATCGTTGTCTTTGCAATTGATTGGTGGTGGTTTTGTCAGTGCCTGTGCTCCAGATATTTTGAAATTGTACCCAAGGTGCCTATCTCTGTCAGTACTACCTTTGCTTGTTTTGCTACTTCTATTTGAGAGTATTTGTATTTTATGATTTTCTCTGATTCTTCCTCTTCTCTTCTGCTGTCTTCAGGTATTGCAGCATTTTCTGGTTTTTCTTATCAACAATTAAGACGGGGTGTTATGTGGCTGTTGCTTGCCTGTTTGAATTGTAAAGTTCCAGAGCACTTTAGCTTTTTCAGTCCTTATTTCTGTGTCTATTATGTGGTCCCATCAATTCTTGCTTACAGGCAAATGATATTTCTTGCAGATATTTCAGTGCACCATTGTTGCTACTTTTTGTCATGCCATTGTTTGTAATCAGTCTCTGAAATCTTCTTGCAGCAGCGAACTAGGTGGTCTGCTGTTTCTTCAGTCCCCCCCTTTCTTTTCTTCCAAAGACAGCATTTGTTGTCTTGCTGGTTTCTCAGTTCTGGCTTTGTATGCACTTGCTCTTTAGGCTTGATCTTGTGCAGCCAGTACTAGGTCCTCTGTCCTTCCTTCAAATTTCATGGCCTTGATTATTGTCAGATCTTCTGATCTGCTTGGCCAGCTAGTGTTTTTATGTATTTGCCATGCCTTTGCCTGACCATGCCTTTCTTCTATGCTTATTTTGCTTTTTCTTCTGTGCCAGTTTGGTCTCTTCAGTACTCAGTAAGCCTTCTTGGTATAGCAGCTTCAGTGCATTTTCTTCACTGCCCTTCAGATATTCTTCCAATGCCTTTTTTTCCCCCTTCAACTACCTGAGGTACTGTAACTTTCCACAGCCACCTATGCTCCTTGGTAAATAGAGCCTGTCAATATCAGTGTGTGGATGAAGGGCATGATTCCATGTCATTATTTTTCTGGTTTTCCTATCCAGGGTTACAATTTCAGCTCGACTTCACTGCCTTATTCCCTTATTGTATGTCTAATGACTGGAATTTCCCAGCTATTAATTGCCTGGATGGTAATTCTGCTACTGAGCATGGACTTTAAGACTTCTTCACTCTCATGAGTCTGACCAAGGTGGGATGCTACTGGTTCTGCCCGGTTCTATGAAGGCGGGACATAAAAATATATTAATTTTAGAGAAATAATGATACAAGTTTTATAGATAGTAAAGTGTATGGTATTAGCAAGAGAAAGAACAAGGAAATGTGAAATGCCAAACCACAAGGATCATCTATCAGTCACAAAGTCATATTTGCCAAGAAACCTTGTCTTGCTTGCAATAAAACCACAAGCTATTGCAGAAACTAGAATCTGTGGAAATGCACCTTTGACATAGATTAGTGAGAGGGGAAGGTATTTCGTTATTGTAGCCTAGCATCAGGGGGGCTGTGTTTTAAGTAACCAATGAATGACTGACAAGTTATATTTCTGTGTTTTGCCCCTTCTGAAGAAGTACATAGGCATGTGCTATTCTATAAGAAAATTGTTCAGGAGTGACTCTCACTAAAATATTCTGAACCTGAAAATAACACCAACTTATTTTTGGATTCCAAGGTCTGAGTCTCTTAATTTCCTGCAACATTTATGGTGACTCTGCTGGGACTCAGAGCAATATTTCGCTGAGGACGGCATGGACCAACAAGTGCCCAGCCGGGGCCATCTCGCTGACCCTTCAGCCGGCATGGATGATTTATCTGGAAGGGGCAGATGGAACCGTAGGGGTATCTGGTGGACAACCGACCGATGTAAGAACCAGAATGGAATCAAAAATAATTTATGAAATAATGCCGGCTGGAAAGAAGACGCCTGCAGACAAGTATAAGTGTTGGGGAATTGTAGACCCACTTGTTTGAGAGTGGAAGAGGGGGCCTGATCACCTCCCTGGGCCTGGGATCAGTGAATCCTAATGAAGCCCTAGTATTGTGTGGGTGGTTAAGCCATTGCAGTTCCTGTTGGTGACCATTGGAATGACCAGCATCACAGGTCAGTGACAGTGTCTAGAAATGGGGGGTGGAGGAAGTGTCCCCTGGATACCCCTTCAGTGTATGCTGAGGAATTTTAAGAAGGGAAGCCCGAAGGCAGTTTTAATGTAGACATCATTTCAAAAGTCCACCAGATTGTTCCTGACCCAGATAATGGTCACCCAGATCAATTCCAGTAGATTGACCAGTGGCAAGTAGTAGTAAAACAGAATCGTGAATGGCTTTGCAAACACTGAGTCAAACTCATAAGGGTTGCGTGGCCTAAATGAATAGAAATCCCAGATCTCAGATCAAGGCAAGTCAGATTAAAATAAAACCTATCTTGAAAATTGAACCCTACGAAGAAGATAATTCCCTACCCCCAGTGTTGCATATGGCAATAATCAAGTTCCCAAGGCAGGAGTGCAGGGAATACCAAAGGAAATGCCAAAAACAGATCAAGGTGTTAGGCCTAAGTAACCTCTTCAGCTTCCCCTGAACCCTTGGTCTGAATGATGATAGGGGGAATCTAGATTCGTAGCAACTAAGTTATTGGCTCCCCTTTTCTGCTGATGTTATAAATATACAAGGGGTTGATGGCTTTCTAAATTGCCACCCTTTTCTAAAGCCCCTGAGATGTTGCCTGAATAGAAGGGACATTGAACATCAATTCCAATACATGCCCAAGTGTCCCATTCCCTTCTTGGGCTGGGACATGTTATGCAAAATGGAGGCAACTTTGTCATTTGTGGAAGATAAAATGGCACTAGTCATGAGGCATTCTCCAAATGAGATATGGCAAATAATGGTGGCCCAAGAGGTTTGAGTCCTCAATACTTGACAGGAGTTTGATGTGTACCAATTATGGGCAAAAGGTAATCTGCCAGGATATTCAGTACACTATATACCACTATATAGTTCAAGTGAAGCCTCTGGCAGTACCTGTTTGTCTTCGGCAGAGAAGTTACCCTCACCCCATTGCACAAGAAATTCAAGACAAAGAGGAGGGGCAGTTACACAGATTAGGGAATCTCAACAAAAATGGGGAATTCTTGTAGTTCTTGCAGCTAACTTTCTTGCTGCAGGAGTTAAAGCAAACTCTTAGGGGTGACTCTAACATGTAAGGGCGTGAAAATACCCTTTAGAGCAGTTATTGAGCCAGTGGAGTGAGGAAAACCTACTCCCCTGGACTAAAAATTTAAGTAAGAACAGAATGATAAATTTGTGCATTGAAACATGGCAAAATACAAATTGAGGAATGACAATAAAGGTAGAATCATCTGGGGGAAACAAGCAAATGTTGGATGGGTAAATTAGAACAATACTTAATCAAGAGACCTACCTTAAAAAAAAATGAAATACCATATCTTAAACCCTGGTATTTTGTAAATTGGGAAACCTGAGCCCCCAGCAGATAGTAAAATGCTTTTGGCTAAAGAAGAAACGTGAAACTCCTTAAGCCCCTGTCACACTGCACCAACAGATGCAAAGAGGATGTAAAACGGAAAAAAAAGCTTGCCATCCATTGGTTAACGCGATGTACTCACTGCCTCCGTTTTGCTTCCTCTCTATCCGTCCAGCATCCGTTTATTGACGTTTCATCCGCTCAGAAAGTTTTGAGCTGTTCAAAACTTTTGCGTGGAAAATGTATCCAATTCGTCCGTTCTGCATCCGCTACGCATCCGCTACGCATCCGTTCTGCATCCGTTATATCCGCTAGGCATCCGCTGCGCATCCGTGCAACTCGCATCCACTTGGATGCAGGGAGGAAGCGGAACAGACGCAGAACGGATGCAGAACAGATGCAGAATGGATGCAGCATGAAAACAAAGCGTTTAAAACGGAAAAAACGTTCGCAGAGGGGACCTATCTCGGATATTAAGGAAGTCTAGAGGATGCCTAGAGGATGCCTAGAGGATGCAAAGGGACACATAGGGGAAAACTTATACTGCCTATAAAAAGGGGGAGCAACTCACCTGCATCTCACTTTCAGACCAGCAGCCTAGCTGTGCAGATCTCTGCAGCCTTCATCTGACTCTTGCTCTTCCACAGCATCCCGTCATGTCCACCATGGATCGTAACACAGTCCTTTTGGCAGCCACTATCCTTCTGCAACAGTGCAGAGCCATCTACAGGCTCTGTGAACTCTACTACGGGAAGAAAAGGAGGCGGCCAAGAAGCGTCTGGGTCCGAAGATGGATCGCCAGAAGAGCAGAGTACAGACTGTACAGTAAGCTGATGGTGGAGCTCAGGAACGAAGACACTCGGGCGTTCCAGAACTTCATGAGGATGCCTCCAGCCATGTTTGACAAAGTTGTGCAGCGGCTGACACCCAGGTTGACCAAGGCAAACACCAACTTCTGGCCCAGCCTGGAACCTGGGCTCAAGGTGGCACTCACTCTGCACCACCTGGCCTCAGGGACCACCTACAGGAGCATGCAGTACGGCTGGAGGGTGCCACCCAACACCATCAGCATTGTGGTCAGAGAAGTGGTGCAGGCCATCATCGAAGAATACATGGAGGAGCTCCTCCAGTGCCCCTCCACTGAAGAAGGATGGAAGAAAGTTGCAGAGCAGTGGTATCAGAAGTGGAACTTCCCACACACCATTGGAGCCATTGATGGCAAGCACGTGGCCTGCAAAGCTCCAGCCAAGTCGGGGTCCACTTATTTCAACTCCAAGGGCTTCTTCAGCAATGTCCTCTTCGCCATGGTCGATGCTGACTACAAGTTCACGTACATCGATGCTTCAGGCAACGGGTCAGCTTCAGATGCCCAGGTATACAATGCCAGTGACCTTGAGGAGGGGCTGGAAGGCAACCTCATCATGGGCTTCCCAGATCCAGACCCCCTGCCCAATGACACGCAAGATGTGCCCTACTTCATCGTGGGGGATGACGCCTTCTCCCTCACAACCTACCTCATGAAGCCCTACACCTCCAGACTCCTCACCCGTGAAGAGAGGATCTTCAACTACAGACTGTCCAGGGCAAGGCGGGTGGTGGAGAACGCCTTTGGCATCCTGGCCAACAGGTTCCAGGTACTTCTCACCACCATGCAGCATCGCCCAGAGACCATCAGGAGGATCGTGGAAGCTTGCTGCATCCTGCACAATCTCATGCGTACCCGCTACCCAGTCTTGCAGAACAGGCTCGTGGTCCTCCAGCAAGGCAATGGGGATATGGAGCCTGGGGAATGGAGGCAAGGGCAAAACCTAATAGACACTGAGGATGTGCAAGGCCCCAACAGAGCCTCATGTGAAGGGAAGAAGCAGCGCAACCTCCTGTAACACTGGTGCGACTCCCCAGCTGGAGCAGTGGAGTGGCAAGACAGGATGGTGGATGCTTAATGGATGCTTCCTTCAGCCTGTCTCATCACACGGATGAGATTGGGCCATGTATGTTGGGTGGGCCTACAATGAACAGGGCATTTAATAAAGAGTTGTGTTTGTGTTGACATGTGTAGATGATTACATTGTTATTGATAAAAAAGGCCATAGGTGTGGCACCTGGGAGGGTGGACCATACAGTCCCACTATGCTTGCACTGGAGGTTTATCTATCCCACAGCTATTACCCATCCCAAAGGTATCCCTGCCCATCCCACTGCTATCTTAACCCATCCCACAAGCATGCAAAGGCTTAAACCAATTCTAAAAGTTTCCACCAAGACTTTATTAAAAAAAAGAAATGAAGCAAGTGTGTGAATCAAAGATAAACTTTATTGAACAACAAGCTGTAAAAGGAAAAAGACCCAAGTCAAGTGTCCAAATAAAGTCCACACCCAGTCTCTGGCAGTCTTCACGGTCACTTGGAGGTGTGCCTAGTCTCAGGGGTAAAGGGTCCAGGTGCTGTGGAGGTGGTTGCTGCTGCAGTGCTGGTCTGAAGCCCCACTGGGGTGCTTGGCCCCGAGAGGACAACAGGTGACGGTGTGTTGAGAAAGCTCTTGGATAGCTGGCTCAGACCCATGATGCTGAGAGTTCCTTCCTCCATGCCATGGGGTGTCAGCCCCAGTACTGATGAGAGATGTACTGAGGCCGGGCTTGGCTGTGGGGTGGAGGAAGGAGTAGTGTAGTGGGCCTGTCTGGTCTGCAGCTGGGTGAGGACTGGCGTTGGTGGCATCGCTGTTGTTGGTGGCATCATTGGCGTGGGTGGCATCGGTGGCATCAGTGGAACCGGTGGCAACAGTGTCGCCCGATGACTCTGTGCCTGGACTGGGAAGGGCTGCTGCCTGTGCTGCTGGACCTCCTGGTAGCCGTAGCCCTGGTAGGTGGGGGGCTGTGGAAAGCTTTGGAATGGGAGGGACATCACCTGGGGTGGAGGAGCAGACCTGGGCTGGGTGGGAGCAGGTTCCTCTGGATCTGGAGGGTTGTGAAGCAGCTCGGTGATCCGGTCCTTCACCACCTGGTACTGGGCTTCCTCCATGTTCCTGAGGGTCTGGTTGACATAGGTGAGGAAGGGCTTGCGGTTGGAGGATGAGGAGTCGGTGTTGACCAGCTGAGAGAGGAGATCTATGCTGGTGCGGATGGTGTCCCTGATCTCCAGCAGGACAATGTGGCTCTGCCCCTCCTGCTGTCTGGCTCTCTGCCTTTCTGTGGAGGTGGAGCTGGGGGTGGTGGATGCGGGTACGACTGTGGTGGACTCTATGTCTCCTTTCTCCCACCGCACCAGGGAGTCCTCCACGCACTCCACCATGGTTACAACACCTGTCCGCGGGTTCTCCGCCGTGGCACGCTCCACAGAAACCTGCCTGGAGACAGGACTGACTCTCGGCCGGAAGAGGACTGGCTCTCAGCAGGCTGCTGGAGAGAGAGGGTTGTGAGAGGGGCTCCTGGTGCTCCTCAGTGGCGGCTCTCACCCTCCAGGAAGCTGCACCTGGCCATGACATAGGTCTCTCTGTCCGTCAGCTTAACCGTGGCCTGGCCAGATTTCTTCAGGTGCAGCTTCCCGTACCAGGTGTACATATGTTTCCACCAGCCGAAGAGCACCTCCGAAGTGTAACCCATACTCTCTGCCCTCTCTCTCCAAGCAGCCTGCTTCCTTTTGGTGTTCCTGTACAGCCGGTGTCCCTTCCGCCACAGATAATCATTCTCTCTCAGCCACTCCAGCACCTCATCCTCGTGTTCCTCCTCAATGAAGTATTGCCTCCTCTCCCATCCTCGCATACGCCTCTTCCTCCCTTTGGCAGGACCTGATGGGCCCTCATCAGAGGGGCTCCCAGGTGGTAGGGGCTGCTCCTCCACACCACCAGCAGCAGCAGCACCAGCAGGATCATCACCATAATCATCATAATCTTCATCATCATCATCACCAGCAGGATCATAATCATCATCATCATCAGCAGCAGCAGCAGCAGGATCATCATCATCAGCAGCAGCAGCACCAGCAGGATCATCATCATCATCATCATCAGCAGCAGCAGCAGCAGCAGGACCAGGATCATCATCAGCAGAGTAAGCACCAGCAGCGCCAGCAAGACCAGGAGCACGAGCAGGACCAGGAGCACGAGCAGGATGAGCAAGACCAGGAGCACGAGCAGTACGAGCAGCACGAGCAGGACCAGGAGCAGCTTCAGCAGAGTACGCAGCAGCAGAAGCACCACCGCCAGGAGCAGCTTCAGCAGAAGCTCCAGCACCAGAAGAGCGAGCCCGAGCAGCAGAAGCCCCAGCAGAAGCAGAGTCAGGGACAGGGGCGGGAGGGTGGCCCTGTCCCTCTTGGCAGGGATGGCGGCAGGTTGCTGAGGCTTTCGCTTCTTCCCCATGGTTGTGGGGTTGCTGGCTGGCAGGGAGGCTGGCAGGCACCAAGGCTGGCAGGAAGGCTGGCAGAAAGCCTGGCAGGAAGGCAGGCAGGCAGGCACCAAGGCTGGCAGGCAGACTGGCTGGCAGGGAGGCTGGAAGGCAGGCTGGCAGCAAGGCTGGCAAGGAGGCTTGGAGGCAGGCTGGCAGCAAGGCAGGTTAGGCAAGGACTCGATGTATCCGGCAGCAGGTCTTTCCTCGGAATGCTGGCCACGTGCGAGCTGCTTCCCTTTATATCCACGTGGCTTATGCAATGCATCCTCCCCGCATGCGCAATTAACGCTCGACATCTGTTAGGCTTCCGCTGTGCATCCGCTAGGCTTCCGCTGTGCATCCGCTTCATCCGCTGTGCATCTGCTTCATCCACTCGGCGTCCGCTCTGCATCCGCTCTTTCCGTTCCGCGTCCGCTTTGCTGAGGCCTCCCGGAAGCCTAGCGGATGTGCCATCTGCTCTCATCCGCTTCCATCCGCTGGGCTTCCGTTCCGCATCCGCTTTCCATCCGCCCTGCGTCCTCCCCCCCGTCGGTGTTATCCGCTCTGGTTATGCAAATTTTTGCCCCTTTTGAGAGCGGATAACAACGGATGGAACATTTTGCTCGTCCATTGTGTCCGTTTTGCATCCATTGGGCAGTGTGACAGGGCCTTTAAGGACTGAGAAATAGGTAAGATTGGTGTTATATTTCGAAACAGGCATAGGAGTGTCTATCTGGAACTGGTAAGATTCGGGCTCTGTTCTCCATGGAGCCCATGGGGACATGTTAAACAGTAAAAGTTGTCTTTAAAAAGAAAAGTGGAGTTCAAACTTGCTCATGAGAACCCTGGCTAGTGGCAAATGAGGTGTGAAAGAAGGTCTCTAAAGATCTTGATCTTTAAAAATAAGCCAGCATCGTCTGGGAGATCCAAACTAGAAAGATAAGGGACACAACACCCAGGGCAGAGACAAGTATTAAAAAATCTAACAATAATTATAACTTCAAGTAAAAGTGACAAGTTCACTAAAGCAATAAGAAAAAAAACCCAATTAGTGAAACCCCAAGTTAAATACATAGGTTATACTATAAGTCAAGACCACAGAGCTATAGGACATAAGAAAAAAAAAGCTGTGTGCCGAATTGCAGAACCAACTGACAGGAGTTTTTTTTTAAGCAGCAGGCTATTGTAGTAATTTTGCCCTGCTAGCCAAAGCAATCTTATGAGTCCACAAAGGGGGGAGAACAAAAACAGGCTTGAGATTCAAAAAAAATAATAATTAGTATCTCAAGCTCCTGTTATGGGACTTCCCAATCTTGAGAAATCTTTCAATTTGTATGTGGACTCAAACAATAATATGGCTCTTGGTGTCCTGACTCAAGAAAAAGGGAAGTGGCAACAATCCATTGCTAAAGAAAGAAAAAGTGGAGATTTAAAGGGACAAAACCTCCCCAGGTCTGGAAATATTGTGTGTGTGAATGTGTCTGTGTGTAATCATTTCCAAACCTGGAGGATGAGACCCTCTAACAACAGTAAAAAAAAAAAAATGGAGCTCATTGGCTTGTGAGAAAAAGCTCTCAGAAAAGAATTCTAAGTCATGATTGATTTGCTTGGAGAAAGAATGAAATAATTAAATGAAATTTTTGTGTGAGAAATTGGTTATGCAAGCAGTCTGATTATAGTATAAATGTGTGAGTATGTTGATGATGAAGAAAAAAAACATTGGTGTAAACGTCTGTGTGTTGACCACCATCCCAGATTAAAAGGAGAGTACTTTCATATAAAGAAATTGCATGTAGGAGGAAATGAGAAAGGTCTCATGGAGAAATGTGTGTGATTTACTAAAGCTAGAGAGAGAGAGGGAGAAACAAAAAAAAAAAAATAGATGATAGAATAGGGATGTCAGGAGTCATTGCATCTGAAGTTCCATCAAGAACACTGGATAAAATTGCAAGTGGGACCAAGAAATTGTGAAATTAAATTTTTAATGGATACTGGGGCTTCCTGGACAACTTGAAGCATAATCCCTCTGGGATGCCACATTAGCCAGAATTCAAATTTCAAAATCAAGAAATAAAAATCAACCCATGCCACATCAAATTTAAAATTATAGTATGGAGAAAGAGAGAGAGAGATCAATTATCTTGGACACTTAATTAGTGAAGGGAGTAGAAAAATAACTCCTTCTAGAACTGAGGAACTAAGAGAGACTTGAGAAAGATTTTGGGGGGACTGTTAGCTAATGGTCAACACTAGATAATGGACTTTACTGAAATAGTGGAGCCCTTTATACTAAATTGCTTGATACTGAACCATGGGAACCACAATTAACTTCATCTGACCTTGAAGCTATGAGAAAATTATAAACAGCACTTAAAACAGCTCCAGTTCTCGCACGACCTCATGAAAAAAAAACCTTTCTACTTATTTGTCTGTGATGGAGTAACAAAAAAGGTTCTTAGCTCAAAAATGGGAAAGTAACCTTCCTATCCAAATTAATGGGGAAAACCAGTACATATTCAAACTATTGCCGCCACAGCTCTCTTAGTACAAGAAAGAGGAAACCCCACATTTGGGAAGGGAGCTTTGGTGGTTACAACCCAACATCAGACCAGGAACATCCTGCCTCAACCATCTCAGAGATGGTTAACCAATTCTCATAGCCTAAAGTATGAGGCTCATACTAAGGCTCATAGAAGACCCTAATTTGGTCCTCCTCTCCACAAGCAATCATGTGAACCTTGCTCAATTCTTGATGAGAGAGGGAATAAGTGAAGGAGACCATCATAATTGTGCAGCACTATTTATACTGTACATGGAAGTGCCAAAGTAGTGGAAAGAGAGATGAGAAGTTGTTGGGGATCCCATGCTATGGGAAGGAAGGTTTGCCTAGAACTGAGTTAAAAGACAAAATTGTGAGAAAATATATTCTTGAATTGTCCCAGTCTCTCTTTTAAGACAGAAAGGGGTCCTTGCACAAACACCACCTTGGACTTTGTTGTACATAAATTTAAGGCAGGACAGTGAGTTTTGATAAAATCCTGGAAGGAAGAAACTGTACATTCCTTTTCTATTTAGGACTGAGTAGTTGCTGATGTTATTTCCCCAACATAAAATAATAACCACAGAACAAATTCCACTGCTAAATTTACCTGATGTGCTGGTCTTATAATTGTTTTGAGACTGGTGTAAATTGAATGTTTGGACGGTGGGAGTTGGGAAATTACATTGAGTGAGGATGGGATCAAAGTGGCCTAAGAACATGTGAACAGTTTAGGAACCTTGAAAAAGCAACACAACCACCACCAAAATCAAAAGTGTGATTGCAACTAGTCCCTAATAAATGGGAAAAGCTAACTCCAGCATCAATAGCCAGAGTTGAGAGATGAATATTAATTTGTAAAGCAAAAGATAAGAATGTAGGAGAAATAGTGAACTTAAAATATAACTAGTAGAAATATAAGCTCTCTATGCAACTGTTCATCAGGCATCCTTATCAACTCACAGTTATGATGAGGTTCTTCTTAATGTCCAATCCTTTGCATATCTGCATTATGGTGTAGAAAGATAATAAACTCTCATCCCCATGATGATTGAAGCGGCTGCATGGTAAAGGATTCAGGCAGAAGTGAAGGAGCCTCCCCCAACTCAACAAGGGTCAATTTAGTGACCAATCAGGATTACAGATGTGATCACAAGACATTGACTACATTTCCAAAGATACCTTAACTACATTTACCATGATGCATTCCCTTAAGGGACAGTTCTCAATTCCTAACTAACTATCCCAAATCCCATTAACTCTAAACTGCACAGGAATAGAGTGTGTGGTGGAAAGATATTTTCTTTTGAATTCTTTTAAAGGATTTAAAGGATTTTATGTATCAAAAAGGGGGTTGGACTAGGTGACCTAGAGGGTCCCATATTTTAAAAGCTGATATGTTTAAAGTCCTTATCTGAGTTGAAGAAACCACAACATGTTTCTTGCTCAGTTGCCTAGCTGAGAGTTTCCTGTTTAGTGTGGTCAAACTTCCCTGTCTCGATAGAATACCTAAACCGCAAATATGTTTCAAAAAGGAAATAAACTATAAATTGTATTGTTTTATATGTGCAAGTGTTAATTTAAAAATCATCAAAGTGAGAATTATTAAATAAAGTCTCAAAGGGGGGAATAAGGCAGGACATAAAAATGTATTAATTTTAGAGAAATAATGATACAAGTTTTATAGATAGTGAAATATGTGGTATTAGAACCTGTGGAAATTCATTGTTGATGTAGATTAGTGAGAGGGGAAGGTATTTCATTATTGTAGCCTAGCATCAGGGGGGCTGTATTTTAAGTAACCAATGAATGACTGACAAGTTATATTTCTGTGTTTTGCCCCTTCTGAAGAAGTATATAGGCATGTGCTGTTCTCTAAGAAAGTTGTTCAGAAGTGACTCTCACTAAAATATTCTGAACCTGTTTGCACAAATAAAACCAACTTATTTTTGGATTCCAAGGTCTGAGTCTTTTAATTTCCTGCAACACTATTGAACCCGTAGCTCTGAAGAGCAGCAGACATCGAACCGGTTCAATGTTTGCTGCTGTTTGGCCCACCAGCCCGCCTGGGCTCTTATCTAATCTTTATTTCCTGCTTTTTCAACCACAGCTGCTTTGCACGGCACAGCTGAGATTGAAAAAGCAGGAAAAAAGAGGCTTTTGAAATGCTGTGCACCTGTGTGCAGCACTTTTCAGCAGTCTGGGCGGCACAACGTAGTCACCGAACTGGTAACAACACCGGTTGAATCCCACCTCTGATTCTAACCTTCTTGATTTCAATGTGCTTAATGTTATCCGTTTCAAGGATGCCAGGATATTTGTAGTGAATGTCTTCATGCAGACTCTTGATGTTATTTCCACAGGCTATCTTGATTCTTTCAACCTTTACTCTATTTCACCTGTTGATGGTAAAGGTGGCACGCTTATGCAGTCAAAACTCTGCTGCAATATCCACTTCAAGTGGAGTTTTTCCACACAGATTCAAATCATCCTGATAAAGGAGGTGGGATAGCCAGGCAGATGTTTTTGATTTTGATAGTTATGGCCTGATACATTCAGTATTGTTGACAGTGGAATCAATGCAATGACAAACACTAGTCATGAAAGTGAGCTTCCTTGAAATATCCTCTCTTGATATTAACCCCTCCCAATCTATCAACATTGACCAGCAACTATATATTTCATTGTGTCATCCATCTTTGCACAAAGCTCCTGATGTTTCTATTGATTCCTGTTATTTCTAGGCACTTCATTATGCAAACATGCGATAGGGAGCCAATTGCCTTCTTGTAAACCATCCAAGTTACATTCAAGTTGTTTTCCTTCTCTTGTAGTCTTCCAAAATCATCTTGTCAATTTGGAGCTGACTTTTTCTTCTTTTACTGTTTTCTATTTAAATGGAAAGAGCTTGTTTTCAGTTATACTGTATGATGCTTGGACAGCAGCAGTTACCATACCAGTTCGCAATGGGAAAGTTGGTTAGCAGATAGGCTTGTAATTGACTCGTGCTATTCCTTTTTTTTTAAATCTTTCATTATCAGGTTGGTTTTTCCAGATGTTAATCAAACTTCAAATATGATGTTAGATTGCTTGGCAATGATGTAGACTAGTCAGATCTTTTTAACCAAAAACTATGCAATTCTTTTTCACCTGGCAGTGACAGTTCCTGATCTTCCTTGCTCTTTTCTCCATTTCTGCTGTTATAACAAGAACTTTCATTTCAGCTTCATTTTTACTTTTATCCACTTCTTTCATCAAACTGCATTCTTGTTGTATTTCTTTAAATTGTCCCATAGCTGCACCCAGAATGGTGCCCTTTTTTCTTTGTCAGGTGCTGACTAGTTCATTGCACTCTCTCCATTGATGGATTGGTGGAAGCATTTTCTGTAGTGTGCAATTCAAACTCCATATCTATTGATTTTCATGGCTGTGGCTGTATTTTGCTGCTTTATCATTTCCAGTACTTCTGTAAACTTCCTTGAAATAGTGACATTTTTTGATCAGCTATTTATTGATCTTCTTGTTCTTCAGATTCTTTTCTCTCATTTATTATAGTTTGCTTGCTTCTGATCTTAGTGTGTTGATCTTATTTTCCAATCTGATCTATTTTGGCAGTGCGCTGCTTGGCTTTTTTTGTTGTTGGTTTTTTGTATGCATGGTATTCAATTAAAACTGCAGCTGTGCTATACATCAGTTGGTTGTTTCTTGCAGTGAACTGGTTATTATATTCAATATTACAGTATTGGCCTAATACCTGTGCTGGCTATTTTTTTGCAACAAGCTTCAATGTAGACAACCTTATTCTGATGTTTTGTGCTGTTATAGATGCTCAGTTTTTTATTTCAATACCTCTTGTTTTTCAATCAAAGAATTTTGTTCATTTTGAAGAGAAGGTAGCGAAAAGGGTGTCTGGTTTGAGAATGAGAATGGTTCAAAAGAACGCTGGCTTCTTCTACTCCCTCTGCTGCCAACTCCCTCTGGTTTTACTCAACTGTCTACTTCTGGCAAGGTTTTAATTTCTTTGCCCTAAGTAAACCTTTGCAGTTCTTCCAATTCTACTTTTGTGAATGCTTTATTTTGTATAATGGATCTATTCTGTTATTTTTGATTTTGGATGTTGTTCTTTCCATTGTTTTCAGATATCCTCTTCGCATTGGACTTTATTTGTAATAGCAAGCCATAATTTCTTTCTTTTCAGTCTCTGTATTTTATTTATTCATCTACTTATTTATTCAATTTCTATAGCCATCCAACTCAACCAAGCGGCTTACAATTCTAAAAGTCTAAAACAATTCAAAACAGTAAAACAGTAAAAACATATACAAAATAAAATATTTGTAATGAGTAAGTAACTTTTCCCCATAAATTTGGGTAATTCAGTCAACAAATCTCAAGCCCAGCTAGCTCACTTGTCATCAGATATTCAGGAACTCCACCACCTAGCATGGACCCTGTTGACCTGGGCAATCACCCAAATAGGTGTCTCTAAGTTACATCTCACCTCATTGTATATGGGGAGACACACTCTTCATGTGACTCCTCTGATGAGACCTGTCCAGTATGGCTGAAGTAAGGCACAGCTCTCATATTCCTCAGAGCACACAAACGCCTACATCATCAGTCATGGTCGCATAGTGATTAGACTGCAGTCCTGCAAGGCTGCTTCTGTTGATTGCCGGCTGCCTGCAGTTCAGCAATTTGATTCTCACTGGCTCAAGGTTGGCTCAGTCTTCCATCCTTCTGAGGTCAGTAAAATGAAGACTCAGACTGTTGGGTCCATCCTATGCTGACTCTGTAAACCGCTTACAGAGGGCTGCTGACAGAGGGCACTGTGAAGTAGTATATAAGTCTAAGTGCTATTGCCATTACTACCAAGGTAGAGCCTCATCAGGGAGTGGGGAGGGAGTTGTTATTGTTGTTATGCCTTCATTCTGAAGCTAAAAAGAAGGTTAGCTCTTCAAGAAAATGAATGAGTTAAACAGCGGTAATTAAAAGAAAAGAAAGAGAAATCAAATATGCCTAGTTTCCTGTGAATTTTGGCTTCCTGCAGTTTTTCAAGAGGCAAATTTTAGAATAGGGCTTTTTCGTGTGTCTACCACTTCATTATTTAATTCCACCCTCACTATGATTGTATAATGATTCTTTATTTTATCATGTGAGTTAGACCTTTAAAAAAAATTGATTTTTATCAATCACATAAAAAGGAAAGACAAAAAACTATTCTGTGTCTGCAGAACCTTGAATTTCATTGAAAGATGATAATAAATGTGTTCTATTTTCTTAGCACATGAAAGAATCAGACATTGCTGGAATTATTAAAGCTTGGTAGCATTTTTACAAAAGTTGACTTGGTTTCTTTCCTCTTTATCCTTAGTCTCTTGTGCAGATTTGATAACTTAACAGTTTGTATATTCAGTTTCCCTATGTATACTCAATGAATTTGTATGAGGTAAATAATAAAAAGTATCAATCTGATTCAATTTCACGTATGACTTCTTTAAACAGAAATTTGAGTGATAAACACATAATACATAAAATACTGCTTAATCTATATTTGGAATCCACAATTTTCCTTTTAGATAAATGTTGCTATTCATCCCCAAGGACAAGTCACTTCAGAACTGAAGTATCTCAGAATATCTCTTGATTTGACTTTGAGGGTGCCTTTTCTCTGACGTGTAGTCCTTGTTTAGTGGCTGCCTCATTTAGTTACTGTTCACAATTAGGACAGTGATAAAAAGGTAACTTTATGACCAGGTCTGTAAAGCAAAGAAAAGCTGAAGTAAGATCATAAGCACAGTTGCTGTTTCATTTAGTGACTGATTTGCTTAACAGCCCAGTTTTGGTCACTAAATGAGGGTTATGTGCATTACATGTGGATTGTACTCAAAGACGTGTTCACCTTGATCCAAGTTCTTAAAAACGTATCCTCTAATATTATCCAACCTTTGCCTTAAAATTAGTTGGGCAGACTCTGCTCAGCATTTACTTAGACTAGAATCTTTTTGATAGTGAAGATGCTGCTATAGAAATCTCTAAGAAATCTCTGTGTGCCACTGAATTTCAAACAACTTAAAATATGCTTTTTAATCCAGATGTTTGCAAGAATGAAACTGTGTTTGAACCTGATTTCCTTTTAACTTAACCTTGTTTTTAATTCCTATACTGGCTTATTTTGTGATGAGAGAGAGAGAGGGAGGGAGAGGGAGGGAGGGAGGGAGGGAGGGAGGGAGGGGGAGAGAGAGAGAGAGAGAGAGAGAGAGAGAGAGAGAGAGAGAGAGAGAGAGAGAGAGAGAGAGAGAGAGAGATCAGTACGCTCTGTTTTCTGGTGCTCTTGTTATAAATATAATGACCTCAAGAATAAAAAGTAATCTTCAGTGTGGACAGTTCAAGTAGCCTATATACTCCAAAATGCATTCTAACCACTGAGCCATCAGGGCTCAGTGTATCCTGCCTTTATTATTTTTACAAATAATACTAGGCAGTTATCATATCCAATACACCTTCCTTCTCTTATTTTCCCCCAACAACCACTCTGAGAGGAAGATTGGACTGAGAGAGAGTAATTGGCCCAAAGTCTTCCAGATTTCTTTCATAGCTAAGACAGAACTTGAACTCATGGTCTCCTGCTTTCTAGCCTGGTTCCTTAACCACTAGAAGTAAAGGACAAGTTACTCATTTACTCTGTATTTTGGATATTAGCAACAGTGGTTATGTCGAAACAGAATTGGGATTGGAATTTCTCTGAGTGGTGTGGTCATACAATGCAATGACATGGCCCACATTGCTTAGAAACAGTGATCCTAGGAGCCCCAGTTGCTTTTATTACCCCAGGACCAGGTGGGTCATTAAACAGGAAGAGGTGGGATTCCCAGGCCAGCAGATGATAACTGCAAGTGAGACCGATGGACAGGCAGGTGATGCGGGAAGGTGTTACAGAACATGGGTAAATGGGCGGGTGAAAATTGGCAGTGTGACTTGTGACCAGGGGTGGGATTCAAATTTTTTAACAACTGGTTCTGTGGGCATGGCTAAGTTGGTGGGAGTGGCTTGGTGGTCATGTTATTGGCTGGGTGTGACCAACTCAATATCACTCACATCAAGGCACACATCTCCTCACCTGGCCTCTCAAGACTATGAGGATGCTGCAACAGTCATAAGTGTGAAAAATGGTCATAAGTCATTTTTTTCGGAGCCATTGTAACTTTGAATGGTCACTCCACACAAGCAAAGTACCAGCAAAGGAGGGGAAAAAAATCCCAGAGAAGTTCCTGAGACAGGAAGTCTAGTCCTGCCAAGAATGCAATATGGGTTAACGGAGAGGCAGTTTCTGTAAGCAACACCAGAATGTTTCCTTCCTGCCTTCCTTACAGGATTAGGCCAGTAATTTCTTCTAAAAACCGTTGGTTCTCCGAACTGCTTAGAATGTTAATAACCGGTTCTAGCGAATAAGTGCGAACTGGTAAAATCCCACCCCTGCTTGACACCTCTGCCAACTTTCCCATTGACTTTGCTTGTGGGAAACCGGCAGGAAAGGTTATAAATGGCAATAACATGACTGCAACCATTGTAATTGTGATCTGGTTGCCAAGTGTATGAATCACGATCATGTGTGGGGCAACCCTGTGATGGCTGCCTTCTCAAACTGGCGGTAAGTCCCTCTTGTCCAGTGCCATCATAATTTTGAACAGTTGCTGAACAAGTGTAGCCTGGAGACTGCCTAAATTTGTATCCGTTGCAGTTTTAAACTCCACTGTTGCAGTGAAGATGAGATTAGATGTATTTTAACAATATTAGCATTTAAATATAGTATGTTTTTATATTGTCATTTCATGGTTTTTCATTGTATGCTGTCCGGAGTAATGTTTGGTGAGATAGGTGGCCATATAAATATGATAACCAAATACATAAAATTAATAAACAATTTTGAAATACTGAATATATTGACAAGAATTAAATAGGGGAGAAATGGGGTATTTGGATTTTAGTTTTCAGTGGCATTTCCTCACTTTGTGCATGATTGCAGCATTAGAGGACAGACTTATTATATTTATAATATTATTGCTTCAGTGCTATTATGATTGTTATTATCATGCTTCAACTACCCTAATTTGTAGGTGAGCTGCCTCCAGCAATTTTTAAGGACAGCTTGAAGGAGCTAAAGCCTGCTCATAGAATGAGATTTATCATTTGCTTCTTTGGGGGAGGAAAGATCAGGGAGAAAGAGGTTGGAAAAGTAGCTGTTTGACTTGTCTGATAAAGGTCATTAGTGATTTTAGTAAGAGCATCTCTGTTGAAGTGAAGTGTCTGAAACCCAACAGGAGAACCTCAGAAACAGAAATGAGTTCAAGAGACCAGGAATAAATTCATCATGAAAAGACAAGAGCAGCTAATAGGAAATGGTAACCCTGAGAGTGACAGGAAAGATTGGGAGAGTAAAGCAAATTACTCAGGTACAAGAGCATTGGAGTAAAAAGCGTTGAAAAAATTTTTTGGGGTGGAAAATTTTCAGATTCTTTGAAAATTTACCAAGCCATCGTTTATTTCAAAGTTGGTATAATTTTGCTTTTCTACATAGCCCTTCAATCACAATAACAAACAGTTGAAGTGAAAGTAACTTTTATAAAAGGCTGTTCTCTGGGAATGAGATTGTTAGTTGTTCACAAATAGACCCTAGTTAGTTATATATTTAAGTCAATAATAAAAAACATGGTTACTCATTTCTTTTCATATTTGGCCAAGACTTGTAGCTTCTAAATATCATGTGAGCCATGCATAATGATGCGGTAAATATGTTTCCATTTTTTCACCTACATGCTAGCTGAGAAGACCTTCAGTTCTTCATGCTAAATATGACACTATGTTTCCTCAGAACCCCCAGCTAATTGGACCACAGCACTGCTGAGCAAGTGGACCCTGGAATGATAGTGGTACATTATGGACCTCAAATTGGGCTCTTGACCAGGGGTGGGATTCACATTTTTTAACAACTGGTTCTGTGGGCATGGCTTAGTTGGTGGGCATGGCTTGGCGGTCATGTTATTGGCTGGGTGTAGCCAACTCAATATCACTCACATCGAGGCATGCATCTCCTCGCCTGGCCTCTCATGATTGTAGGGATGCTGCAATAGTTGTAAGTGTGAAAAAAGGTCATAAGTCATTTTTTTCAGTGCCACTGTAACTTTGAATGGTCACTCCACACAAGCAAAGTACCAGCAAAGGAGGGGAAAAAAATCCAGAGACATTCCAGAGACAGGAAGTCTAGTCCTGCCAAGAATGTAATAAGGGTTAATGGAGAGGCTGTTTCTGTAAGCAACACCAGAATGTTTCCTTCCTGCCTTCCTTACAGGATTAGACCAGTAATTTCTTCTGACAACCGGTTCTCTGAACTGCTGAGAATGTTAACAACCGGTTCTAGCGAATAGATGTGAATTGGTAGAATCCCACCCCTACTCCTGACCTTTTTTTTTTTTGCTAGCTCTATGATGGGTACGACGCTGAAAAGTGAGCTTCCACTTGCTTGTTCCTTTTTGCATTAAATCTGAATGTCACCGGAAACAATTATCTGGGGATCAAATAGAATGTAGAAAGCCAGGTATTCCTTGGAAGCATTCCCATCCAAATTTTAACCATGTTTACTCTGCTTAGCTTCAGAGCCCAGACTAGTTGGCCAGGTGCTGCCACCTGCTGACTCTGTCTGGGGAGTGTATAGGTTAAAAACAAAAAATGCCAAGTACCATCACAGAAAAGCAGATGAAAATACAAATAATTTAACTTGCTCTTCATACCTGGAGACTGGTTAGCAAAAAATCTGTATCTGTAGTCCTCACAACATGCACGGGAAGTAGATTAAACAATCTAGAATGTGAATGAGTCTAAGCCAATTCCATTCTGAAGCTGAGTGGGTATTTGAATGAGAGATTCCTTCACTAAGAATCACATCATTATGCTGTACTGATTGCCTCATCCATTAATCAACAGTTGTTAAGTGCAGTACAGTTGTTTGACATGATAAATTTCAACTATATCCTGGTTTAACTGGTTCATCAATTCTTTACATAAAAAGTTTTAATGGCATTATAGAGTTTATGGGATCTAACATTTATATCATCATTATTACTAATTATGATGCAGTTTATAGATATGCAGATATGAACAAAATTCACTGAATATATTTGTATTCAATGAATTTTGTATCATGCAGTTTAGTATGTGTTTTAATGGTTAAAATCATATTTACAAAAAAAAATATTCTCTCTCTCTCTCTCTCTCACTCTCTCTTTCTCTCTCTCCCCCTCTCTTTCTCTCTCTCCCCCTCTCCCTCTTTCCCTCTCCCTCTCTCTCATCATCTATCATCTATCTATCTTCCACAAGAGGTAAGAAGCTACATTCAACCTTTTGGTAAAATTTTACTGTGATTTTGTAAGCAATGAATTACACTATGTGTATTGAATGTGAATATTTCATTATAATTATATATACAACTAGTAGCTGAGATAACATTGCTTTCTAAGCCAATTTTTTTTTTCATTCAGTAGTTCACATCTTCCAAAGAAATTGGAAAAAATGTATATAGATTTACATGCATGTTGCTACTTCATTTTATTTTGTGTGGAAATGTTGCTATAAAAAGATATTTAAATTATTTTCTAAGTAAGGAATCTTTGATTCTCTGTACTTACAAAGACTTTAAATGGAATGATTTTTCCCTGTCTGTCATTGTCTCTTCTTCATGCACAAACTTCTAAGTACCCGGACAGAAAAAAGTAAGTTTACTGCTTCTAACACAATGGCCCTCTTCACTTTTAGGTTTGGGGGAGACCTGGGTGACCTATGAAAGTTAATTAGAAGGCTAACAAAGACTAAGGCAGAGTAGAATACATTGCCTTTCCTTTAGCCTAAAATGTCATCTATTAATTAGAGAAATCGTTAAGGTGGCCTTTATTGAATCCATTGAAAATTGGCAGTTGGCGGTCGACAGTTTTGATCAGATTTTCTTCTTCCCAATAAAGCTGCCTTTAATGATATGAAAAGCAGAAGATCTAAGGATGGTGTACTAGTAAAGAGAAGAAAAATGAGAAATGCACAGGGGAACAGGGTGGGTTCTAGAAATATGTGTTTCAGTGACATTACAGTGAAACAGCCTCTGATTGTGAAGCCTTTGATTCTCAGGCTACATGGCATACCTTCTCCATGATGTAATCTTTATTGAACCTCAAGTTTGAAGGGAAATTAGCTGTTGGATGTAAGGAGCCCTGGTTTTTAGTAATAGGGTCTGTGTTGCTCATTTTTCCTGTTCTGAGCTCCTTTAATTCAATTCTGGAATATTGTTTTCAAAACAGTCCTTTAAAATTATCAACACACTTGTTCTGTTGTTTCTTATTTCCTTTATTTATTGTGCTATTGTTGATTTATTGGGTTTTTTTTTTTGTTCAATGAATATTTTCAAAGCATTTTGTGATTATTCATTGAGAATAATGATAATTTACAGGCCCACTCCATCATTTTCAAATAATGATTAATTGATTGATAAAGTCAGAGTTTCCAATGGGACAATTGAAGCTTGAACAATGCTTCTGTTTACATATTTGTTTTAATTAAAGATTTTCCACCAACTCTGTTTTCAACTGTATCTCTTACAGCAGCCCTTAATACACTCAAAACTCTGATGGCATCTTCTTGTAATGTAGTATACCAAAGTCGACTACAACACTGTTTGTCAAGCTGCACAGACCTCTTGTATCTAAGCAACTTTTCATCCAGTAAGGAGAAAAATGGAGGGTGTCACTTTGCAGGGAACATAATACGGGAAAAAAATTCTTCAGAGTTCCATGTTTACCTTGTAAGAATTGTGGCTCTAATCCTATGAAAGCTTTAAGTACTCAAAGACATACAGATCAGGCAGTATTTGAGTGTTTGTACAAGTGTACAAGCTCATTTTTGGAATCTATGCCAAAATGAATGTGCAAATATATTTTATAGCAAATTCATTTTATTTTTCTGACTATTAAAGTAAGAATGATTGATAGCATGTCAAGACTGCAATGCTACTTACTTACTAGGAAGTATATCTCAGTCCCACTCAATTCAGTCTTTCTTATGTCTGAGTAGATATTTTTAAATTGCAATGTGGTTTCTTATATAAATGGAAGTTTAAATTTTGAGCACCCAGGTAACAAAATGAATCCATTCAGTTTTGTAACCAATCTGTGAAATCATATTTATTTATCTACTTTCTTCACAATGAGCTTAATGGCATTAACTTGGAATTCAAGATAACATATTGTACATAGAGGTTGCTTGTTATTTCATCCCAACAATTTTTATCATGAACGTTGCCCTGAAAGTGCATATCTGACAGACTCTTTGTAAATCTGTGATGAAGTTGGACATAAATCTGGAGCTCCTTAGTCCAAGTCCAGTGACTTTACAAAACTCAAATATTGAGGGGAGAGAATAGAAGCTCTGCTTGTAAGCTATGAAGCTATGAAAGATATTTTATCTTTGCAACCATTTCAAAACTTCAACTCCTCCAAGTCAAAGTAAAGTGAAAAGGAAAGAGAATCAAACTTTTCTCTTGATTTAATACTGGATAAAATGTTTTCTATTTGTGTTATTCAAATTAATGTTTTATCTATTTAGGAATGCTTATATCAAATAATCCTTGAACTGAATCAACTTCACAAACCCTGTCATCTTTCATTCTAAAAATAATGATTGGTCCTTATCATCAAGGGCAATTGTTATCCCCAACCCAGTTTAATTGTGCATCCAAATTCCTGAGAATGATTATTTAGTAATTCATTGCTGAAAGTGTGATACCAATCACAGCTGGAGCTTCTCTGGAGAAGAATTTTCTATTTGTGGATAAAACTGTTCTATGTCCATGTTCATTTCTGTATATGTTTACTGTTGTTGTTGTTTTTTTGTTTCTAGTAAATGTGTTCTTGAAAATTATGGTGAAATTTGACTTTACAAAGTCAATCTTTAGAACAGTGCAATTTTAAGAAATAAATTATCTGACTTTTAGCGTTTAATTTCAAATGATTTTAACAATAAAGCCTATTTGTATTGTCTTAATGTACTTATGAAACTATTCATCTGGGTTTGTCCTGCAAAGTTAACCACTACTCTTATGTTATTGAAATACTTATATGTGTCTTCCTACATGTTTGCAGGACTAAAAATTGCTTAGAGCACTTTTAAAAAACAGTTACAATCTTCAACAAATTAACATAAATAAATGGTATTGTGTAAAACTAACATGGAACAAAAAAATGGAACAAAAGCCATGTCTGGAAGGCTAATTAATATTATTAAGTTTTAGCAAGTCAGAAGAAATGAGATGAAGCCAAATGATCTCTTGAAAAAAAGAATTCTACAGCTATAGCAAAGTTTATTCTATATAGTTTAGGCAAATCTGAGTTTCCTATCTCACATCTAATCACCGGTGATTTAAAAATAAGTTGGAAAGTCCTGTCCGACATTATTATTTTTCTTTATATTTATCAGAGAAATGGCTAGTATTCAAGGTTAGTGGCTGCAGAATAGAAAATCTGACATAAATTTCAGTTTCAAGCAGTATGTACTTGTGATAAATATCCATATCTACACACCCATCTACCCACACAGTTTAATTTTTTTTCAAAGGCAATAATTACAAATGCACATCTATTATATACCTTTATGAAAGTGTCATACATACCCTTCATAAAATGCAACAATGTACAAAAGCACAATAATTAAGACAACATCATAGCTCTCTACCGTGCTTATCATTTATTCACTGTAGGAATATACTTGTGCATTTTGTTTGCTTTCCCTTATTTGGCTTTGCTCATTTAATTTGGTGTTCAAAGTCTTCATACAATGCAACATCTTACTTTTCACCTTGCTTTTTTTGTTTTGCTACAATGGCACGCTTCTCTATGAGATTTTTCTAATAGTTTTGTTCAATGTTCCATAAAAAATTAACAGGATGAATAGTGAAGGTGGAAGTAAACAGCACTTAAAAAGCTAGAAGAAGCTTTACTCTCTATTATAGGTTTTAGCATGCATTGGTATGCTGGGTAATTTTAGATTTTTGGTTGAATTCTTTTATATGGAGCTCCAGCTAGCATTATTACCTTTTGGCCCCCTTCTAATTATTCTACTGAGTTGACTTTGGACATCTGCTTCAAAGTCTTGTCCTAACAATGCTATTGTTAGCAATCATTAGCTCTTTTTTGCATTAATGTAGGACTTTGTCTTATCTTTGATGTAGTAATAATTCCAAAACAATATAGCAGGGTTTAAAATGTGAATACGTAATGTCAGGAGATCATAATGTCAGGAGAAAGCTCATGGTCTATAGTCTAATATTATGGAGAGCTGGAGGAAAGATTCCTAATAGTTCCCCAAGAGATACAAACTATTTTACATTGCATTCAAGATTGGATAATCTAATGACAAAAAGGTACTAATCCCATGAAGTAACTCTGAATCAGTCACAAAATCCTATGGCATACAGTAGCCCACTATTCTTCAATTGTCTGACATATTAAAAAGGCTCAGGAAGAGAACAGTATACACTGCTTGGAGCTTCTGCTATCTAAAATGGAATATGAATGCAATGAAAAACCAAAGCCAATAGTTGATTTTATTATTGGATACACATTCAGGGGTTCAGTGGAAAAAAATATCAAGATTGTCTAAAAAAAATCAAATCATAACAACATAAAATAACAAATTAAATCAAATGTAAAAAAGCAGATATCGATTACTCAAACATTACTGGAATATAAGACATTTATATGCTGTCCTAGATCCTGCAGAACATACATACAAATAATAATGTGTAATTGTTGGCCGAGATAAACTTTTATAAATTAACAAACTGAGCTGGGCTTCCCCAGACTATAAGAAGAAAAATCCAGCTTTGAAAAGAATAAATAGATTGTACAAGGATTGCAGATCTGAGCAGGAAATTAATGCATTTACATTATTTTCTAATGATTTTTTTTAATTACAGGAAGGATAAGAGGAGTGTAGATTTGTTACTCTTACTTGCTTATAGCACTTTCAATGTCACTGATAATGATACCATCTAGGCAGAAGTTTGGGGAATATTTAACTTCTATCTACAGAGCAGGTTTCAAGAAACAACTTTGCAAGGCTTTTGGTCAGCCTCTTGGCAATCTTGTTGGATAAACCTCAAGGTAAAGGCTTGCTTCTAGTGCTATTTAACACAAATTTAATACCAAAATGATGTCATAAGTTGTGCATTTGGAGGGACATTCTAATGATATCCAGCTCTGTTTTTCTATAACAAGTGAAGCTGGAGTTGCTATACGCATGTCATAAACAAGTGTTTATATGTTGAAATTTAATACATGGAAACACATAGATGATTAATTGATTGACTGATGATGATTGATTGATTGACTTGATTAACTGCCCACTGCAAATGCATCTGCATTCTCTTACAATGGAAGAATATTCCTCAATTCATTATTGTTACTGGAAGAGGAAATTATTTCTGTAGCTTGGAGAGCCTACTTCCAACCTAGGCTGTTGTTTCAGCTGTAATTATTTCCAGAACAAGGATTGTTTGGTCACTGTGATTCATATTGATATCGTTCTCATTGTTGACATTTCAGAATGCATAACTGAATTTAAAGGATCTTTAGATGTAATGTAGAACATATTAGTTGTCTGAGGGCTCAAGAAATAAAACGATCCAACAATCTAAATAGATGAATTCACAGTAAAGCAGGACTGTGCAATACCACCAAAAATGCAATTGTTTCCCTGACTGACATTCTTCAGAAGTGGCAATCATGCCTTGTAGTGGTTGGGAGTCCCAAGTCCTGAAAAGACTTGACCTTAAGATGTCTTAAGTCACTGCTACGGTCGCCAGGTCTTTAGCTGGTGTTGGCTTTCATATGTCTTGAGTTCTTCTCAAGAATCTAGAATGTTACAATGTATTTACACAGTACATGTGCAGATACAAACAGTGTGACCTTTTATAATTGACAATTTATCAAATTTATTGGCCACCATCTTACCAAAGGGTAGCTCTGGAAATGTTTTCAATGCACAGATTTTCTAAGTGCTGTCCGAGATTTTTTGGTATGGCATCCAGTGTTCTGGTCACCACTGGAACCATCATGACCAGTTTATGCCATAAACTTTCAGTTTTGATTTTCAGATCTTGATATTTTCCGATATCCAATTATTTGTCTTCTACTATCCCCTGGATTTCCCACATCAATTGTCCACCCTTTCTTATTCCAGTCACAGTTAAATCTGGGTCAAGATTTAAGTTATGAGTCAAGATTAATATTATTATGGTTGTTACACAGTCATCCAGATGTTTAGTTCTTCCCAAGGACCTGGAATAGACAGATTTTTTTATGGTTTTAAAGATATAGTCATGGGATGTAAGCTGTTCCAAATAAATCTACATTTGTAATTGATGGATGGTGATTTTGTCACTGCTGATGGTGTTCAAGTGGTGCTTGTTTTGGGATTGCACCTGAGATGCCTCTCACGATTGGTATTGTTTGCTTTTTTTTTTTTTTTGCTATAATAGTTCTACTTCCATTTGCAGATCTTTGTATTTTGTGATTTTCTCCAGTTCTTTCTCTTCTATTCTGCTGTCTTCAAGTACTTCAGTGTTCACTATCCAGGTTTTGTCTTTCTTAAATTAAGTTTGAGGTGTTATGTGCCTTACCTGTTTGAATTCTAAAGTCCCAGAACACTTTGGGACTAACCAGAAGAAACTTAAGTTTCTTCTTGTTTTTAGTTTGACTATCAAGAGTTCTTGCTTGCAGGCAAATGGTATTTCTTGAAGATATTCCAATACATCATTATTGTTACTTTGTCATGCTGTTATTTTTTGGCATCTTCGGGCATCTTCTTGCAGCTGCTAACTAGACTGGTCCATTGTTTCTTCAGTTTCTTTGCAGAGATGGCATTTTATTGTTTTACACACAATCACAAACCAACAAATAAAACCTTAAAAAACTTAAACCTTAAAACATATATAGGATAAGGTCAAGCCAATGTTGACTTATAATGCCTATGAATTGCTTTGATTCCTTCTTTCTGATATATAATTTTTCTTTCTAAACTGTTAGTCAAACATTGCTGCTATTGAAGATCAATGTCTGCTTTTCTTTGCCTTTTTGTACCAAAAATAGAGCTACAAGGATTTACTCTAGAAGACCATCAGCACAATTTAGATTGGATATTTTAATCTCTCCCTCCCTTCTATATACATACATACATACATACATACATTCATACATACATACATACATACATACATACACCTCTTCTATTTAAGACTTAATCTGTTTTCAAGGAAATCCTCTTTTTTAAACTTAGAATTGGCTTATATATAGTTGTTCTAGTTCTCAGTCTAGTATGCCTTCTGTTGAAACTGCACCTTTTCCAAGTGGCAATTTTAACATATTGTATATCCATTCAAAAATCTTAGTTTCTTTCCCCCAAAAAATGAGCTGCTGCCCTCAAACGTCCAAAAATTTATAATTTTGTGTCCCATTGCTCTGCATTATTGTGTTTACATGTACATACATTCATGACTAAAAAAAAGATATAAGTGAATTGAGGGCACATTTGGCAGCCTGTCATCTCCTCTAAAGTGTCTATAATTAGGAATTAATCAAAGCCAATGTTGAAAATGAGTGAAACGTTTTGCTGATACTGCTTGCTTGTCTAACCTGCTCATTTTCACTACTGATGAGAGTATATTTGTCCAATAATGCCAGCAGACTATCTTCTTCTACATCAAATTTCCTTCCATAAATGTTATTAGTCTTATTTGTTTATTACTTTGACCATTGAATGTTAGGGATAAATCACAAAGTGTATATTGTTGCTTATCTGGAATTAATATTCATTTCTAATAGTGATGTACAAGTCAACCTTTTCCTCTAATGCTAAAAAGAATTAAAAAAATAGTTCATACCAGGGATTGGATTGGTGGAATAAAAATATTGAATATTTTTATGAACTGCGGTCAGTAAGGAGTCAGATGTATTAACTGTAAGAGTTTGAATTTGAAGGACTAAATCATATAAAAACTGGTCACATATTTATTCCTATGAAATAAAATCAATTTAACATATTGATTTTTTTCTAGCAGCCTTTATCTTTTATATTGCTTTTGTTCCCATTGTTGACATTTCAGAAGGCATAACTCAATTTAAAGGATCTTTAAATGTAATGTGGAATAAATTCGGTGTTGAGAAATGCACTGATTTTTACCATGAAAATACAACTAGGCTCCTGTTTGGTTATTTGGACTATAGAGTCCAAAAAAGACTTGAAAAGTATGTTTATAATGCTGAATACATAGAAGGCTAACACAGCTTTCCAGAAAGGACGTGAAACTTGGAAACTGTTTTGGCTATCAATATTTTACTTAAATCTTCATTCTTATCTTCCCAGGCCCTACTTTTCCATACACATTGCCTGTTTCTCTCTGTTTAGTTAAGAGAAGAGAGAATGGCTGGGGAAGATGAAGGGTGGGTGATGTAAGAGAAAGAGAGAGAGAGAGAGACATTTTCTTTCACACGAGCCCTCAGAATTACAGTTCATGAACCATTCAGTAAACTGACCGGCCTGAACCTCCCCTTCAACGGCCTAATCTAAGGGGTGGATCTATGTGTTTTGTTGCTTGTCAAAAACAATCACTCCTCGGCCCATTACATTTACAGCACGTCGTCCTTTAATTGGTGTAACACACTGAGGACTGAAAGGAAGAAAGTCCTACAAAAGAGCCGGAGTGAATGAACCCTGACTCACACAAAAATACTCTTCAGAAGTTCAGAGCTGGGCACTAACAAGGAGGTAGAGAGTTAGCTAGAAAAGAGGTTAAGTTCAGAAATGTGCCACCTTGAAGATCCTCCCATCAAAGCCATGATAACATTGACAAGATGAAGGGGGGAAAAAGTTAATCATTCTTGGGCTTGGAAGATTTAACAAAGCAGAAGACGGGACAAAAATTTCTTTGCTCCTCCATCCTCCCCCTATCTATTCATTTTGAAGGCATTTTTTTTTCAAAAGTTCTCACTGTTTCTGTGCTTTTTTTTGCTTCCTTATATTTCCATTGCTGCTTTTATAGTCTGATTCTTCAGACTTCCTCTCATTAATAGTATATTCTTAACATTCTTATAACTGACTTTAAAAAAGGATTTATTTTAAAAGGTGGGAAAGGATCTGGAGCAGTCATTAAAAAGAGGGACGGAGATTTAGAATGATTTTAAAGGCTAACTTTATAATGATGGAAAAGAATAAGAGGAGGGAGAAAACCGCTAAACTTGACAGGGGGAGACTAAGAGAAGAATAAATAGTAGGGTGTGGGGTGGGGTGGAGAGGAATGGAGAGAGAGAGAGAGAGAAAAAAAAAATGGAGTCCTTTCTCTGACAACTTTGATTACTGTGATCTACATGGAATAATTACAACATATCTTCTGTGTCACAAAGTTCCAAAGACATTCTCTTTCTGAAGTCCCAGCCATTTCTTTGCTTTGTAGCTGTCAATGTATTGGTGAAAGGGAGTTGGTGCAGGGGGAAAGGGATGGAGGTGATGGGAGACTGGCTTTTTTTTTTTTTTTTTTAAAGCTTCAGTTCAGCGGAGCTGAAAAAGTCAGATTCCAGCTTTCTCTTCACTTGTTGCTAATGTTCAAGGATAAGTGTCACTCTTGAAATTCCCTGTCAAATGAAATTGCTTTGCTTTTTTAAAATAATAATAATAATAATAATAATAATAATAATAATAATAATAATAATAATAATAATAATAATAATAATAATAAT
>BLBF01000007.1:58289352-58391384 GCA_015471245.1 Laticauda colubrina | reverse complement strand
ATAATAATAATAATAATAATAATAATAATAATAATAATAATAATAATGTATAGATGTATTTGTTATTTAAGGTGACAGATTCAAAGTTTGGGAAACAAGATAACCTATGATTCATGGCTAAAAATTGTCCTGTGGGACTAATGTATTTTTGCAGTTCTTCTTTGTGTATAGGATAAAATGAACTAATGAGGAATGTCAATGAATGCAGTCACATTTCAATGAAGTCAGTGGAGGATCAGGCCTAGTTAAAGACACAGAATTTGTAAGTAAGGGGCAATAATAAGATGGAAGAGGGGATTTTCTATTTAAGGAGGATCAATGTGTTTTAGTGAAACTGTGCTCTTACTGGGGATAAAGTCAGCTTTCTCTCCCTTACTTCTCAGCTTTAATGAACTTTATCCAGCACTCTATTCCCTATCCAGATTCTTTTTCTTTCTTTCTTTCTTTCTTTCTTTCTTTCTTTCTTTCTTTCTTTCTTTCTTTCTTTCTTTCTTTCTTTCTTTCTTTCTTTCTCTTTCTTTCTTTCTTTCTTTCTTTCTTTTTTCCCCGTATTTTAATGTAAATGACATCTTTTGAGTGGGTGCCTGTAATGATCCCTTGGACTGTTCTTTCATTCCCCCCCCTTACTCCATTTTAATAAATTAATGCACCTTTCATTACTCCTCAAGCATCAAAATCTCTTTGTGTTTTGCTGACTGACCCCTCCTCTTTTTACTTTTGTGGTTGAGTTGTCCTCACACTAAAGCTGAGGGATTTTTGTGTGTGTGTGTGTGGGGGGGGGAATCAGTCCCTTCGTCCTACTCGGGTTTGTAATCCGTCAAAAAGCCGTTGATTGCTGCAAGCGTTACTTTTCATTAGGGAAACTTCGAAGCAATTTGAGAGAACCCTGTGCAATGAATACATTTACCCCCCAAAGCTCCCCCTCCTTCCCTTCATTCTTCGCCTGTACTTGATGAGTTTCTCTGGCACAAATCAGCCCTTACAGGCACAGAATGGGCAATCCCTTGATCCCCATCAATTGTCATCCAGAGTTTGGGCCACTTTGACCGCCAATAGTGGGGAAGTCAGAGCTAATCCTGAGAAGGAATCACGGGAAAAGAAAGGCAACAATAACCAAGTCAAGCGTAAAAAATGAAAGAGAAATCTCTATTATCACCCACTACATTTCCCAGCGATGTACTGAAAAAATCAGCTCGTTTGTCATTCGAGTCAGACACCCAGAGAAGAATATGGGGTCGTGGTGGGTTGGTAGACTCACACGACGCAAGGAGCAATATTTGAGAGCAAAAGGCCTCTTCATTTGCCAAATCCTCCTCACATCCGCCATAACCATTAAATACAGACTGACTTTATTCTCTATGAGAAGAGCAAGGAGGGGGAAAGGAGCCCTCCGCCACATATCTTAGACACAAAAAGCCCAAAACAACGAGGCATAGGCAGGCGGGGCGGAAGAAATCAGAAAGCTCGCAGCCTAATTGAATATCTGGCTCTGGATGGGCGCGAGAAACCTAGCGTGTTCGAGTGAGAGTGCGTACGTGGGTCGGCGTGTACGACTTGTGTTCCCTTTTGGGAAGAGACATTGGGCGCCTCCTCCGAATAATGGCGGGGCGAGAGAGAAATTGAGGCAGAAAGCGCGGGAAACTTTCGTGTGGAGGTGGGTGGAGGGGGAGAGTGAGTGGAAATGAGACGGCAAAGTGCGCGGCATATATTTTATTTCTGCGAGGGAAGTTACATTCTTGTCAGGCGGAAAAAAGATTGAAAAGAAAAGCGCGGGAAACCGCCTCTCTCTCTCTCTCTCTCTCTCTCTCTCTCTCTCTCTCTCTCTCTCTCCCTCTCTTTACTTCTCTCTCTCAGGAGAAAACCCAGGTTCAGAATGTGGTTAGTCAGAAAGAGCATTTCTGCACTGTATTGGCAGCACGTGGAGTGTTGCAAAAAAGCTGAAGTTAGGTGGGTGGGTGTACATTTATTTCTCTCAGGCAAGACAAAAGAAAGCTATTCAGATAGTCCACCACTATTGCAGAGCTCCCAACTTTCCTCTCCCTTCTAATGGAATCAATGGTTTTGGGTGGCTGTGAGACCCGTGGGCGTGCAAATCTGCGTACATGGCTGATAGAGACCCCCAAAGGCCGTTGACCGATGCCTGTTCTCAGGAAGCAGGGAGAAATACTCAGTGGAAGAGTATTCCGCCACCATAAGGGGTGGTTGAAGCCCGACCATGCTGTGCGGAAGAAATGAATTGGGGGGGGGGGGGGAGGAACAGCCAGAATCTATTGGGACAAGCGGTATAAAAGCGGGAAGAGAGTTAGTCTTGAATTGGGGGGTCGGGGAGAGGGGACTTATTCGGGGTGGGGGGAAGCAATCAAACGTGCGGGTGTAGAAAAACCGGATGGTCATCTCTGAAGGAGGCTCCTAAACTTCCTTGGCTTTGTTGGGTCTGTGGTATGTTTTACCACCAAGCATGGATCCCACTGCACACAGGCGTAATATGTGTGTAGGAAGGCGAGGATAATCTAGGAGTGGCTGAACTTGACACTGCCGGTATTTGAGGGAGACCCCATCTCCCCGGAGGATTTCGAGGGAGCCTGCCAAAGATTCTGCAATATGGGCCAAAAGGGAGGTCGTGTGAGCTTCGCCAAACCCTTACAACACGAGGAAGGGGGCGATCTGGATTTTTCTTGTTAAATCAAAAGTCTGCTTACGCAGAGGTGAAGATGAACACGGAGAGAGTAAAAACATGCGGGGGGGGGGGAGAGAAAGAGACTAAAGCATGCATTGGGCATGGTACTGCATCTAAGACCCAAACAAACAAACAAATAATAAATAAATAAATAAATAAATAAATAAATAAATGAATAAACAAGCAAACAAATTAAATAAATAAACAAACAAGTCGAATAAATAAATAAGTTAAATAAATAAATAAACAAGTTAAATAAATAAACAAGTTAAATAAATAAATAAACAAGTTAATAAGTTAAATAGATAAAATGCTGTCGGTATCTTGCATATTCCAGATTTCCCTTTTAACCCTCGCGGGTCACTTGGGAGGCTGGAGAGGGGAGAGAACAAGATTGGGGGAGGGGGGGGGAGTTTCCGAGGAGATCTTACCTGCGCGCGCAGATTTTCGTGAAGATGTATGATTTTGGAGAGGGAAAAGGGGCATGGATTTTTTTTTTTGGGCGGGGCGGGGCGGGGGGGGGGAAGCTCCCCAGCTAGCCAATAAATTCGGTGGGACCCAGAAAGAGGACTTTCTCCCAACCAGGATGCTTAGGGCGGCCCTGGAAGCGCCTCTGGCGGGCGGGAGGGATCCTCCCGGGGCCCCGGATTCGTCTGGCCTGGCCCCGCCTGGCCCTTCTCAGGCTAGGAAAGCGAGGGGTGGCGGCAGCGCTGTTTTAGATTGCGAGCTGGAGGGAGGGAGGGGGTGGGTGGGGTGGGTGGGAGAGAAGCAGCCTCGCAATGGTGGAGAGACGGCAAACATTGCCGTTTTCCACGCTGACATCTACAATTAACTAGTCTAAGGGCGTGATCCCTTTGCTTTCGCAAGCCAAGCAAGGAGGCGAAGTTAGCACGAAATAGCTGGCTGCCAAGCACTGGGGTGAATGGTGGAGATTGCTGGTGAGACAAGTAAACGGCTTAGAGACTGGAAGAAGACCCCCAGGCTGACCATCGCCCGTGTTTTTTGGCCATTGTCTCTCGGGCGGGGGTGGGGTGGGGGAGTAAGCTTGCTGCCTCGGCCTCTCGACACAACCAAGGGTTTTGTTTCTTTTGAAGTATGCCAAGCCCACAGCAGCACCTTGGGAAAATGAAGGCAGGGAGACCTTGGAAAAGACAGCACTGATTTCTATGGACTGACTTAATAGAAGCAAATAATAATGTGAAAAGCATGAATAATCCTGCTACAAGTACTTGTACAAGATTCATATTAATCTGTGGTAAACTGACACATTTAAAATAGACATAACTCTAAAAGGACAAAACCTATGTGTAACTGCTGCACCTCTTTTCAGTTTAAATTTTGGCATATGTATTTGCCCCTCACTGTTACTCTGTGCTGTATGCCTTATACATGCACACATTTATTATCATCGGAAAAAAGAAATGTGAAACTAGCTCTGATAAGAGCAAGTTCAATGCTGCCAAGTACTGCATGATACAATCATCTTGGGCAAAACAGGCAGAAAATAATATAAGTAATTGGGGCCTTGCTTCCAACCTACAGGATTGGGATATCCACATAATCCTTGCCCCTGTCCAGGGAGGGGTTCTCTGTATTGTGAAATGAATCATGTTCAAACTCCAGACATCAGAGGTTGTCTCCTGAACATGTAAGTGTAAGATTTGGGATGAGTCACAACTGTTGTGAAGTCAAAGGCACCTTTTCTTATTCATTCTGACTTATTTGGGATGATAGATGTCTTATCGTCCAGAACTGACCATATCAAATATATGCAAATATACTTAATCTCTTTAAAGATAGTGCCCTGGACGTGATTTGAACTAGCCAAAACTAATTGCTGGGAGGGGAGAAATAAACCTCTTTCATTTTAATTATTATATAGTGCTATCCAATCGTGTGTGTGCTCTTTGTGCCAGCAAGCCCGATTCTTCCAAGAAATCATTGTTTAACTTAAAGGGAGAGATGTACAAGTCCAATGTTCACTTAGGAACTTTACAGTTTACTGATATGACCTTACTTTCAAAATGTCATTATTTTTAATGGTAAGGATATGGGAACTAGTACTTTTAGCCTTGGTAGCATGTATTAAACAAAAATGCTGTTTCTTTAATCCGATTAACTATTGTTAATGCAGGATTGTGGCTTACTTTTTGTTTGATGAAAATGTTGGTAGGACTCAAAGGAAGGTACCCATCACTATTGCTGTGTGTATCCTCTATGCCTGTGCAAATATATAACCTTTTACTGACCGTATTCTCTACCAAAACATCAGTTGGCAAGAGGCAATAGGCAAAGAGACCGTAATGAAAATATTTTGAAATACAATGAATCTTTTGGCTTTGAAGTGGGGCCAATACATTATATGGGGAGAAACAGTGAAGACATTTGATTTTTACAACTGTTATCAAAAACCAGTCCATTCCTTTTCTCAGAATAATCAAACTGGACCTGAGAAATTTCGACTCTCACTAAACCCAAACTTCTGTTCCTGTTATCCTGGCCTGTCGTAATACGCAATGTTTTCTATAGCGTTATATACGGACACTGTTTGTTTTTAACAGCGAGAAAGTGGCTGGGAGCCAGGCTTCGTGCTGTTCAGGAGTCATTTTTAGCAGCAAGGAAGCGAGGAGGGGGGAAGCGGAGCCCCCACCCCACCCCACCCCATATTTTAGGAAGGCAACTTCCATGTCCCTCTTCACTTCCTGGCCGGTGTTTTTGCTGCAGCTGAGCTGTCTCCTGGGTTGCTCTTCGTCCCGGACAGGATCAAGCCCTGCTGTCCCGATCCGGATTTCCATAAAAGGGCGATCTTCGCATCCTCGCGTCTCTCCCAAGAGTGCTTGACGAGCGCGGGAGGCCCTCTGCAATCCCTAATTAGTGATTTTTGTCCTCTTGTTACTGGGCTCAGCATCGCATGCAAATGAACTCTTCAGCGCGGGCACCATCACCCTCTTCTTGCTCCAGAATTAACTGACTCTTATCTTTAATGATATGCGACTGAACTTCGCCGAGCCCGGCTAGCTTTTTATCTTGATTACTCTAATCAATAAGAAATGATAGAGTAGAATTATAAACTCTTATTGGCTTTTTAAATGTTGCAGACAAGCCCTCTAGATAGAGGTGCTTCCTTTTCATTGTTATTTATTAACACGATCTTCAGCTTAACTCGGGATGCAAAGAGGAAAATGAACAAGGGGGGAATTATGACACCGGAGAGGTCCTCGTTGCCTCCTCCCCTTTCCTCTCCCTTGCGTAAATCTACCTGGCTGTATTGGTGTCAAGCTGGGTGGGAATGGGGCAGAAAACAGGAAAGGCAGGATAGGTGATGAGAGCAACAGATCGGGATCCCATCTTTTCCCTCTACTTCCTGACTCACCTCTCGAGATAAAGTATCTTTACATCAAAAGGTCTGAAATCAAACTCCTACGTTCACTTGCTGGAAGGGGGGGTAATTGAAGTTAATATGATTGAATCCCAAAGAAACATGTGAGATCGGGCTAAAGCAGTTCTGTTATGGTGAATTCTTGGTTTGGTAAGAGCTTTTCATGATATGCATGCTATAAAACATACAGATTTTGCTGCGAGAAACTAACTCACATGGTTGCAACTCTTTGGCAATTTCTGTAGCACTTGCTCATCCTGACTGCTTTACAATAGGCAGAAAGTTGTGCTGGTGAGTGCTGCGCTCTTGAATGGGGGAGGAGGGATTGGAAAGGCTTAATGTAGCCAAATCATGTATAAATCTCTCCTCCTAGCAACATCCTCGTTATTAGGAATCATGACTAAACTGCCAGAATTATTCTGGACGGGAAGTTATCAAGAGCCTACTAATTTCACATTAAAACCCATTGACTGCAACAGCGTGATTGAAGGGTTTTTAACAATTAACATAATCAGAAAATGAGCCGAGATAATTTTTATTCAACTCATTACTTTTTAATCATGTATTTCTTTTAATTAATATCGTCTCTGTGAAAATAATATATTTAAAAAAGATCTCCATTGCTGGTCCTGGCAGAAAGGATGAAATTAAGAACAAATGTCTCAGCCAATTATAAATAGGACTTGGTCAAAACAAGGGGCTGGATAGTGGCTGACTTTGTCACCAACTTCACATTGGTAGAGCTTACAAATCTAAGCAGGTTAAGCCTTGACTAAGTCCTACTGCGTTCAGTGAGCCTTACCCATTGTATTTTGGAAATATATTTGAGACAACAGCTTTAAAAGCAAACCATCTTTCCTAAAACCATAGATGAGATGCCAAAACGTTCCTGTGTAATTAGCTAAATCTCAGAAAAAGAATGAAAAGAATTTAATGAAAAGATTATTTGTTTGAAAGATCCTGGAATTTATATGTTTTTATTTAGAGAGAAGGAGAGTTGGATCAGATCAGTTATTAACAATCTGACCTCATTGCTAAAAGTGCAATCTTATACATGAATGTTTTATGGCATTCAGTGCAATCCAGTTGGTACAAGATTATACTTATGTGAAATTTTCAAAGTGATCATTTTCCTTCAAAGTGCTAGCAAATATTGTCTTCAGATAAACACATTTTGAAATTACTTAAAGTGTGTTTTAGAGTGTTCTCATATTTTAGGGAACAAAGCAAGCAAATGGAATTCCTGTTTTGTCTTTGTAGAAAATTGTTGGAGCTTTTTTCAATCATTCTTCCTCCAAAAGGCACAATTGTGAACAATAAAAATCCTTCCATTTTAATCAATGCCAACAGCAATCCAATTAGATCCAAATTTTATCACCATCTTTCAAGTGACTACCAAGCAGAATTTTTCATGTATGATTTTGCATTCATTAAACAGTTAATTCAATCAAATACTAACATAATATATTCTTGTCTTTTTTATTTTCATCATAGAAAGTCCAAATTAGGAAAACTTTTCTCTAAAAAGGAACTTTGGAAGATTTTTGTAGTTTGGGACCATCCAGATGGGAAGAGAGGGAGAGAGAGGGAGAAAGGAGAGAGAGAGAGAGAGAGAGAAAGAAAGAAAGAAAGAAAGAAAGAAAGAAAGAAAGAAAAAGAAAGATCTAACCCAATTATCCAACCTTGGCCAACCACAAACATAAGCATTAGAGCTTCGAAATTGTAGAAGAATGCTGTTCCTGATGTTATAAATGTTCTTTTCTAATAATTAAGATTTGAATTTTAAGAAATTCATAAAATTGAACATCAAGTAATTCCTTCTTATTGGAGCTTTGTGTGTGTGTGTGAGAATAAGACAGACTATGTGAGTAACACATATAGAGTGAGTATATCAAAGTATATTAAAGCCATTGTGCCACTGTGGTACAAAAGAGAAAGTCGACCTCTGGTGGAAAAAAATGGAAATGGGTAATCTTATCTCAATTAAGGGCATCAATTTCTTGGATAGTTTTCATGCTTGGAGGAAAAAAAAATAAGCAACCTATTGTTTTCTGGAGTGATTCACAGAGGGAGGGAAGAAAATGAAGGTCTTTCTGGGAATTAAATGGAAACTACATGTGAGTAAATGCAGGATTGCCATGCCCTAAATCAAAATGGATTCTTCCTGGATAAGACCTAGATTTTTAAAAAGTATTTTATGAGTAATTTGATTACATATTATGCTAAACAGTAATTATGCTACAAATTATGAATAAAGCCAATATACAGCCTAATGCCATTAAATTTTAACAATATTAATCTTTTGGGAAGTTAGGGTAAGGACTTCTAGCAAAGAGTCTCAGGATTATCACCTAAAAATAATTCTCCCAGCAATCAGCAATATTAGTGTGTGTGTATGTGTATTGTGAGGAAGGAGAGGAAATTGTCATAAAATTGATATATACTCTCAGCAGTCATTTGTAAATCTAATTATTTACTGCTTTCTTGTTAACCATTGAACTTCTGTAAGCTCTATTAAATGGACAGGATTACAGCCTATTGTATACTGTACAGCTGATTGCTAATGTACCATAATGAATGATGTAATTAGGGAATGGTCCTCATGTTCAGAAGGATGTTACCTAAGTTTTGAAGAGAGTTTCAGCTCACCAAAATACTAGTAAACAGGAGGGTGTTCTTCTTTATGCAATGTGTCATTAGGGGCTCAAAGTGCTGTTATATGTAGTCTCTCTTATCTGCTGTTAAATTAAGACAGTTTGGCTATTGATTTCCTGGTAAGTTCTCAGTTGGATTCTTGCAAAGAATTGGACAAGATAATGTATTTGAAAATGATGCCAGAAGTACAAGTCGTGTAAAAGTTAAATGTTGTCAGATTCACATCTCAACAATTATTTTTGGTTAATTTCCCATCTTTAATATGAAATCTAAATACCTGAAGAAATACTGAAATATAGGAAGGAGGACAAAGCTTTTCTTATTGGAGGAACTTAAAAGCCCCCCACCAAAATAATGGATTCACTGAAAAATGGAACTGTAAAAATCAGGCTGAATCTCCTACAACACTCCAGCTGTCTATCGAGTTTAGAGTTCCCAGCCTTGGATGCCCAGAGTCTTCTCCCTTAAATCTCCCAACCAGAAAATTAAATGGAAAGGATTGTGTTCTTTCCTTTCCTAAGGTCTAAAGTACATAGGACAAAAGATTCTGAAATATCTTAAGAATGCAAGCAATAATTTAATTATACATCCCTTTTTATGTGTGTGTGCCTTTGAATCAGTTTTTGATTCTTGGCAACTACCTGGGCAAGTCTCTGCAGTTTTCTTGGAAACTGTTTGCCTGTGCCTCCTTCCTAGGGCTGAGAAAGAGTGACTGGCCTAAGTCATCTAGCTGGCTTTGTGCCTAAGATGCAACTAGACACCAGAGTCTCCCATTTCTAGCTGATGCTTTTAACTACTACAACAAACTGCCTCTCTAGGCAACCTTAATAAGGAATAAAGATTTGATTAGTGAGAGTATCTCTAGATTAATCAGTTGAAAGTCAAGTTTGAATAAATTTACAAGGCTAAAATGTTTTTTGCTCAGAGCATTAGAAGCATGGTACTTTTGTTACAAAAGTAAGGCACCCAGAAAACTATTAATTTAGAATAAGTGGTTCAGATGAGTTGCAATACAATTTTCATATGACCTAATCAATGGCACTAAAAATGACAGATTATAGCAATTAAAATCCAACACAAGCTTATTGGGAGGTTGTGATGTAACTTGGCTGCATTCACACATCAAGTTTAATCAAGTCAAGTAAAGATTTAGTATATTTCTATTGGACTTTACTAATTTATTTGCTTCTTTTTGTTAGCTTTTTATTGTTTTATATTTTTTGTTTTAAATATGGTTTTACACTGTGTAATCCGTCTTGAGCCAGGGATGAATAGGTGGCAATATAAATTAAATAAATAAATAAATATCCTTATGGTTCATATCTCATGGTAGAATGGTTTATATTTCCTTGGGGTTTTTTGGCGTTCTAGAATGTCATACAAATTCAGCCTGTTTAGTTAGTCTGCAGCATGCTGGCAAATCCAGAAAAAGGATCAATTCAAGAATTAGCCTAAGCATGCCGTGTGACAGCTGCCCATTATCATGTGCCTTTGGCCATCTTGATAATTATGGATTAATAACTAGGAACTTTAACAAAACTGCTCTATTTCCATTTAATCCTAAAACAATAATTCTCATGTAAATTCCGTATAACCTTCTGCAGACAAAATGTGGCCAAAGTCTTCAGAGGTAAAGAAAGGTCAGAGAAAAATTTTGGGGAAGAGTTTTAATTTAAAAAGAATGACAGAACTTTCCAGCTGATTAGCTAAAATTGGAATGAAGCCTTACAGGACTGCAGAATTCTCTGGAAACTTGAGTTTGTAGGCATGCGGACTAATTACAGAATGAATGCATGAGAGTCTTTTCTTCTGCTATATTCTCTTTGTGTATTATAGCAAAACAGATGTTCAAGATAGGTGCTATGTTATAATAGTCTATTTAAAAGAAACCACCTAAAAAACAAAACACACAGACAGCTCCAGGATTTTTAACTCACATATATACGTTACTGCATACACCATATATATAAGTCTTGTGATGAATTTTTAGAATTAAATCTTTCAATTTTAATTTTTTAAAATAGAAATGGGTCTATTCACATTTTTGCTATACAGTATAATGCTGAAATTGACTTTCAGATTAAACTGGCAATAGGATATTTTTCCTTTTTACTCCTGAAATCTCTGAGTTACATTTTATAGCTGTCTTCCACCTATGCCAACTTTTTCAGGGGGATTGGATGATTTCTGAAGAATAAGAAAGGGAAAAAATAACTTTATCTTTCCTTTCAAACGTTCCTGCACTTAAATGCCAATCATATTGTCTTCTCTATGGAATTAGAAATTATAAGAAGATCAGTTCCTCCTTTAATTGATTTTATAAACAGTTAAGAGAGTTCGGGTGTCTCAGGTCTTTAGTGAAGCATGGTATATTTAACAGACTTTTCTATGCCCAGCTAAGAAAAACCATACATATTTTGTGAAAATAACTTAAAATGAAAGTGATTGACATATCCAATTTTATTTATGCCTCCTCAGAAATAAGATTCATTAGATTTACTTCCAAGCAGGAGTAGGATTCAAATTTCTTAACAACCAGTTCTGTGGGTGTGGCCTAATTTGTGGGTGTGGCTTGGTGGTCATGTGATATGATGGGCATGCTTGCTAACTGGGTGTGGTTTGGTGGTCACGTGACTGCCTGGGCATGGCTTGTATGTAAATATAGATATTTATGTAAATATTGATTTTTCTATAAAAAAAGAGCAACTTTTACCTCAAAGCAGGCAGGCAGATTGAGTTGCTTGCAGAATCACAGATTCACTCACAGATCTACCTTTCTGCAATCTGATGCCTGAGTCTGCACTGAAAAATAGAAGCTTCAGTCCTAAGGAAGGTTCAGCTCTGCTTTCAGGCTACTTCTCCCCCTGCCCCAGCCTCCTGCTTACCACCCATGACTGGGCCTCAGGGAAGTCTCCTGGGCAAAGGCAAAGCAGTACAACAGCGATTTAGATTAGCTAGAAAGCAAGAAATCTGACAATTTCCAGCTTTCTAGCTAATCTAAATTGCGCGGCAGAGCTGATAGTTGGAACGGCTGATCGTTGGGAAAAAAAGGAAAAATAGCAACTAACCAAAAATTAAACAAAGGCACAATGCAGGCAAGTTGGATGCTGCATATGCGAAATGAGGAGTGAATTGGGTGGGGAGGGGCAGAGCCAGCCAGTGGTGCAGTTTGCTCGTTTTCCAAACTACACTGAATCGTAACAACTGGTTCTATAAAACCGGTTCAAACAGGTAGAATCCCATCCCTGCTTCCAAGTAAATGTTGCTGCTAGAGATTAACTAAAGGGACAACTTGATCTTCCTTAGGCAGAACATAGATACATATTTCATATTTAATAATGCTAAGCTTCTTACATCGAATATGTCAAGAAGGTTCAACCATTAAGGATGGGATGCCCAACTATTTGAGAACAATAATGTACGCGAATGTACATTACTTATGTACACTGAATAGTATACTAAGAGTCGATCTTCAGAACTGAAGAGGGCCAACCCAGAGCCTATATTTGATTCAATTTGATTTAATCCAATTGCTAATTAGGGAAGTCTAGCAAGAGGAGATTTATCTTAAGAAAGACATAAAGATAACATAAAGTGGTACCTCCATGCCAATTACTCTGGAAATCTGAATGCTGCTTGGTGTTCTCAGTGTCATGAAATTTAGTCAAAATAAGCAGCATAACCAGTGATGGGATTCAGCCAGTTCACACCTATTCGGTTCAAACCTCTCTCTTTCTTTCTCTCTTTGCTAACTTTCTGAGCAGTTTGGAGAACCAATTGTTGGAAGAAATCTCCTTCCAACAGCCTTTTGTTTTTTTCCACTTTACATGGTTAATCCTGTCAGTGAGACCGGAAGGAAACTTTATGGTGTGCCTATGTGTTGTTTCTAGCCTAATCCTTATCTTCATTGCCCTGCTTACAGAAACTGCCTCTCTGGTTAAAGCCCATGTCACACTGGCCAACGGATGCAAAAAGGACACAGCGGACGAGCAAAATGTTCCATCTGTTGTTATCCGCTCTCAAAAGGGGCAAAAATTTGCATAACCGGAGCGGATAACACGGACGCGGGGAGGATGCAGGGCGGATGCGGAACGGAAGCCCAGCGGATGGAAGCGGATGAGAGCGGATGGCACGTCCGCTAGGCTTCCGGGGGACCTCAGCAAAGCGGACGCGGAACGGATGAAGTGGATGCACAGCGGAAGCCTAATGGATGCCTGGCGTTAATTGCGCATGCGGGGAGGATGCATTGCATCAGCCCCGTGGATATAACGGAAGCAGCTCGGAAGCAGGTTGCCATTCAGAGGAAAGACCTGCTGCCGGACACATCGACTGCCTTGCCTGCCCTGCCTGCATGTCTGCCTGCCAGCCTTGCTGCCAGCCTCCCTGCCAGCCTCCCTGCCAGCCTTGCTGCCGGCTCCCTGCCAGCCTTGCTGCCAGCCTCCCTGCCAGCCTCGCTACCAGCCGGTCTGCCTGCCAGCCTTGCTGCCTGCCTTCCTGCCAGCCTTGGTTCATGTCTGCCTGCCAGCCTTGGTTCATGTCTGCCTGCCAGCCTTGGTGCCTGCCTGCCTGCCAGCCTTCCTGCCAGCCTTGGTGCCTGCCTGCCAGCCTTCCTGCCAGCCTTGGTGCCTGCCTGCCAGCCTTCCTGCCAGCCTTGGTGCCAGCCTTGGTTCCTGCCAGCCTCCCTGCCAGCCAGCAACCCCACAACCATGCGGAAGCACAGCAAGCCTCAGCCATCTGCTGCCAGCCCTGGCAAGAGGGACAGGGCTACCATCCCGCCCCCTGGCCCTCACTCTGGTTCTGCTGGGGCTTCTGCAGCACGGGCTCGCTCTTCTGGGGCTGGGGCTTCTGCTGCTTCTGCTTCTGGAGGAGCTGATGACAAGCACTCCAGCACCAGCCACCTCCACAGCACCTGGACCCTTCACCCCTGGGACTGAGCGACCAAGAGGAGTGCCAGAGACTCATTTTTGTCTTATAGCTTGTTGTTAATAAAGTCTATTTATGATTCACACACTTGCTTCATTTCTTTTTTTTAATAAAGTCTTGCTGGAAACTTTTAGAATGGTTTAAGCCTTTGCATGCTTGTGGGGTGGGTTAAGATACCTGTGGGATGGGCAGGAATACCTGTGGGATGGGCAGGGATACCTTTGGAATGGGTAATAGCTGTGGGATAGATAAACCTCCAGTGCAAGCATAATGGGACTGTATGGTCCACCCTCCCAAGTGCCACACCTACGGCCCTTTATTATCAATAATAATGTAATAATTATCCACACATGTCAACATAAACACAACTCTTTATTAAACGCCCTGTTCATTGTTGGCCAACCCAACATACATGGCCCAATCTCATCCGTGTGATGAGACAGGCTGAAGGAAGCATCCATTAAGCATTTACCATCCTGTCTTGCCACTCCACTGCTCCAGCTGGGGAGTTGCACCAATGTTTCAGGAGGTTGCGCTGCTTCTTCGCCTCATGTGAGGCTCTGTTGGGGCCTTGCACATCCTGAGTGTCGATCAGGTTTTGCCCTTGCCTCCATTCCACAGCCTCCATGTCCCCATTGCCTTGTTGATGGTCCACAAGCCTGTTCTGCAACACTAGGTAGCGGGTGCGCATGAGATTGTGCAGGATGCAGCAAGCTTCCACGATCCTCCTCATGGTCTCTGGGCTATGTTGCATGTTGGTGAGAAGTACCTGGAACCTGTTGGCCAGGATGCCAAAGGCGTTCTCCACCACCCGTCTTGCCCTGAACAGCCTGTATTTGAAGATCCTCTCTTCATGGGTGAGGTATTTGGAGGTGTAGGGCTTCATGAGGTAGGTTGTGAGGGAGAAGGCGTCATCCCCCACGATGAAGTAGGGCACATCTTGTGTGTCATTGGGCAGCGGGTCTGGATCTGGGAAGCCCACCATGAGGTTGCGTTCCAGCCCCTTCTTGAGGTGACTGGCGTTGTATACCTGGGCATCTGAAGATGAGACGTTGCCTGAAGCATCGATGTACATGAACTTGTAGTCAGTATCGACCATGGCGAAGAGGATGATGCTGAAGAAGCCCTTGTAGTTGTGATAAATGGACCCCGACTTGGCTGGCGCTTTGCAGGCCACGTGCTTGCCATCTATGGCTCCAACAGTGTGGGGGAAGTTCCACTTCTGATACCACTGCTCTGCAACTTTCTTCCAGCCTTCTTCAGTGGAGGGGCACTGGAAGAGCTCCTCCTTGTATTCTTCGATGATGGCCTGCACCACTTCTCTGACCACAAAGCTGATGGTGCTGGGTGGCACCCTCCAGCCGTACTGCATGCTCCTGTAGGTGGTCCCTGAGGCCAGGTGGCGCAGAGTGAGTGCCACCTTGAGCCCAGGTTCCAGGCTGTGTGGGAAGTTAGTGTTTGTCTTGCTCAACCTGGGTGTCAGGCGCTGCACAACTTTGTCAAACATGGCTGGAGGCATCCTCATGAAGTCCTGGAACGCCCGAGTGTCTTCGCTCCTGAGCTCCACCATCAGCTTGTTGTACAGTCCGTCCTCTGCTCTTCTGGCGAACCATCTTTGGACCCAGACTTTTTTTGGGTGCCTCCTTTTCTTCCCATAGTAGAGTTCACAGAGCCTGTAGATGGTTTCGCACTGTTGCAGAAGGATGGTGGCTGCTGAAAGGACTTTGTCACAGTCCACGGTGGACATGACTGGATGCTGTGGAAGAGGAAGAGGTAGATGAAGGCTGCAGAGGTCCGCACCGCAGGGCTGCTGTTCTGAAAGTGAGATCCAGATGAGTTGCTCCCCCTTTTTATAGGCAGTATAGGTTTTCCCCTAGGTGTCCTTTTGCATCCTCTAGGCATCCTCTAGACATCCTTAATATCCTAGATAGGTCCCCTCTGCGAACGTTTTTTCCGCTTTAAATGCTTTGTTTCCATTCTGCATCCGCTAGGCATCCGTTCTGCATCCGTTCCGCGTCCGTTCCGCTTCCTCCCTGCGTCCGGGTGGATGCGAGTTGCGCGGATGCGCAGCAGACGCCTAGCGGATATAGCGGATGCGTAGCGGATGTGTAGCGGATGCATAGCGCATGCGTAGCGGATGCAGAATGGACAAACTGGATACATTTTCTGCGCAAAAGTTTTAGGCAGCCCAAAACTTTCGGAGCGGATGAAACGTCAATAAACGGATGCTGGACGGATAGAGAGGAAGCCAAACGGAGGCAGTGAGTACATCGCGTTTTCGAACGAATGGTAAGGTTTTTTGTCCGTTTTACATCCTCTTTGCATCCGTTGGTTCAGTGTGACATGGGCTTAAGCTTTGTTACATTGCATCTAACAGATAATGGTTCTTGGCAGTTCATCCAGACTTTCTGTTGTCTGAGCTGCTTCTCTGGAGGGCTTGACTTTCCTAAAGGGCAAGGGTTGTTTTAAGGTTTTTACACTGCTTTAGTTGTTACTGGCACTGTCCTTTTGGGGTTTATTTCCAAGAGGCAGGATGCAAGCTTGGCATTCTGTCTGAATTTTTTTACTGCCTTTCTAGCGGCATGTGATCTTTCCTTAAATTTGGATGATTTTCTTAGGATATCTTGTGAGGTGAGTGAGACCAGCTGATATTTTTAAGTGGTACAAATGGATCTAAGCATTGCTTCTCCTGGGTGGAAAAGGTTGCTTTGTCAGTTCACTGAGCACAGGAGTCTCTTGTCTATGGGGATTCCTCAGTCATCCAGGTCATGGTTGTCCCAAAGGTGCTTTTTTCAAGAGGTTTCCAAAAAGTCCAATTGCCTCTTGAAAAGGTATCTTTGGGACAGGAGTCTCTTGCATTGCTTTGGAGTGGCCAAGGCCCATGATTGCTCGCTGAAAGTAAGATTTAAAAAAAGGGGATGTAGGGGTGTGGATCCTCCAATTTGTTTTAGTTTTCTCTCATGATAATAAGGCTTAGTAACATGGCACCAAGCTTGAAGTTTGTTTAGACATCTGTGGCATGTACTAATTTTATTGTGAACCTGACAAGCTTGGGAGGCTTGACCCTGGGTCCTCTATATAGTTTGCTAATGTGTCTCTTTAGCTCGGCATTTTGTGGCCCAGGTGTGCCCACCCACTTTCTGGAGAGCTTAAAAGACATTTCTGCTAAAGGGTTTCACTTTATGAGCAAGAGTTGGCTGCTGATAGTTGCATTTTAATTATTTTAATTCCTCAAGGTGCTCTGGCACTCTGCCTGATTTGTAACTCTGGCTTGCAGGTGTTGCTGATGAAAAGGAAGGCATTCAGACAGAATGGTTTAGGTTTCTATGATGGCTGTGGCTATCACTGATCTTCAGTGTGCATTCCCCCATTTCTAATCTAATGATTGGTATTTAGAGCAGCTTTTGCAAGTAAATAAGCTTTTTGTATTTTTGTACAGGTAATCCTTGACTTACAACAGTTCATTTAGTGACCATTCAAAGTTACAATAGCATTGAAAAAAGTGACATGATCGTTTTTCTCACTTATGACCGTTGCAGCATCCCCATTGTCATGAGAGGCTGGGCGAGGTAAAGCACCCCTCAACATGAGTGGTGTCGAGTTGGCCACACCCACCCAGTCACATGACCACCCAGCCGTGCCTAGTTAATGACCCAGCTGGTTATTAGGGCAGAGAACCAGTTGCTTAATTTTTGAATCCCACCACTGAGCCTAACACTCAGAAATACCATGTTTATTGCAAACAATGGGAAGGCAAAAATTTTCTTGAGGTCAAAGACAGGAAATTATAGGGCTATGATTGGCTGGCCATTTTGGGAAAATTGGGCAGATTCTTGTCAATGTACCTTGGTCTATACACAGTATATAATTCGGCAAAGTGGGCCTTTCAGGAAGCAGCAGAGCAAAGCAAATTTGTTGTGAAGGAGATGGAATGTTGAGATCATCAGCTGATGGAGGATGCAACATTCTGGTTTCTCTATCTTGCAATTTCCCTGTAAGGTTCGCCCTTTGTTTGTACTGTGAGCTGATAAGGAGGCTTCTATTATTTGATTTAGATGGGATTGCAGGTGAGTTTTGTCTGGGGCAGGGAGGGTTAATTTGGGTCTGAGGGGATTAGGCAAAGAGAGGAACTGGGACAATCTCTGGTAATATTTAAAAGATGGAGGGTGTTATGTTGTGGGAAAGATGACTCAAGACCAGTAACTCTTTAGTTGCTTTTAATTCTCTCTCTGGAACTGAACAATAGTGGAGCCGCGGCAGCCTCCTTTATAGCGGCTGCTCATGGCTCTGGGCCAATGACGGCTATTCAAGTTTCCTGCTGTTCGGCTGGACCAATCAGAATGGAACATTCAAATATTCAAATGTACAATACCCCTCCCTATGTGGTCCAGTCCAACCAATCAGGCTTCCTTAGGTTACATAGTCACATAAATAGGTGGGGCTTTTATGGTTTCTACTGGACCTGCGCAATTCAGTCATGGTGTTGTCTTCAGACTGTTTGGACGGGTTCGCTGTTCCTCCTGTCCTCTTCCGTGGAACTTCCTGGAAGGTAGAGTCAGCCATGCCGCTCCCGCCTGGCCTTTCTGGGCTGGTTGAGTCGGCTCAGCTCCTCCCGCCAGGAATGGCTTTGTGATGGTTTTCCAATGCCTGCCCCAGTCTTCTGAAATTTTCTTCTTCTCCAGGTATGTGATTTTGATTTCCACTTGGGGCTAATGGTGGTATTGGTTGTTGTGTTGTTGTTAGTTTTTTTTTTTTGTTATTTCTTGTACTTGTGGAGGGTCTCCCGCTCCCCTCTTGTTTGTGTTTGAGGAGTCTCCCCCCTTTTTGGTTTGGTTATTATTTTGGTTTAATGTTTGAAGTGGTTCCTGTGTTTGTGTAGGCTCTTCTCTTTCTTTCCTTTGATTGTTAGTGTTTCTAAAGAGGGTCCTTGATCTGAGTTGGTCTATATGTCTCCTCCAGCTCTTTCCATCCTCTGTCTCTACCCTGTATGACCGGGTCCTGTTACTTGGATTATTTTAGCTGGTATCCATAATGGTTCCCCTGTTAGGTTTTTTGCATAAACCAGGGTCCCCTGTTTTAAAGGTACGGCACTTACTGGAGGAGTCTGTTGGGTTTTCTGTGCTATATGTGGGGAGTAGTCCGTCTAGGCTAGATTTTAGTTTTCTTCCCATTAATAGTTCTGCTGGTCTTTTATTAGCTGTGGTGTTTGGTGTAATGTGCTGTATCATTAGTAATTTATATATTTTTTCCTGGATATCTCCAGTTTCTAGCTTGTGTAGTTTTTCCTTAGTATAACGGACCATGCGCTCCGCCCATCCATTTGTAGCTGGACGACCCGGCGCTGTTAAAATGTGCCTTATCCCTTGTTCGGCCAGGAACCTCTCAAATGTTAGTGCTGTGAATTGCGGTCCGTTGTCAGATACAACTAAATCCGGCAATCCATATGTTGCAAAAAGCTTTCTTAGTTGTCTAATAACAGCTTCTGTTGTGGTTGAGGGCGTAATGCTTACCTCTAGCCAATTTGAGTAAGAGTCTACCACTATTAAGAATGTGTGTCCTATAGTTGGTCCATCAAAATCAATGTGTATTCTAGACCATGGGCTCCTAGGTGTTTCCCAGTCTAGCGCAGGTGCAGAAGGGGGTGCAGGTCTAGATTCTTGGCATCGTTTGCATGTTGCTACCCATTCCACAATATCCTTATCCATCCCTGGCCACCATACATAACTCCTAGCCGGGGACTTCATTTGGACAATACCCGGGTGACCTTCATGCAATAGTTCAAGTATTTGTTCCCTCAATATGTCTGGTATGATCACTCTATCCCCCCATAGTACACATCATTTTAAGCTAGATAGTTCAGTTTGTCTATTCCAGAATGGTTTAACAGTCTCGTCACTTTCGGTCTCTGGCCACCCTTTACCTACCCAATTTAAAATCCGCGCCAGGACTCTGTCTCTCGCAGTTTCCTTCGCAATGTCTGTTGCTGTTATGGGTAGGTTTGCCAGCATCTCGATGTGTAGGGTTGATGTGGTTGGTGCAGGATCATCAACTAACTCAGGTAGGGGAGAACGGCTCAGGGCGTCAGCGTGTGTTATGTTCTTTCCTGGCCGGTAGATTAATTCGTAGTTGTATGCAGCGAGGAATTTGGACCACCTCGTCATTCGCGGTGACAATATGTTGGGTGTAGGTTTGTTTCCTGTGAGTATTCCTAATCGAGGTTTATGATCTGTGACCAGTGAAAATTTCCTGCTATAGATGTATTCATGGAACCATTTAACTCCTGTTATTGCAGCCAACGCTTCTCTATCCAATTGGCTGTAGTTCCGCTCTACTTTTGATAGAGTTTTTGAATAGAATGTGATCAGTGCTTCTCTTCCATCGGATAATATGTGGCTGAGAAAAGCCCCGACGCCGAACGGTGACACATTGCAGGTTAACGTTAGTGGCAGGGTTTTGCTGTACTGGATTAGTACACAGTCTGATGTAATTAAGTCTTTGATTCCCTGGAATACGGTTTCTTCTCATCGCCCCCAGGTCCAGGTAACTTTCTTATCCAGCAACCTGTGTAGCGGTTCTGCTATCGTTGCATTCTGCGGCAAAAATACATTGTAAAAATTAATAAGTCCCAAGAAGGCTTGTAAATCTGTTTTATTTTCGGGTCTGGTAGCTTCCTTGATTGCTCTGATTTTGTTTTCAGTGGGATGGATCCCTTCTTTGTCTATAAGGTATCCCAGGAATTCAACCTTATTGGTGGCTAATTGACACTTCTCTCTTTTAACTTTAAGTCTTGCCTCTTTAAATTTTTGTAAGACCTCCCTCAGGCGGTCTTCGGGTTGTTCTTTGTCTCTGGCTGATACCAGCACGTCATCAAAATATGGCACTACCCCTTTAATTCCTTGCAGTAGGTGCTCCATTAGACACTGACATACCCCTGGGGCCACGCTAACTCCAAATTGCAGTCTTTTGCATTTGAATGTCCCCCTATGAGTCACTATTGTTTGTGCTTCCAAGGTTTCTGAGTCAACTGGCAATTGTTGATAAGCTTGCGCAAGGTCCAATTTTGCAAAAATTCTACCTCCCCCCAAAGAATGTAACAGGTGCTGTACCACCGGAACTGGGTATGCGCTTTGTTGTAGCGCATGGTTGAGGAAGGCCTTGTAGTCTTCGCAGATGCGTATGGACCCATCTGGTTTGATAGGAGTCACAATTGGGGTTTCCCACCTTGCGTGGTCTATTGGTTCTAATACCCCCTGTGCGATAAGTTTATCTAGTTGTTCATCAATTTTTGGTTTTAACGCAAAAGGGACTTGCCTCGCCTTTAACCTTATTGGGGCTATATTAGGATTCAAATTAAATGAGATAGGGGACCCTTGGTACTTGCCCTGTTCTCCATTGAAGACATCCTGGAATTCTCTCATTGGGTTCTCTTCCCAGTCTGTCTCAGTGATGTTGTTTATTCCGGTCACTCCGATTCCTAGTGGTTCGAACCATTTGAGTCCCAGTAGGCTGGGGCGATCCTGGTCGACTATGATTAGTGGAAGGACTTTCGTGTATTTTTTGAATTTGATCTGGAAATGTCCAGTTCCAACAATGGGAATTCTGTTTCCCTGGTAGTCTTTAAGTGTGAGTTTTTGTTTTTCTAGTTCCTTTCTTTTCATATCGGGTATTTGAGAGTGTTCCATGATACCATTGGTAGATATGAGCCGGAATCCACCTCCATCTCACATGGCTGGCCTTCTATGGTGACTTGCACCAGTACCTTCTTCGCATTTACTGCGCTCGAGTGTCCAATAGTTATTGTCTGGTATGTTTCTTCTTTTCTATTGGTTTCCTTCTACTGCTTGTTTCTGCTTTCTTGGCTCCAACGGCTCCCTTTCTGCCTTTCTCTCTCTCTGAGGGGGGTATTTTCTCTTCATCTAGGACTATAGTTATTTCTGTTTCAGCATGCCCTAGCTATGTGTCCCCGCCGTTCACAATGCCTGCAAATAGCATCGAAGAAATGGCATTCGGAACGTGGGTGGTCCCCTCCGCAACCGGCACAGCAGAATCCCGAATCCTGTCTGCTTTTCTCCCACCTTTGTCGCCAGTGTTATGTTGTGGGAAAGACAACTCGAGACCAGTTACTCTTTAGTTGCTTTTAATTCTCTCTCTGGAATTGAAGAACAGTGGAGCCGTGGCAGCCTCCTTTATAGCGGCTGCTTGCGGCTCGCGGCCAATGACAGCTATTCAAGTTTCCCGCCATCTGGCCAGACCAATCAGAATGGAACATTCAAATATTCAAATATACAACAGAGGGGGTGGGGGAGGAAGGGCTAAAATCTCTATTTTGTTTGTTAGGTTTATATTTTTCGATTACATCCTTTTCTAGATTGTTTAAGTAGAGCAGAATGAGTATTCTACACCAGGGGTCTCCAACCTTTTGGACCTCAGGGAACACCAAAGTCATAATTTTAAATCCCACTGATATGAATTTTGACTGATGGTGGCTTGTTGAGTCTCTGCAGAAGCAGCAGAGACCCTGGGAAAATCCCAAAAAAGTCTGCAGGAAAATTCCCCACCCCATTTTCCTACCGATCAATCATTCTTTATTTGGGATTGTCTCCAGCTCTGTTTTCGGGCGGGGGGGGGGGGGGAGAGTATTTTGACTTCATGTAAGGAAAGCAGCAGAAGTCTTTCTTTCTCTCCCCCAAACTCTGCCAGAAATGAGTCTTTGTGAGACTTGTTGCACCGGTGTAGCCTCTTGGAGCAGGATGCCTTGCAGGGTCCCAAAGACTCATTTCTGACAGAATTTGGGGGAGAGAAAGACTTTTGCTGCTTTTCTTGAATGCAGCCAGAAGCAGAAGAAGAAAGAAGTGGAAAGAAGCAGCCCAGTAGCCAGGCGAGGCGCGTGGGGCGAGTTTCCCTCCTCTGCTCTTCCCCCCCTCTCCTCACTACTTTGTGTTGTTCACAATGCAAGCAACACAAGCCTTGTGTTGCTGTGGGCCATGTGGGCAGCACAGCTTTGTGTTCTCATGCAGCCTGGATTAATTACTTTGGGGTGACATTTCTCTGTGGACCGCCAAAAATTTCTCATGGACCACCAGCGGTCCCCAGCCCACTGGTTGGTGACCATTGCTCTACACTGTCAATTCAGCAAACATAAAATATTTGTCTTCACTTAGGAAACCCGAAGGCAAGGGTGTATTGGGACTGTTTTCCCCTTTGCTAAACTGGGCATGAGTTTGGCCAGTGTGTGACGCATCCACCTGCAGTCCGGGAATTTGACAGCTCTACCCTAAGGAAACCTTAACCCAGGACTATCATGTCACAGGATCTTGGTTATTGTTGCTGCTAGGGTGTACCTCCTCCAAGATGCAACCTAATTTTCTCTTTGGATCACTTTTACAACAAGTAGCTATCTCTACTGGGACAAAGTAATCACCATGGTAAATATTTTCTTTACTGTTGGGTAACACAGTTTGACAACCATAAATGTTTGCTTTCTATCCAGTATTTGGACAATTTCCTTCAGCATAAACTTGGATTTACCTGGATTTTAGCACACTATTATCTTATTATCATACCCTGATTCAGAAGCACTATGATATGGAGTCACTTGCATCTGATCCTATTCCAAGTAAATTCTAGTTTAATTTTAACTGTTAATAGATAATGAAATTATCCTCATGCAAGAAGCTGATTTCATGCAAAACTCATTTGTAGTTTGCAATTAATTTATTCAGTACTATCAATTTTTCATTTTAATTAGGGATTCCAGATGTTCATCTGACTGGCTTTCTCAAACATAGACTATAATGTTAAAACTACATAAACCAATACTATCAATGTAAAGTCCCACCATTGTCTCAGTTTTTCAACAGATAAAAAGGGGAATTGGGCTACTTCATTCTGTAGAGTACTAAAACAGGGCTACAAAAATCTGGATCCCCACTAGTGGGCCGCACAGCATTATCATTATTTGTTGCCATGTAGTGGTCATCCAGCTTTTTTTTTTTTAGCTGAGATTTGGTAACGGTAACCCAAATTATGTTTACTTTAATGTGAATGTGTTAAAACAAGGATGGGGAGTATTAAGTGGTAAATATTAAGTATTAAGTTCTTGTATGAATCTCCATTTTTTACAATAGAGACAAGCAATATTCAGCCCACTAAATATGTTTGAACTCCAACTCCCATTCATTCTGGCTAATATGACACTGAGATAGAAAGTGCAGTCCAAAAACAACTGGAAGATTGTCTATCATTTAAAAGTAAAGATTTTCCCTGTCCAGTTGAGTCTAACTCTAAGAGGGTGGTGCTCATCTCCATTTCTTAGATGAGGGAGCCAGTGTTGTCAGAAAATGCTTGTGGTCAGTATGACTATATGTTGAGGTGCATGGAACAGAGTTACCTTCCATCAAAGTGGTACTGATTTATCTACTTGTATTTGCATGCTTTCAAACTGCTAGGCTGGCAGAAGCTGGGGCAAGTAACTGGAGCTCACCCAGTTGCATGGTGCTCGAGTCTCGCACTCAGGCTGTCAGCTTTGCAGCTGACAAGCTCAGTGTCTTTAACTGCTGAGCCATCACGTCCCCAGTTATTTGTCACTTGGCCCTTTCTTAAACAGCTGTTCAATAACATCTAACGAGCATTTATTAGTGTTATGATTTAAAGTGAATAGCAGAATTTGGTTGTTTGCAAAGACAAAATGGCAGATTTAGATATGACCAGCAAACTTATTTTGGATAGTATACAAATGCTACAGAACTAAAATATTTGAACTGAAGTATCATATTTGAAAAGGGGGAAATTGCCTTTTTCCTATTTGTAATGAAAAATAAAACCTGGATTTTTCTTTGAAATATTTACATACAATGTATTTTGTAAGATATACACAATAAAAATGCCATTTTAATGCACCTGTCAGCTTTTTATTTTTTAAGGGAAAAAAATAAAAGGATTTTTCTGTTGGCGAAACCATAACAAGGAAAGAGTTCAGATATAATAAGCAATTGTACCATTTTGAAAAGATTTTTCTTGAAATAAGGTTATATTAAAGAAGATTTTACATCTGAGCAATTTAGAGGTATGTCATTCCTGAGGATTCCGAGAAGTTCCCAATTGCTATACTCATATGGCTCTAATTAAATCATAATTGTGCTGTTCACTACAAAATGAAAGAAAATGGTTATGCTCAGTATCTTTTGTGACAGTAGAATGGATTATCCTTCCAAACAGACTAAAAAATAGTGTTGGAAAAAGAATAAAGGAATGTGAGATTATGATTGACTTTTGAAAGTAAAAAAAGAATACTAGTCTTTGACCAATATAAGTTTGAACAGCACAGTTTTACACAATAATTTATGTTCAGAAACATACTTTTGAGTTATTTTTGAAAACGGTGCTATGGACTTCTGGTTTGAGCTCTTTCTGCGATGGACCAAAATCCACAATCGTGCGCAGTTTCGATCCATGCTCACCACCGGAGCGCCCCAGCTGGCTGGTTTTGGGGCTAAGCCACCACGTAGAGGTGGTGAAGAGGAGGGAGATCACCAGCAGGGTTGAGGAGAGCTGAATTTCTCCTCCCCATTACCCCCTTTCCCGAAGGCGGTTGCAGCAGTGGTCAGAAATGGCCACCTCAAAGAAGAACTCAACCGGAAAAGAAAGTGCAGGAGGAAGATAAGAGAAAGTTTTGGTTGATTGGGTTAAATTGAAAAAGCAACAACATAAGGTACCCTGGAATTTAAACTATAAAAATAACATTGTTCCCAAAGAAGATTTTGAAGCGACGAAGGAGAGAGGAAAGGGAAAGGATTTGTGTTTTTTTTCCCCTCCCTTCCTTATACTGAAAGCTAAGAGACTTAAGTAAGAAACTGATAAAAATCTACTTTGACATTAATAGGCATTTAAGCTGAAAATAAAATATCAAAGTGATAACAAAGATTTTTGGACATTTAAAAACTTTTAAAAGCAGGAAAGGATAGAAAAGAATAAAAGGGCAGGATCTGGAAAAATGGAGGAAACTGTCTGGAACTAAAAGGAATTTACAATGAAACTTTAACAAGATTCTTAAAAGATACATTCCAACTGAAACTTTGTAACATAATAATAGAACCCCAGGAAGAGAAAGTGAAAAAAGAAGCAAGAAGAAACAACTTTGGATTATTTGGATTACTTGGTGATTTTTGGATTTTTGACTATTGCATTTAAATGACTAAAATCAATTGGGTGGTTGTTTAAAAGTTTTTAAAATGGCATCACTTCTAGAAGAATTGAAAATGGAACTTAAAAAACAGAAAGAAGATGCACAAGAAGGGAGAGGTTCTTTTGGCTTCGAAAACCCAAACAAAATTTATATTAAAAAGAAAAAGAAAATGGTGCTATGGGCTTATCTACCATCTTACTTCCATAGTTATGGAAGTAGGTATATTAGAAATGGTGCAGTTCATAACAATCACATGCTTTTAAGCAGATAAGATGTGGTTCATATAAAAACACCCAGCTTACAGTATGGTTGTGCCCAGAAAAAATGCTTGATAATGCCTTAATCTAGGAGAAAAAGACAGCATGAACTTGATGTCCTATTCTGATCATGCTAAATTTAGATCCAAATATATCTATCCCTTTTCTAAAACTTTACTAAATGGAAAATTAATGTCAATGCCAATTATTCTATTTTCTAGCTGAATTGGATGAAACTATGCTAATTCCTCCTGAGGAAAGCACAGACAGAAGTGCCAAACTAACATGTTGGCAGCTTTAGGATACAGTGATAGCAGAAAATTGTTGGCTCCAGGAAGACTTTAAAAAGGGCAAAATTTCAGCAATAGCAACAATTGGAAAACATATTGATGCATCAGGCACAACATTAAGGCCCGGTCCCACTGCACTTATGGATGCAAAGAGGATGTAAAATGTTAAAAAAAGCTTGCCATCCATTGGAAAACGCTATGCATCCGTTGTGTACTCACTGCATACGTGTTTCATAAGCTGTATCCGTTGAGCATCCGTCCACTGCGATTTCATCCGTGCAAAAAGTTTTGAGCTGCACAAAACTTTGTGAACGGATGAACTTTCTGCCGTGTATGATGTACATCCGCAACATATACAGGCAACAAACGTTCTATGTCCGTTATCATCCGTTAAACGTCCGCTGTATCCTCTCTGCATCCTCTGGCCATCCCCTCAACTCACATCCGCTGCAGCTGAAAACGGAAAGAGAGAGGAAACAAAAGGTACACAAAACGTCTACACAGCATTAGTAGCACGGAAATAGAAAGGATCTAAGCATATACATCTCGTATATAAAGTATTAAAAACGGACAAAATGTTTGTATCTGGGATGTATCACATATATTTAGGATGTCTGGAGTATGTCTAGAGTATGTAGAAGGACACCTAGTGGACAACCGATATTTTGTATAAAAAGGGGGAGAAAATCATCTAGATCTCAGTATAAGTCCAGCAGCCGTGGTGTACAGACCTCTTCACCCTTGGTCTTGGTCTTCAACATCATCAATTGATCTGCACCATGGATGATGAAACAGTCCATATGATAGCTGCGCTCATTCATCATTAGAACCAAAACCTGTTCAGACTGTATCATGTTTTACACAGAAGGAGAGGAAGGAGACGTCCAAGAGCTGTGTGGATCCAAGGATGGATCATGAGAAGATTGGAGTTTGGAGTGTATGACCAGTTGATGGTGGAGCTGAGGAATGAAGACCCTCGTGCATTCCATCACTTCATGAGGATGCCACCAGCAATGTTTGATGAACTTGTACAGCGGCTGAGACCCAGGTTGACCAAGCCAAGCACCAACTTCTGTCCCAACCTGGACCCCAGACTGAAGGTGGCAATGACTCTGCGGCACCTGGCCTCTGGAACCACATACAGAAACATGCAGTGTGCGTGGAGGGTGCCACACAACAGCATCAGCAAAATGGTCAGAGAAGTGGTACAGGCCATCATTGAAGAATACATGGAGGAGCTCTTCAGGTGCCCCATCACTGAACAAGGCTGGAGAAAACTTGCAGAAGAGTGGTATCAGAGGTGGAACTTTCCCCACACTGTTGGAGCCATAGATGGAAAACACGTGACCTGCAAAGCTCCAGCCAACTCAGGGTCTACTTATTACAACTACAAGGGCTTCTTCAGTATCATCCTCTTTGCCTTGGTTGATGCTGACTACAAGTTCATGTACATCGATGCTTCAGGCAATGGGTCAGCTTCAGATGGCCAGGTATACAACGCAAGTGACTTCAAGGATGGGCTGGAACGCAACCTCATCATGGGTTTTCCAGGTCCAGTCCCCCTACCCAATGACACACAAGATGTGCCTTACTTCATTGTTGGTGATGACGCGTTCTCCCTCAGAACCTACGTCATGAAGCCCTACACTTCCAGACTCCTCACCCGTGAAGAGAGGATCTTCAACTACAGGCTGTCCAGGGTAAGACGGGTGGTGGTGAACGCCTTCGGCATCCTGGCCAACAGATACTTCTCACCGCCATGCAGCATGACCCAGAGACTGTGAGGATCATCGTGGAAGCTTGTTGCATCCTGCACAATCTCATGCACACCCGCTACCGAGTGTTACAGAATAGACTTGTCGACCATCAACAAGGGAATGGGGACATGGAGCCTGGTGAATGGAGGCAAGGATGTAACCTGATAGACACTGTGGATGTACAAGGCCCCAACAGAGCTTCACGTGAAGGGAAGAAGCAGCGCAACCTCCTGAGACACTGGTGCAACTCCCCAGCTGGAGCAGTGGAGTGGCAAGACAGGATGATAGATGATTAATGGATGCTTCCTTGAGCCTGTCTCATAACACTGATGAGATTGTGCCATGTATGTTGAGTGGTCCTACAATGAATAGGGCATTAATAAAGAGCTTTGTTTATTTTAAAATGTGTTGATCAACGAATAAATTGTTATTGATAATAAAGGTCCATATGTGTGGCAGCTGGGATGGTGGACCATACAGTCCCACTTTGGTTGCACTGGAGGTTTATCTATCCCACAACTATCCTTATCTATCCCGCAAGCATGCAAAAGCTAAAGCATTTTTCAAAGTTTTTACCAACATTTTATTAAGTAAACAAAATGAACCAAGTAAACTTTATTAAGTGTCTTAAGCAAAGATAAACTTTATTAAAGAAGTAAACAACTCAGTCTCTGAGACTATTCTGAGTCAGAATAGACTATTCTGCGTGCGTGCTGCATCCTTTTATATCCACAGAGCGGATGCAATTCATATCTCCCGCATGCACAGTGAACGCTTTGCATCCGATATACATCTGCGCGGCATCCCCTTTGTTTCCTATAGGCGTACGTGATGCATCCGCTTCATCCGCTATGCATCCGCCCCTTCCGCTATGCGTCCGCTTCAAAATTCTCCCCTGGAACGCCTTCGGAGGTATCATCCGCTTCCATCCACTTTGATCTGCTAGGCTTCCAATGAACATCCTTTTAACATCCCTGCTACATACTACCCACGTCTGTTCTTTTCCGTTCTGTTTATGCAAATTTTCACCAATTTTTGCAGCGGATGGAAATGGATGGAGCCACCCCCAAAATTTTGCTCGTCTGCTGTGTCCTTTATGCATATGTTTTGTGTCCATCGGCCAGTGGGACTGGGCCCTTAGCTAGGAATGAGTTCAAGTTTTACCATAAAAAGTAACAGCTACCTTATCTAACAAGAGTTCATGAGACAGAGAAACAAATTAATGAGATATACTAGTCTGTGGTGCTAGGAAAGCAGCTCCCATTATTTTGGAAGCTGATAGTAAGGATAGATAGCCAAAGGAACGTTGAAAATGAAAGGTACTACAGCTCCCATATGATTATCTTTATCTGTACAGCTGGTACTGAAATTTCCTGTGCAAAATTAGAATGTCGGTGGGACCATAAATAGAGGAACTACTTTGCAGTTGTGAAGAAAGATTTTGCCAAAGGAGTCTGGATTATATCCTGCTTCAAAAATCAAGAACAATGTCTATGGAGATTATTCATCATCCAGGTCATGACTGTCCCATTGGTGCTTTTTCAAGAGGCAACTGGACTTTCTGTTTTTTTCTTGAAGACGTTTTACTTCTCATCCAAGAAGCTTCTTCAGCTCTGGCTGAATGGTGGGGAATGGAAGAATTTGTACTCCTTGCAGACAGTTGTTCATTTGTATTCTTTTAAAGTCGTTGAGGCCACCTGAAGGTTTATCTGTGTCATCAGGGTCACCTGAATAGTGTAAATGGGCGTGGAGCCTTCTTGGAATTGTTGAAAGGACTGTGCTGTAGATTGGAGCAATAGGGCCATCAAGATATATCCTGTGGATCATGGTCATCATAAAGTTGTCATGAGGAAATTAAGAGGAGGAGCTGAAAACACATTAGTTATGGATAAAGATGCAGTTATAAGTTGGTAAAACTTAAGGCAAAACTGTAATGGGCTTTAGCAGCCCAGAGACAGTATTAGTGAATTTCTGCTTTTGGTTCTGAGGAAATGCAATAAAAATGGTTGCCACTGCAGGTTTTCTTAACACCTCTCCAGATGTTTTTACTATCCTAGTACATCTTCCACAAATTGTAGCCATCAGGTGCATAATAACAAAAAGAAACAGTTCCATGCCAATTGAAAGGAAAAGGAGGAAAAAAAAGAAACCATCTACTAAAGAAAACACTGGTTATTTCACAGAATCTAAATTTGTTTCTTACATCATTACAGCATCTTGCCAGAAAAGAAGCTTATTTCCCAGCAAGAAGGCATTGAGATAAACTGTGAGGCAAAGGAGACAATAGGACATCGCACAAACAATTGATGGCCTTATTCATGTGGAGAGTTTACATGGTGCTATGGCCCCAGTTTACAGTTCTAACTGGACCTTGAAGCTAGTATTGGAGAGCCAGATTGCTTCTTGGCCTGTCCTAGACATTTTTGTATCAGACCCTATCATTTCATACCAAATGTAACAGTGAATGACCACAGCAAATAGTAGCTTGCTGCCATACTGAATATGTGTATACAAAATGGTAAAAGCCCAAAGCATGTTGGGACCCATTTGAAAATTACTAGTTGAAACCCACTATTCATAGTTTCTAGTATTCTCCCATGCCTTTCCTTTTCTCACTTCTCTCTCTTTTTAATGGAAAGAAAAATGATGAAGAGAAGAATCAATCTGTGAATTTTTGAAAAACTCTTCAGTTTTGAGCCAAGTAGATATATAAAGTTCTTTAAGATGCAAGTACAGATGATTTTGTCAACTGCTCGAGAACCAAAAGAAAGCCAGAGTGATCTCTATGTGATCCTTTGGAACAGGGGTCACCAACCTTTTGGACCTCAGGGACCACCAAACTCATAATTTTAAATCCCAGGGACCACTAACCATTTCTGTGGGTGTGACCTAACTTGTGGGTGTAGCTTGGCGGTCATGTGACTGGCTGGACATGGTTTGTATGTAAATATTATAAATATTTATATCAATATTGAATTGTTTATAAAAAAGAGCAACTTTTACTCAAAATCAGGCAAAGCAGTAAGGCACATTGAGCTGCTCACAGAATCACAGATTCCTTCAGAGATCTATCTATTTGCCATCGGCTAACTCAGTCTGTCACATAAAATTTGCTTGCAAGCAAATTCATAAAATTAACTCACAACACACCATGTATGTAAATATTGATTTTTTAATATAAAAAAGAACAACTTTTACCCAAAATCAGGCAAAGCAGACAGGCAGATTGTGTTGCTCACAGAATCATTCAGTGATCTATCTATCTGCCATCAGCAAGTTCAGTCTGTCACATAAAATTTGCTTGCTGTGAGTCTGCACTGAATAACAGAACCTTCAGTCCTAAGGGAGGTTTGGCTGTGCTTAAAAGCAGAGCCAAAGATCTAAAGACTAGCTAGAAAGCAAGAAATCCAGCCATTTCCTGCTTCCTAGCTAATCTAAATTTCCCGGCACAGCAGAACAGCTGATGGTCAGAAAAAAAAGGAAAAATGGCAATGTAGCAGGCAACTTTGCCAAGTAAGGAGTGGGCAGGGAGGGTTTCCATGGGCCATGTGGGCAGCGCAGTCTTGTGTTCCTGCACAGCCTGGATTAATTAGTTTGTGACGTGCTCTGGGAATGACATTTCTCTGCAGCCCACCAAAATTTTCTTGCGGCCCATTGGTTGGCGACCGCTGCTTTGGAAGACAAGAACTACTTAGCAATAGGAGAAAGATGGATGAGTAATAGAGTCTTCTTGTTGAGTACACATTTGTAATTCAAATAACTGTCCATGGTTCTAGAGGTTCTAGAGGAAACCACAACAAAAATTTTATAAAATGAGGATGGAATCAGAAAGCTCACTAGAAAACTTCTGATCCAGATCATCCACCTCATTGCATGACATGTTGTTCAAGTCCCAAACCAGTGGCGGAACAGCCTATTGTGTTATGTATGTAAAAAAGGAATATATATGTGAATGAAGACTGTTAACAGAAATCCAATGAAATCCATTACTTTATGTTGAACTTACATTAGTTACTGAACTTGTCTATCTTGGTCCTGATCCCTAAGTACAGCTGTCCAAAGGTGCTCAAGTTTGACCTGTAGATTTCTGTTTTGTAACAATGAAAAAGAATTGAAAGGAGATATTTTGTATTAGAATGCACACAGTGGAGATGGATAGCTGTGCATTCTCAGTTATAAAAAAATTGCAGTAAAACCTCCTCAGATACACATTGTGTATGCATGATGCACAGAGGATTGACTGAAGAGATGAACTTTGGTCAACAATCAGTCCTCAAACAGAATGAGAAAATAACAAATCATTAACTAGTTGATATCAGCTTTATTTCTGAAATAGGATAAATCTGAAAAAGTATAAAAAAATCTTACAGTACTGATAGCTCGTATGAGAATAGGTAATAATCAAAAGCCTTCTAAGTAGATGAAGTATAGCCCTAAAATATTTGTGCTTTAACATATCCTGTTATCTCTCTTTTTAAAAAAAATTAAATCAATTAATTACTTTGCATTGCAAGAACAGAATTGTTAAAAAAATTAGAGGGATTTTGTGTTGGTTATTTGGCAAATTTGCATCAGAGATGCAACTGCTTTTATATTTGGCAAAATATCTGTTGAGAGACATTTATTGAACAAAGATTCCCATAAATAAATGAAACATCTGCAAGGTGTCCGAAGCTTTCTTTTAGCCCAACCTTTCTACAAAAAACCCTATTTAATCTCTAAATTTCAAGTAGGTACGGTAAAAAAAACAGTTAACTATGTTAGATGCGCTTTTAATTTTGTTTTAATTGTCTTTCCTGTTCTCTTGTTTTTCCCTTACACAATAGTCTTATTTGTATACATTAGGTAGGTTCACTTTGCTTTATTAAGCAATGATGTTATGTATATAATTTTGACTTGGGTGAAATATATAAAGCAGACGATGAGTTGATTACAAAACTCTTTTTCTCACACACAAATACTCCTAGTTAAATATTAAATTTGAATTCAGCTCCTGACATTTGGCTTCACCACTTAAAATGTTTGTAATTTCTCACAGCTTTCCTAATTTTTCTTAAAATAATTTAAAACCCACTTCACTTACAGTAGCCACCCCTTAAGATCTCACTTTTTGGATTCTTAGGATAGTCTGAATCACAAACTAGTCAACCAAATTTTAGTCTCAGGGGTTGTGACAAATGATCAGTTTGTTGTGACAAATGGTGCATATCAGTGTATATGGAAATTTAAAAAAATTGGAGTCAATTGTCTGAATTAATAATGTAAGCATGTTATGCACATATAGACATTATTAGCATTGTGTGTTGTATTCCTATGTTGCACAAAGATATAGCATGGTTTATTTGGTTTTGGATTAGCAGGCTTTTTGAACTCAGCAATGGTTGAACAAACAACGGCTTAGCGTAAAGTATATCTGGCATGACCGAGTTCACAGTTTACTACTGTACAGTGTTGCTAGTTTGATTTTAATATGTGTTGTTCACGTCCAGCCATTGATTTATGGCTCAGAAAATCAGACAGTAAATCTTGATTAAACAAGCCATATGGGAAAGTTATACGATAACAAATCAGCAGATCTAAAATTCCTTTTTTATCACGCTTGACGAACGCGTCCAACAAGTGGGATTTATAACTATGTATTCCAAAACACTCAGGACATGAACTAAAAAATAGTCAATAAAAGGCACCCTTAAGTTGATATTCACACACTGGATAATTGAGCACTATAAAGCGGTATATGAGTCTAAGCGCGATTGCTACTTATGATGTGCTAAAGTAAAAAAATAAAAAAAAATAAAAAAATCCGTGCGGTGCAACTGATTCGTTGCATAAACGTCAGTTTGAAAACAGCGCGAGCCAGTACCAAAAAAAAAAAAAAAGCTGTTGATAGGTAAACTCCGCCCCCAATAAACGGACGGGTGACATCCCCGCTCTTAGAACGTCAAGTCCTCGGGAGCCAATGAAACGCCACGTTGGGCCCAGCTCCCGGCCGCTAATGCTGTCGTTCTTCAGCCGCACGTGATCGTGTTCCTCAGCGGCAGCCGCGGAACTAGGAAGCGTCTTTGTCGTCTTCCCCGCCCGCGGTGGCAACTATGGGCTCGGCCACTCTTCTGCTGCTCGGCCTTTTGCCGGGCCTGTGCGCCGGGGAGATCCTTCTGCCCGGCCGACGTTTGTCACTGCAAAGCGGCTTGGAAGAAACAGTTCTGGGAGGCCGACGCCGCGCTTGGCCCTTGGCCCTGGAGGACCTGTCTTCGCTCGTATCGGGGTTCTTCGGGGTCCCGCAGGAGCCGCAGCTGGATCCAGAGTGCAAGGAGCTCTTGGCTGCCTTCGCCAAGAGCAGCCTGAAATTGGTTGGCTGCTTCATCCAGAGCTCCCGGCCTGTGACGCTCTGCCAGAACTGCTATCGCCAATTCGGGGAAGTCGTGCAGCAGTTCGAGAACATCGAGGTGCGTGGGATCGGGTTCCTTCAAGGCTGCTCTCAAGCCGTAGGCTCTTTCAGTTTCCCACGGCCGGAACAGTTGCTCCAGCGAAGCTGTCCCACTGGGCTCCCGCAAGTACTTCTGTCGAAGCAATAAAGATATTCTTGTGGGGCGTTGGAACATTTGTGTATCTGTGGATTGCGGTTGCATCGGACGAAGTGGGGGGACTCGTAACTGGCCTATGGTGGTGACTCTTAAGGGGGGCCACAAGGCCAGTTGTGTAGCTGCGACCGAGAATCATGGCAGGCTTTTGGAAATTACAATTTGATTTGTTTTGGAGGCTACCGCCGAATTCTCTTGAAATTTCAGCGCTTGGGATAATTACAGTGTGCTTTGTCTAAAAACACTGCCCACGGTTTTGTTGGTTTTTTTCCCCCCAAAAACTGTCATAGTGGAAACGTTCCTCCCTTATTATTAGGGCTCCTCCCTTATTATTATGGAATAAAACCTGGAGCCTGCTCTCTGTGGCTCATAGGAGGGGAATTCCTGAAAAAAGTGGGAGCTAGAGTAAAACATATATCCTACCTTAGAGTAGGATTCTTTCTGGGAAGCAAATTAGATTTTGTTTTCCTGGTCAGTGGGATTGTTCATAAGTCTCTTATCTTTGCAGCAAGGAGAACTCGTTGCCATTAGCTTTTGATAAAATATCCGGGCAATGGTCAGGTTGTGAAGATTGAGGCTTGGGTAGTCAATATCCCTCCCTGCTCAGCAAGTATCTGGCTGAAATTGGCTGATCTACAAAGATGAGCAGTATGGGGCCTGCTTAGTAATTGGATAAGAGACCATCAGAGGAGACTAGGCTACATAGATGGAAGATGAAAAATACAACGGCCAACCTCATGCCAAAATGCCCTGTGTCCATATAAGCCTATAAGTCACTGGGAATGTGACTAAAAGGATAATTATTTAGGTAAACTTTGAATTTGCCATCTTCCATATTCATATAAAATAGGCATAGGCTTTCAATGAGATACCCACATATTTTTCCTTGGCTTACAAATACCAGACAGGCACAAAAAATTAAATTATTGAATCCTTCATGGATCATTATCTATGGTAATCAGTCTGATGTCTACAAATTTTGAAAAATTAGAAATAAGAAAGATTAACTGGCCCAAAGACTTGACTGAATCTGAAAAAAACCACAATCAGTTACTGCTTTGCATCAGGAAGAACTTAATACATTGTTGCTGGAAAAGGATAGAAGTGTTGCATTCTGTCACATGATTTTTCACATATTAAATTCACAAATAGAAAGTGTGCAAGAAATGATTGGAATGGAATGTTCTCTTGCATTGCAGCCTGTAAATAGAATTAATCAAATTGATGCAAATGCTTTTATTAATTGAGGGTGGCTAAACTTCTCTTCCTGACCTGCTCTGGGATGAGGAAACTTTCTAATTACGTGTGGATTTATGAGACTTTATTTGTATGAATGGACTTCCACTTGGGCATTGATGAATTTTATCTCAGAATATTTACATAAGGAGAATGTTTCCAGAATATTTGTTTATAGAAAAAAATCATGAAAATATTTGCAAAATGTATGGATTTGATATCCAAGTTACAAGAATGTCCCAAAGGTGCTTTTTCAAAAGGCAAATGGACAATCTTGTTCCAGTTGCTTTTTGAAAAAAATACCTTTGGGACAACCATGATCTGGATAACTGAGAATCTCCATAGACATTAAGTGACAAGCATATAGATATCTGATGACCATCCTCAAAGCAGACACTAAAGAGTTAGGGATTCACCACTAAAATAAATGACCTCTCAGGTTGTCATTTATATCTGAGAGACTTAAAAGATGTTCTCAGCAACTGGTGGACAAGCACAAGAATTCCTTTGAGATCTGTTTCAGTCCCTGAGCAATTTAAGGCCCTGTCCCACTGCACTTAGGGATGCAAAGAGGATGTAAAACGTTAAAAAAAGCTTGCCATCCATTGGAAAACGCTATGCATCCATTGTGTACCCACTGCATACGTGTTTCATACGCTCTATCCGTCGAGCATCCGTCCACTGCGATTTCATCTGCGCAAGAAGTTTTGAGCTGCACAAAACTTTGTGAATGGATGAACTTTCCGCCGTGTACGATGTACATCCGCAACATATATGGGCAACAAACGTTCTACGTCCGTTATCCGTTAAACGTCCGCTGTATCCTCTCTGCATCCTCTGGCCATCCCCTCAACTCACATCCGCTGCAGCTGAAAATGGAAAGAGAGAGGAAACAAAAGGTATAGAGAACGTCTACACAGCGTTCGTAGCACGGAAATAGAAAGGATGTAAGCATATGCATCTCGTATATAAAGTATTAAAAACGGACAAAATGTTTGTATCTGGGATGTGTCTCGTATATTTAGGATGTCTGGAGTATGTCTAGAGTATGTAGAAGGATAACTAGCGGACAACCGATATTTTCTATAAAAAGGGGAAGAAAATCATCTGGATCGCTGGGATGGTGGACCATACAGTCCCACTATGGTTGCACTGGAGGGTTATCTATCCCACAACTATCCTTATCTATCCCACAAGCATGCAAAGACTTAACCATTTTTTCAAAGTTTTCACCAACATTTTATTAAGTAAACAAAATGAACCAAGTAAACTAAGTGTCTTAAGCAAATATAACCTTTATTAACTTTCTTAGGTAAACTTTATGACTTTATTAAATAAGCAAAATGAACCAAGCAAACTGTATTAAGTGTCTTAAGCAAAGATAACCTTTCTAAGGTCAACTTTATGACTGTATTAAATAAGCAAAATGAATCAAGTAAAGTGTGTTAAGCAAAGATAAACTTAACAGGTAAACAACTCAGTCTCTGATACTATTCTTAGTCACTCTGAGTCATGTCCATGGTCTCAGCTGTTAAGCGGGCAGGGACTGTGGAGGTGGCTGTGGCTTGAGTGCTGGTCTGAGGCACCATTGGGGTGCTTGGCCCCGAGGATACAACAGGTGCTGGTGTGTTCAGGAAGCTATCCGAGAGCTGACTCAGTCCCGTGAGGTTGAGAGGCCCTTCATCAAGGACTTGAGATGTCAGGCCCAATACTGATGACAGATTGTCCGTTGACGGGCTTGGCTGTGGGGTGGAGGAAGGGTTGGGAGGAGTGTAGTGGGGCTGTCTGGTCTGCAGCTGGGTGCTGAGTGGCATCTGTGGCGTCCGATGAACCTGGGCCTAGACTGGGAAGTTCTGCTTCTGCTGTGGGAAGTCCTGGTAGTTGTAGACTTGGTAGGTGAGGGGCTTTTGAAAACCGTGGAAGGTCTGTGACATCGCCTGGGGTGGAGGACCAGACATGGACTGGGTAGGAGCAGCTTCAGCTGGGCCTTGAGGGTTGTGTAGAAGTGCTGTGATCTTCTCCTTCATCACCTGGTACTGGGCCTCGGGCAGGTCCCTCAGGGTCTGGCTCACATAGGTGATGAAGGTGTGGTGGCCCGAGGATCCTCTGTCCAAGTGGACCAGTTGAGAGAGAAGTTCTATGCTGGTCTTCATTGTGTCTCTGATCTCCAACAGGACACTGTGGTTCTGGCCCTCCAGTCTGCCTCTCTGCCTGCATCCTCTGGAGGTGGAGGTCGAGGTGGGGGTGGGTTGGCCTCTGGTGGCTGCTGCTTCTTCATTTGTGACAGGGGATCTTCCAAGTCCGTCGGCATGGGGAATGCAGCTGTCGGGGGGGTCTCTGCCGTGGGGCCCTCTGAAGACACCTGCCTGGACAGGCTCGCTGGCTCCTGGCTGGAAGAGGACTGGCTGGCTGTGGGCTGTCTGAGGGAGAAGGGTCTCAGAGGGGCTGCTCCTCGGTGGCGGATCTCACCCTCCAGGAAACTGCACTTGGCCATGACGTACATCTCCCGGTCAGTGAGCTTGATAGTGGCCTGCCCGGATTTCTTGAGGTGTAGCTTGCCATACCAGGTGTGCATGTGCTTCCACCATCCAAGGAGTACTTCTGCAGTGTACCCCAGGCTCTCTGCCTTGTCTCTCCAAGCTGCCTGCTTCTTCTTGATACAGTCTGTGGTCCTTTCTCCAGAGGTACTCGTTCTCCCTCAGCCATTCCAGCACCTCATTCTCATGCTCCTTGGAAACGGTGTACTGTTTCCTCTTTCCCTTCTCCTTCCCTTGCCTCTTCTTCCCTCTGGCAGGAGCTTCAGCAGGGCCTTCAGGGGCTTGAGCAGCAGGGCCTTCAGCAGCAGGGCTTTGAGGGCCTTGGGGCTGGTCTACCACAGCAGCAGCAGCAGCTTCAGAGTCAGTGCCAGGGGGTGGGATGCTGGTTCTGGCCTTCTTCACCTTGCCAGGGCTTGAACGAGTAGGCACGGGCTTCCTCTTCTTGCCAGACTGACGAACCTTGGTGTTCCTGTAAGATGTATGTGGCAGCACGTCTTTCCCCTGTATGCTGACTGCGTGCGTGCTGCATCCTTTTATATCTGCGGAGCTGATGCAATTCATATTCCCTGCATGCGCAGTGAACGCTTTGCATCCGATATACATCCGCATGGCATCCCCTTTGTTTCTTGTAGGCGTCCGTGATGCATCCATTTCATCCACTATGCATCCGCCCCTTCCGCTATGCATCCGCTTCAAAATTCTCCCCTGGAACCCCTTTGGAGGTGACATCCGCTTCCATCCGCTTTCATCCGCTAGGCTTCCTATGAACATCCGTTTAACATCTCCACGACATAGTACCCACGACCATTCTTTTCCGTTCTGTTTATGCAAATTTTTGCCACTTTTTGGAGTGGATGACAATGGATGGAGCCACCCCCGAAATTTTGCTTGTCCGCTGTGTCCTTTATGCATACGTTTTGTGTCTGTTTGCCAGTGGGACCGGGCCTTTAATTAGGAAAAGATTCTGGGAGCAGCTTTTATGCCATTTATTTGGATAGTACTTGTTTGTGCCAATTTTATTTGGAAGACAACATGTTTATCTGTACAAGTGAACTATATTGCAATACTATATTTACTCACATTTAAAATGCAGCCCGACAATACAGTAGATAATATATTCTTGATTGCTGGATCTGCTAACAAATGATTTCTATATGTGTACTTTCTCCTTTCAGAATACTACTAAGACTAACAGATGTGCCCAAAGTCTCTTGATGTCAGACAGGCTACAAATGGTTGTACTTGTGAACATTTTTTTTAATGATACATGGATAAAAGCTAACTGTGCAAGTATGTACTCTTTTTGTTGCTTTCTTGTATATATAGTATTTGAATATTCAGTATAAATGAAAGAAAGCATATGTTTTCTACTTTTTTAAAGCTATATATAGGGGTAACACTAACACCTCAATATGCATGCTTCATCTCTGGTATTAGTTTCAATATAAGAGATGATGGTTCCCAAAGCTTGTTCGTTGTTCTCGATTTCTACAAACCCTGATTGGATTCATATACTTATGCCCTGAATTGTTTATGATTCATGGATTTGAGCCCATAGAACACACACAGAATAGTTTATAATTCACAGCAGCTGACTTTACGAAGCCAAAGCCAACCAAACATTGCAGCAAAAGTACAGTATACTAAAGATCTTATTTCTGGAATGAGATGTGAGGAATGGACTGGATGAAGAGGTGCAGGTGAACATGGCTATCCACCATGCATATATGATAGAATGACATGTCCTTTTTAATAAGGTGTATAGTATGTGCTGGATTAATCATACCTGTATTGCTTTTATTTGTTAAATGAACTGATTGATATTTTGGTTATGTATTCAACATTGTGGTTATAATTGTATTTCTCAATTGTTACTTTGATTCTGTTAATTAAAATAGGAAGGGAAATTATAAGAGATAATAATTTAGGAAAAATCTAAAATCATGTGCTGTTCACCAATGTTTAAAACCCATAAGTGCACATCGTATGTGTCTGTCCGTCCATCCATCCATCCATCCATCCTGTATATATGTATACATATGTAGATATATACACTGCTCAAAAAAATAAAGGGAACACAAAAATAAGGCATCATAGATCTGAATGAATGAAATATTCTTATTAAATACTTTGTTCATTACATAGTTGAATGTGCTGACAACAAAATCACACAAAAATTATCAATGGAAATCAAATTTAGCAACCCATGGAGGTCTGGATTTGGAGTTACACTCAAAATTAAAGTGGAAAAAAACACTACAGGCTGATCCAACTTTGATGTAATGTCCTTAAAACAAGTCAAAATGAGGCTCAGTAGTGCGTGTGGCCTCTACGTGCCTGTATGACCTCCCTACAACACCTGGGCATGTTCCTGATGAGATGGCGGATGGTCTCCTGAGGGATCTCCTCCCACACCTGGACTAAAGCATCCTTCAACTCCTGGACAGTCTGGTGTAACATGGCGTTGGTGAATGGAGCGAGACATGATGTCCCAGATGTGCTCAATTGGATTCAGGTCTGGGGAACGGGCGAGCCGGTCCATAGCATCAATGCCTTTGTCTTGCAGGAACTGCTACCACACTCCAGCCACATGAGGTCTAGCATTGTCGTGCATTAGGAGGAACCCAGGGCCAACCGCACCAGCATATGGTCTCACAAGGGGTCTGAGGATCTCATCTCGGTACCTAATGGCAGTCAGGCTACCTATGGCGAGCACATGGAGGGCTGTGCGGCCCCTAAAGAAATGCCACCCCACACCATTACTGACCCACTGCCAAACCAGTCGTGCTGGAGGATGTTGCAGGCAGCAGAACATTCTCCATGGCGTCTCCAGACCCTGTCACGTCTGTCACATGTGCTCAGTGTGAACCTACTTTCATCTGTGAAGAGCACAGGGTGCCAGTGGCGAATTTGCCAATTTTGGTGTTCTCTGGCAAATGCAAAATATCCTGCACAGTGTTGGGCTGTAAGCACAACCCCCACCTGTGGATGTCAGGCCCTCCTACCACCCTCATGGAGTCTGTTTCTGACCGTTTGAGCAGCCACATGCACATTTGTGGCCCGCTGGAGGTCATTTTGCAGGACTCTGGCAGTGCTCCTCCTGTCCCTCCTTGCACAAAGGCGGAGGTAGCGGTCGTGATGCTGGGTTGTTGCCCTCCTATGGCCTCCTCTGCGTCTCCTGATGTACTGTCCTGTCTCCTGGTAGCACCTCCATGCTCTGGACACTACGCTAATAGACACAGCAAACCTTCTTGCCATAGCTCACATTGGTGTGCCATCGTGGAGGAGCTGCACTACCTGAGCTACTTGTGTGGGTTGTAGACTCCATCTCATGCTACCATTAGAGTGAAAGCACAGCCAGCATTCAAAAGTGACCAAACCATCAGCCAGAAAGCACAGGAACTGAGAAGTGGTCTGTGGTCACTACCTGCAGAACCACTCCTTTATCGGGGATGTCTTGCTAATTGCTTATACTTTCCACCTGTTGTCTATTCCATTTGCACAACAGCATGTGAAATTGATTGACAATCAGTGTTGCTACCTAAGTGGACAGTTTGATTTCACAGAAGTGTGATTGACTTGAAGTTACATTTTGTTGTTTAAGGGTTCCCTTTATTTTTTTGAGTAGTGTAGAACGTGTGTAGGGAAAAGTGAGAAAGAAGGAAAAATACAGTGTTTTACATGAATGTTTTGATAAAAATGTGTGTTTATGACCTTTACTGATGTTTTATACATTATGTTCACGACCTAGAATTTGTAGGTGGACCCATAGATTTAAAAAATAAATGAATAGGATAATTAATGCATGTGGTTAAGGTACCAGATAGGGAATCATGAGACCGTGAGTTCTAGTTCTGCCTAAGGCATGAAAAATTACTTTAGGGTTCCCTGTCTCAGCTCAAATTGCATCACTGGGTTGTTGTGGGGAAAACAAGAGGAATGAATGTTGGTATGTTCACTGCCTTGAGTTGTTTATAAAAATAATAAAGGCAGAATATCAAATTAATAAATGTTGGACCATTTATAAACTTTTTCAATATATTATAATCAGCAATAGATAGACTGCATGTGTAAGCAACTTGTTCATAAATTGCAAGTTGAATTAATTGCATGAAGCATAACTATTTCTTGGTTATTATTATTGGTTATTTATTGGCTATTATTATTGGCTATTTATTGGTTAAGCATAACTATTTCTTGCATGATTGTGTCAGTGTATGTGGACTTGTTCTGGCAATTCAGTGCTATAGAGAAATTGTGATATCTAAGAAAATACATTTTTACTGATGCAAACATGTAAATAGCTGTGCACAAAAGTTAGCAGACATTACAGATCTATAGACAATGGCAGACTACCTGTTGTTTCAATTTGTCACAGAGTGTTGTGTAACTGCACAATTGACATGGAATTGATGCATGTGCTCCTTATTTAAATTTCTAAGGCTGTTATGCCATAATGCTTTGAAAAATAATTCAAAACAATATAACACATAGGGAAAAATGGTGCCTATAGAAACAATAAAATCCACAAGTTGAATTCAAAACATACCCAAAAGAGGCTCACCACATATTTTAGTCCGGGGCCCAGGGAAGAGCCAGTTTGTGAGAGCCTATTTAAACAAGCTCAGGTAGGGGCCATACAAAACGCTATGGGAGATACTATTCCCAAGGACAAGCACTGTAACAGCATATTTGTGTATGAGTGTTCCTTTGGATATTGGATGTGAATATTCTTCTAGCATTTGTTTGTGTTAGCCCTTTATTTTCTTGTTGTGGCTTATAATAGTAGAATCTTGAAAGCCTGCCAGAATTTACCTCTGTCTCTCTTATATCTCTTCTACCATAAAGAAACAAAATGGAGTATCTCTCTCTCTCTTTCTCTCTCTCTCTCACTCTCCTGCTCCCGTCTTTTATCAATTTATGTTGTTTACATCTCTCTTATCTTTTAAGGATTCTGCTAATTGTTTTTGCATCCTCTTCATTTTTATCCCTGCATTCTTCTAGTTTGTGCTCTTCATCTGCTAAAATGATGTGAAGTAAAATGTTTCAAGCAAACATACTTGACATGGAAGCTGATTTGAAAATCACCTTAAATTGTGCATGTGTTTTAGATAAATAATGGCTAATTTTGCCAAGCAAATATACTGCCTTTTTTACTTATATTTAATGCAGACTTGTAATGCTAAATTATAGTTTGGTGATGTATTGGTCCAAGAACGACACATGGCTTGATACAGCTGAAAGGAATGTTCAGAAGCCATGTTTAATATTAAACAACTATCAATGATCCTAACTTGTAGTTTTGTAGTTGCCTTTGTTAAGCCTGGATTCCCCAACCAGGGTTAGGTAGACAAGCTAAACAGAATGTGCAGCGTTAGTCAGATAGGCACACAGAAAAATGAGTGAGCTAAGCTTGTATGTTTATTAACATACAGTAAAAATAACAGATACGCTTGTGCTATCAAGAATATATTTTATTTCAGTATAAGTTCATGGCATAGTCAAATAACAGTCCAATATTCATTTACCATGTAGTCAGTCCATTCAGGGGTATTCAGTTAGAAAAGTCCATGTAGAATATCCTATGTCAGTTCACTTACAAAATCAGTCCTTTGTTGTCTCTCCCGTTCGAGCAATGCAGTCTTGATTCCAAGCAGCAATCAGGGATCATCAAAGCCAGAGAGAGCGAGCAAGCTGTAGACTTGCTACTTATATATTGTTTTCATAACCACTCCTTTAATTGCTATTTCACAGTTAAAGCTGCATACACTCTAACATACACTAACTATGATTCATAGTTATTATTTCACCTAAACCAGTTAGGGTAAACAATGTTATCCCTAACAGCCTTTTTTCTAGAAGTCATATAGTTAAGATTAAACTTCTGTTCAAGAATTGGAAATGATACTAAACTTCATTATTTTTGTAATAAAAAGTAGACATACAACCTCCATAGTGACACTGATGAAAAAGAGATGAGAGAACAGCATCCAGTCACAAGGCTTGTTGATATATTTAAGAGTGAAGGTTCATTCTCTGAGCTTATGAGTTAGTTTCCAAACATTTCGTTACCAGGTTATTTAACATCTTCAGAGAGTTTAGGGGATATCAATGTCAGTATTCTTCTGTTTATAAGGGCTTCAAGTGTGGATATGTCAAGTGAGGGTCTTGTGATGGGTCAGCTGTGAGTCATCAGTGATTCTTGTGGTGGGTCTTGTGAAATAAGCCTCATTTTCACCCTCCATGGCCTCCTGCAGCACTCTGCCTACTGAAACTGGACCAATAATATGGGCCCAAAATGGGCCCAAAACGGACTCAAAATGGGCCAAAAAATGGGCTGAAAATGGACCACATGGCTTGTTTTCAGCTGGCAGAGTGCTGCAGGAGGACATGGAGGGCAAAAACAAGGCACCCATGCCCCGTTTTGGCCAGTAGGGTGCTGCAGGAAACATCTGTCCCACCCAACCCCCGGCCCCCCTGCTGCTGCAGTCATACACACTGTTTCCCCCCACCGCCACCACTGGCCTGCAGAGGAGAACTACAATGCTGATTTGGCCCTCTTAAGAAATCCAGTTTGACACCTTGATCTAGACAGACTTGAACACGGCCCTATCCAACAAAAGGCAAATCAGTGGCAGAAAAAAAATAAGGTTTTACACTTTTACAAAAAACCAGTGCAATCTGAGGCTGCATCAACAGAGGGATAGTATCATTATCATGTGAAATATTAGTGCTACTACATTCTGCTATAGTAAGATCCTACTTGAAAGATTGCATCCAGTTTTGGTCACTGTGATATAAAAAAGATATTGAGACTCTAAAAAGAGTGCAGAGAAGAGCAACAAAAATGATTAGAGGGTTGGAGACTAAAACAAACAGGTGAAACTCAAAAAATTAGAATATTGTGCAAAAGTTCATTTATTTCAGTAATGCAACTTAAAAGGTGAACCTAATATATGAGATAGACTCATTACATGCAAAGCAAGATAGTTCAAGCTGTGATGTGTCATAATTGAGATGATTATGGCTTACAGCTCATGAAAACCCGAAATCCACAATCTCAGAAAATTAGAATATTACATTCAATCAATAAAACAAGGATTGTACATAGAACAATATCAGTTCTCTGAAAAGTATAAGCAAGCATATGTACTCAGTAGTTGGTTTGGGCTCCTTTTGCAGCAATTACTGCCTCAATGCAGCATGGCATGGAAGCTATCAGCCTGTGGCACTGCTGTTATGGAAGACCAGGATGCTTCAATAGCAGCCTTCAGCTCTTCTGCATTGTTCGGTCTTATGTCTCTCATCTTTCTCTTGGCAATGCCCCATAGATTCTCTATGGGGTTCAGGTCAAGCGAGTTTGCTGGCCAATCAAGCACAGTCTCACGGTCATTGAACTAGGTTTTAGTGCTTTTGGCAGTGTGGGCAGGTGCCCAGTCCTGCTGGAAAATGAAGTCAGTATCCCCATAAAGCTCATCTGCGGAAGGAAGTATGAAGTGCTCCAAAATCTCTTGGTAGACGGCTGCGTTGACCCTGGACTTAATGAAGCACACTGGACCAACACCAGAAGATGACATGGCTCCCCAAATCAACACAGACTGTGGAAACTTCACACTGACTTCAAGCATCTTGCAGTGTGTGCCTCTCCATTCTTCCTCCAGTCTCTGGGTCCTTGGTTTCAAATGAAATGCAAAGTTGCTCTCATCAGAAAAGAGGACTTTGGAACACTGAGCAACAGAGAAGTTCTGTTTTTCTTTAGCCCAGGTAAGATGCTTCTGATGTTGTTTGTTGTTCAGGACCGGCTTGACAAGAGGAATATGACATTTGAAGCCCATGTCCAGGATCCGTCTGTTTGTGGTGGCTCTTGATGCACTGACTCCAGCCTCAGTCCACTCCTTGTGAAAGTCCCCAACACTTTTGAATGGCCTTTTCCTGACAATCCTCTCCAGGCTGCAGTCATCCCTGCTGCTTTTGCACCTTTTTCTTCCACACATTCCCTTCCACACAACTTTCTATTACTGTGCTTTGATACAGCACTTTGGGAACATTCAACTTCTTTTGCAATTACCTTTTGAGGCTTTCCCTTCTTATGGAGGGTGTCAATGATGTTTTTCTGCACAGCTGTCAGGTCAGCAGTCTTTCCCATTATTGTGATTCCTACTGAACCTGACTGAGAGACCATTTAAAGGTTCAGGAACCCTTTGCAGGTGTTATGGCTTAATTAGCTGATTGGAGTGGGACACTTTGAGCCGAGAATATTGAACCTTTTCACAATATTCTAATTTTCTGAGATTGTAGATTTGGGGTTTTCATGAGCTGTAAGCTATAATCATCTCAATTATGACACATCACGGCCTGAACTATCTTGCTTTGCATGTCTATCTCATATATTGGGTTCACCTTTTAAGTTGCATTACTGAAATCAATGAACTTTTGCACGATATTCTTAATTTTTTGAGTTTCACCTGTACATATGTGTTGTAATGACGAGGCAGTCGAGTTGCTTGGTCATGAACAACTGAATTATGATGATGATCTTTATTGGAATATAGTCTTTGCATTTATATACATTTTTAGTTATCCTCCAATGATTGGTTAACTTTGGTTACTGCTTAACTTTCATTACTGTTTAGTACAGTAATCCATACAATTAATTATCTCTCGTTAAAGTCTAACATACATCTATTTCCCCTCTCTAATCCTCCTTTATCCATAGATTAGTGAGTTTGTTTGCCTAAGTTGTATTTGTTTGGAAACATTCTTTATCTCAGTTTTGCCATCCGAGATTGGAACATTCCTGCAATTACAACTCTACATATCCTTGTTTTTTATTTTAAATAGAGGATTCAAAGATTCAAATGTATCGCAATTGAAGTGGGTTAAGAGAGGGGGTGTAGAAAATAGCCAGGAGTGTGAAATAGATTGTAGTTGTGAGACAATAAATGTAGAAGACATGATCAAGTTAGGGGTAAAAGAAAATTGACCAAATGCCATTGGGGGCTCATAGTATAAAGTAATATTTGTGCCATGGATCATAAACATGTATTGGGCATGACGAACCCACAAATTAGGGTTAAGACGAACCACAGAAGTGTCAGTTTGAGCAGAAACACCATTAACCATAAACAAGAAAATACAAAGTAGAATGGTAACACAGTTAGCAGAAATAATAGCAAAAACAGCAGCAACAAGATTTTCATGAGTTTGAGGTAATGAGGCCTGCTGCAGTTGTTCTTGAGCTTGATATGTAGTAGATTTAACCTGGCCCCAAGTGATGGGTTGCGGGCACAATCCGCAAGCCATTACTTGGAAGACAGACTTTCATGTTCAGACAAAGATTGAAATCCAGAATCGGGTTGTGAAGGCCCTGATGCCATGCCATGATACAGACAAACACAGTGCAGTGGAACCCACACTGCTTGTCAAGTAGAAGGATTTTCCACAGCAGCATAACTGCGACCCCAGGTGATCAGCGGTGTAGGGCCTTTCCAGGTTGGATCTGAAGCTTGGCGATACTTTACCAAGGCCTTGCTAAAGATTCAGTAGTTTGAAAATGCAAATTAAGAGGTGATTCTGCAAGAGAATCTAAAAAGGTTAAATAATTCCAAGTATATAATGCTGCAGCAATGAGATTTTGAATCTTTCGCAGATGGTAAGGGCCAGATTCAGTTTGTAATTGTTTCTGAAGCAATGCCTTAAAAGTACGATGAGCTCGCTCAACTATAGCTTGACCCTGAGAGTTGTAAGGAATTCAATGCACGAAAGTAATATTCCATTTCTGACAAAAGGTTTGAAATTCCTTACTAATACAAGCGGGGCAATTGTCAGTTTTAAACTGAGAAGGCCAACCCATTACAGCAAAAGATGATAGGCAATGAGAAATAACATCTGAAGTACGTTCATGTTTTGAAACAGTAACCCAAAGGAAGTGTGAATGAGTGTCAATAGACGTGTGTAAATAACAGTATGGCTTAAAGGTTGAAAATTGAGTTACATCCATTTGCCAGATTTGATTAGCTTGGGTTCCTTGTGGGTTGACACCCACTGGAAAGGGAACTGCCAGTTGCTGACAAGCTGGACAAGCACGGACAATATCCCGGGCTTGAGATAATGAAATTTTAAATTGCTTTGCAAGCGATTTGGCATTTTGATGAAAATAAGAATGACTAGCAACAGGATCAGCAAACAAAGACACAACATCCTTTAAGGATTAATCTGCCTTCCGATTTCCTTCAGGCAAGGCATTAGTAAAGGGAGTATGACTTTGAATGTGTTCTACATACAAAGAATACAAGCGAGTTTCCAAACTATTCTTTAAAGATAAAAACAAGGATAAGAAATTCTTATCCAAAGAGAGAGCACAATAAGAAAAAGGAAGAGATTGCATAGCTAAATACACATATTGAGTATCAATGATCAAGTTAATAGGTTGGTCATTGAACAATCGTAAAGCCAAATCACAGCAGCCAGCTCAGCATGTTGAGCTGAAGTCTGCGTGGCAGTAAACTTAGAATACCATTGTTGTTGAATCTGCCAGACAACCACACTCCTTGTAGGTGATCCATCAGTAAAGACGGTAAGAGCTTTAGAAATAGGATTTCACACAAAAATGGAAGAAAAGTCCGGATTTAAAGTAGTAGTAAATCTAGGATCACTATTCTAGGATCCTTGGGTAAAGAATACAACAAGTTTTCCACATATTGAGAAAAGGCTATCTGATATGATTCTGAAATCATCATCAAATGCTCATGTTCAACTTTTGTACGAGTGAAAGCTATGCTAATGAGATCCTGTCCTATAAGATGTAAGGCTCGTTTACGACCTTTAATAATCAAACCTAATGCTAATTGATAAGGATAAATGTTTCTAGGTGGAGTAGCTGACAAATTAATCAATTCGTGAATGTTGACCGCTTGCGGGGACGCATTAGAATAAAGACATCCCGTGGGTAAGGGTGTAGTGGGAAGAATAGCTAAGCAAAGTCCTATTGTTAAGGATGTTATCCTGTCCGCATATCGATGCTTAAACTTATTCAATATTTCTTGAAGGCATGTTTTTTGAAGATCAATTAATACAACTAGATCTCCTGGTGATTGTGCTCCCTTCAAAGACTGAAATAAGGGCAACATATCACCAGTTGTAATGTAGAAGAATGGGCGTGCCCAATTAATAATGCCAGGTAATTTTTGCCATTGTACTAATGTATATGATTTCTGTACTTGTAATTCAGGAAGAATTGGAATGGAGGAATTGTGCAACATTCTATGTCCTAAGTAGCTATAAGGTTCTACCTTTTGAATTTTGTCTGAGGCTATATACAATCCCTGTTGTGCCACAATATCCGTTAACTCTTTTAACAACTTAGATTCATCAAAATCCGGGGCTGCTATCAATATATCATCCATATAATGATAGACTAAATAGGAAGGAACTTTATTCCGAAAGGGTTGAAGGGCATTATCCACGAAATATTGACAAAGTGTAAGGGAATTAAGCATTCCCTTAGGCAACACTCACCAATGATATCGTTTTGTGGGTATGCTATCATTAAAAACTGGGACAGTAAATGCAAATTTTTCTTTGTCTTGAGGCTGCAAAGATATAGTAAAAAAGCAGACTTTAAGATCAACTACCAATAATTTATAAAAATTAGGAATTAAGTTAGGATTTGGTAGACCACATTGTAAAGGACTCATGGGTTGGATACATTTAAATCATGAAGGAAACGCCATTTTCCATTTTTATAACAAAAACAGGAGTATTCCAAGGACTAGTAGAAGGTTCTATATGACCAGCAGCCAATTGTTCTTGAACCAATTGTTGTAAAGCAGCGAGTTTTTCCCTTGATAATGGCCATTGTTCCACCCAAACTGGCATAGAACAGAGCCATTTAAGAAGAAGAGCCATCATCAAGAATCAAATGGGCATTAAGAAGAAAAAGGATATCACAGCCCCAAATATTAGTATGAATATCTAGAATGTATGGTTGTAAGAAAAAGGACTTACCAGCAGATGTTGTAACATTAATTTCTTGAACACTCTGCCAAGCAGCTGTAGAACCTCCTATTCCCCACAATTAAGAAACTCATTTTTGGCCACTGTGCTGGCCATTGTAAAGAGGAGATGACAGTAACGTCGGCTTCAGTATCCTATAACCCTTGAAATTGTTGTTTATTAAGGAAGAGCGTTAACAAAGGATGAGAGGAGTTCAACTGATGAAGTAAGCCTATAGATAAAGAAGTTGATCCAAATCCTGCATCCCTACGATTACCTATACCAGGAGATGAAATGTCATATGGAAGAAGAAGCAATTGAGCAACAGAAGAATTACAAGAAAGAACTTGAGGAAGATTTACCCAAATCTGAATCATGAGGATACCAGTGTAAACTGAATCTATTACCCCAGGCACAACAAAGTAGCCCTTTTTGTGTGCTGAAGAACGAGGCAAAATTAAGCCAACTAATCCCGAAGGAAGAGGACCTTTAAATTGAGATGGAACTATTTTAACTTCTATGGGAAATTTAAACTCAATTTACTCTTGAGTGATTAAATCGATCCCAGCGCTACCGGTTGTGGCTGGGGAGGAGTGAGAGACTGCTGGAGGAGTCAGAGTGATGGGAAAGGCAGGCTTTGGATTCTGGGTGGGTGCCACACCTATTGGCAAGTTTCCCGACTGAAACTGACATTGATTGGCCCAACGAAATCCTTTTTTGCAAATAGGGCACTTCTTAGAAGGACGATTCTGAGGCATAGAAGGTATAGAACGACAGTCCTTCTGAAAGTGGCCAGGCTTCTTACACTTAAAACAGTTACCAATTGGTCACTGTCCTTTCTGAATAGCAGCTGTTAACATATGCATTTTATAAGTTTGTGATCCAATATCCTGGCAGGCTCGCAGCATATCTGCCAGAGTGTAATGAGCAGTAGCCTTTAACGGCTGTAAAGCTCTTTTACAATCTGCATTAGCATTTTCAATAGCTAACTGGCAAAGAAGTTCACCAGCAGCTTCCTGATGATCAAACTGCTGTCTAATTGCTTTGGACAGACATTCAACAAAGTCAGCATAAGGCTCATTGGCATTCTGTCGAATATTTGAAAAATTTGCTCTAGGTTCTCCAGCTTGGGGTACCTTAAGAAAAGCATGAAAGGCACATTCAGAAACAAAGGTTAACATAGCTGGAGGAAGAACAACTTGAGGAGGAATTGTACCAAACGGTCCAGAACCAAATAGCTGCTCAACTGTATATGCTCCTCCTCCTTCTAAAGCAGCTTGAGCATATCTCATATATTCACTCTCCCAAACCACATATTGCATGGATATTAAAATCATGCGAAATATTTGCTTCCAATCTTCAGGGATCATTGTACAACCATTTTTTATTCCTTCTACAAGTCCTCTTGTAAAATTACCACTAATCCCATAGTCTGTAACTGCTTTTTTTAACTCTCTGATCTGATAAGGATCAGAAAAGATCTGATAAGGCAGACCCTCCCATTCTGCTACTTGCAGTCCAAGCTGTGGCCCCCGACCAGGACGATATTGTACTGGACAAACAGACAGTAATTCTGCAAGTTCTGTTCATGAGACAGAGGAATCCCTTTTTCAAGTCTCTACCATTTTCTGAAAAGAAGACTGAACAATAGAGTCAGGAGGCTTTTGCCCTATATCTGCAGGAGCTGAGGGAATTGAAGACATATATTCAGGTGAAGAAGGGGGACAAATGACAGCATTAGTATAACGTGAAGGTGGAGGTGTTAAAAGAGAAAATTCATTGTGACCAACTGTTTCAATTGCATGCCTACATAAATGCCACACGTGCAAAACTTCTATTTTTGCTCGAGGTTCAGTATCCAATGTTTTCCCAATACGTTCCCAATCAGTTAATTTTAAAGACCCCTTTTCTGGGTACCATAGTCATTGAGCTGCAATCTCCTGGACCAGCCTTAAGAGATTTCTCTGTGGTACCTTGGTATTCTTCTTCTTCAACAAATAGCCTAATTCTTCTACATTCTTCCTTTGTTCCTCAGAAAGCGAAGACCCCATACTTAAAGAAACCAAAAGGTTGAAGAAACCACAAAGGGTTGAAGGTGCACCAAATCCTTGCCGGATGAAGTAAGAGGGTCCCTGTTTGGGTGCCACTTGTTGTAATGATGAGGCAGTCGAGTTGTTTGATCATGAACAACTGAATTATGATGATCTTTATTGGAGTATAGTCTTTGCATTTATATACATTTTTAGTTATACTCTGTCATTGGTTAACTTTGGTTACTGCTTAACTTTCGTTACTGTTTAGTACAGTAATCCTTACTATTAATTATCTCCAGTTAAAGTCTAACATATGTCTACTTTCCGTCTCTAATCCTCCTTTATCCATAGATTAGTTACTTTTTTTGCCTGAGTTGTATTTGCTTGGAAACATTCTTTATCTGAGGTTTGCCATCCGAGATTGGAACATTCCTGCAATTACAATTCTACACATATGAAGAACAGTTGCAGAGAGGAGAGGAGGAAGAGACCTTGGACGTTTTCTAGTTCAACCCCCCCGCCCAGGCAGGAAACCATTTAGATTGATATTCTTCTTATCACTACATGGCACTCAAAGTCAGTCTTATTCAGGAACAATTTATCAAAAATATATGTGAAAGTTATTTTATGTGAAAAAATAACTCTTGAATGAAGGCAAATATATGTGTCCCAGGATAATGTTGCAGGATGCAATCTGGGTCAATCACCCAAACCAGAGATATAGTCTTCCTAACTTTTGGACTTGTGCTGGAGCCTATCCTCAAGAAACATCTCTCCTCCAGAACATGTGCTTTGGACATGCTGTATTTGTATAGTGCCTAGTTCTGTGTGGCCTCTTAATGTTGATTTGGTGTATTGATGGCCGATCATTAAGTCATTAGCTGTTGTTGTTGCTACCACGTCCTAGGCCAATTCAGTTGAATTAATATAGAGGCCCCTTCAGATCTTTACAATTCAGATGTAATAATTTGACATTCTCTCTAAGGGGACAGGAATATAAGGCTTCTTTTTGTGAAAGAATAACTTTTAAAAAAATGAAACACTTTTTGAAGGTACCTTAAATGATAGTTATCTTAAGCCAGTAGTGAACAACTTGGTGTGCTACGCAGATATCTGAGTGTGACTCCCAGTCTTGCTGTTACTCATGCCAATTGAAGCTGATGATATTTGGATATGAAAGCATCTGGTTTTAGCCCTCATTTGTTTCTTCTCTATGCTCCTCTTTTCACAGTGCTGTTTTATGGAATTGCACAAAGCCACTCTGGGTTGTCTCAAAATCTATTTATGAGATCACTTTTTAATTTCATCCAGTTGTGTAATTTCAAATGGTATAAGAACTATTAATTACTATCCATATCAGTGTTAAAAGAGAAAATATAGATCATATGACAGAAGCCTGAAGCCTGATACTATTATGTACTACTGGATGCCTTGTTAAGCCTATTTGTGTATGTTCTCTTTGTTGGTTTTAAATATTCTCATCTTTCTCAATCTTACTGCTGCCTCTGACTCATATGAGGTTCTCTCTTCCCCTATTTTCCTTTGTTTCTAAGCTTCTGCAATCCTAACTTCAGCAAGAAATTGTTTCACATGCTTAATCTCCTCTTTTACAGACTGGATTCATGTTATGTGTTTGGCAAAAGGTGGTTTGTTTCATTGTGGCTTAGCATGTTATGCATGTAAACATTGCATATTTTTTGCGTAACCAAACAAATAATGGTTTAATGTAAATTCTGAACTTATTGGGTATCCTCCCCCCTGAGCCTATTGTTTCCTGTGTTTGTTTAGTGTCATTTGTTTTGTGGTGATACACATTCTATACCTGCTCCCCCATCTTTGGAAATCGAAAACTGATTATTTGGATGCCTCTTCCAATCCAGACATTTTCCCTTCTGAACTGCCTTTTCCTTCACAGCTGTTACTTTCTGTTAACACCAATATTACCTTGTCATCCTTACCTTTCTGTATCTTGTCAAATTGTGATACTTTTTCCCTATTATTAACAAACAAACTTTTCATTTTGTGAAAACTGTTGTCTGTGACCTGGTCCTTCGCCCCCCTCCATCAGTTGTATCCCCATGTTCACTTAAATCCATCTTGTACTCTGCTATATTTTTCCTCATTTTTCTGATTAGTGACTCTATAATTTCCTTCATTTTTTTTCTTTAAGATCAGATCTCTCATATTCTTTTGCTTCCTGTTATGTCTAGGTCTCTAAGATAATCCCCAGACCAACAATCCTTATTCCTGCTAAGCTTCTCTTCAAAACTCAGAATTTCTACCATTTCTCCCTATTTCATTTATCCTGCTGCCAGATTGATCATCTTATTGCTTAATTTGGCAGCATTTGACAAAAAAAAAAAAAAAACTTGCCTTGCAAAGTGTCCAAGAGTTTACAACACCTTTTTTTGAAAGATATTTTTTTGCCCACTTTTTGAGGAAAAGTTCTAAGGTCTTGGGTTGTCACCAGGATACCAATGTAGCCTTTTTCCCCTCCTCTTTCTTCCTAGTTTTAGTGAAGAAAGAGTGCACTTCTTGGGCAAGGGCATCCCCCCACCCCCATCAGTTCCTGAAGTGTATGGGATCTATATAGAACCTCTCTTTTGGGAGTGTTTTGTTTTTTTTTACAGAATTTCAGCAGCATAACATTGGAGAACTATATGAAGAAGGGAGAACTGTAAGAAGAAGAGAACTGCATATGAATTCACTGATTGTGAATTCCTTAACCTAGCATTTGTCATCCTACTCATTACAAAGATTGTGGATTATACTGTCTTACTTATACAGTTGTTAATTTAAAAGCAGAATAGCAATCTGTAAAATAAATAAGCCTTTATCTAAAACAGCCTTTTGGAAGTGGATACTGGCAATTTATTGATGCTTTTGACTCTTCTTTCATAGATTGTTTAAATAAGAAGAACGAAGGCTTATCAGCTGGTACAGTGACGTTTCTGGCTTTATACAATGAATCAATGGCATGCTTTAAACAGAACCTCCAGGTACTTAGTATTTTTTATTAAGGGTATAGTTGAGCCCTCTAATTGTGTAGTGAATTTTCCCCTTTTTTTCAGACCAAGGCGCTGCAAATATAATTTACAAACTCTTACACAGTTTAAGCAGATAAAACAATTATCTTTAAAATGCAGGTGTTCACTACTGAGAACAAAATGCATTCTAATTAATGTTCACCTCTATTTCATATGCAATTATGGCACTTTTTTGGTTTCACAATAGTTGATAATTATATAGAAAGAGTCGTATAATCTCTTCATATAGTAAATCACTTTTTACATTATTCTAGGCTTGTCACCTCCTGATATAACTATATGGGTCATTTGGTATGTTATTATAGTATGAGTTTGTAAAGAATACATAACTATTTAAAAAGTTGGTTTTTCACATATAGTATCGGCTATTAAAATCTTTCTAAATCTAGTATCACTATAAAGTTGGAAAGATACGGCCAACTTCTAGGATATGATCCAACTATGCTCAGAACTAAGATGTTTTTATTATTCAAAACTTCAGACCTGTATATCCCATATCTTAATTTGTATCATTGAAGTGCTTATTGTGATGAAGAATGATAGCAAAATTATAACCAGAAGTTTAAAACAGTCACTGTAGAAATCCAGTTCATTTGTAATTTGCAAGGTATCTATCACTACTCTGCCTTGGTTGTTACATTTAAAATAGGAATCATACTCCTACTATACTATCCGGCTGTGCAACCAAAGCATATATAATCACTGAACTATTTTGGTAAATTAGACATTTAAAAAATGAGGGAAAAATCCTGTTCTTACTTTCCCCTTCTTAATGAAGAAGAAAATGCCAAGCCCAGTATTTACGATTTTATATTCAGTTCAAATATTGAAAAATAGTCTTGTATTTTTGAATTCACTCAATTCTTTTTAATTTGTACATTTCCTTTTCTTATTGAAGTATAATGTAAACATTTTATTTATCCACAAAAGTGAAATTTTTTGGGAATATTCTTTTTTTTCTATTGCATAGAAAAGGGAGTACCTATGACCTATTAGAGAAGGCAAAGTAGAACAACAGTTAGAGTCAGTGAAGTTGCATTTTTTTTTCATTACTGAAGAATGACTGACACAAATGAATTAAATGGAACATTGGGTAGAATCAGAGTAAATTAAGAGAAAAGTCAGTTGAGAAGATTCTGTATTATAATAAAGAAAAAAAGTTTTCAGGACAGGTATAGAATTAGAAAAAGTGGAACTGCATATAGAAACTTCTCTTCCCCATGTTCCCTTCTATGTGGAGAGGAAAAACAGATATATACATATATGCAGGAGGTATCTCAGTGTAATCTGCTGAAGCTGCTTAAAGTACTCATTGTGATTGGGCACTTTTATCTTCAGGAGGGTGTACAAATTTTTAAATGCCTTCAGTTGAATGAGTATAGAGGCCCTCTTGAGATCTTTATATTTCAGGTGCAACAAGTTGACTTTCTTTTTTAGAAGACAAAGAAATAGGGCTACTATTTGTGAACACTCCCTGCTTTGCATATTTATTTTAAACACAGGGATGAACTTACTCAACCTTCCACAATCTGTTTACTCTATGGATAAATTAGAAATTCTCTGGTAATTTGGGATTTTTTGCTGATTATTTCAATTAATATGACCGCCCATCTCAAATTCATGACTAACAAAATTTTAAATTAAAATGTAACTTAAAATTTAAAATTAAAAGCTACATGAAAACCATAGAAGTATAATCAGTAGCTGAGGCAAAAAAACTATCAACAGCAATTAACCCAGTTACCTCATGGGCTTCACCCCATACCAATGACAGAACCATGTCTTTAAAACTGAAAAACAAGTTGGGTTGCGACTAATCTTGTCTCCAGGGGGCTGATACTAGAAAAGTCTTTCTTATCCTGCCAGATAATGTTCCCTGGTAAAGTCCCTCTCCTGCTGGACTTTATGGGGCTGATAGACATAATTGGGAAAAAGCAGTCCCTCAAAGATCTCAGCCTCATTCCTTGAAGGATTTTGTAGCTTATTACCAACACCTTGAATTGAATCTGGACAAACACTGGTAATAGTTACAGCCCATGGAGCAGGGGTGTAACATGCTCTGATTGAGAAATGTACACAACTGTCCATGCTGCTGGATTCTGCACCGTCTGTAGTTTCCAAATAAAATGCATTGCTGTAGTCATTTGGGAAGTGACCATAGCATGGGGGATTATGAGCAGGGTCTCTTGTTCAAGGTATGAACATAACTGGCACACAACACAAAATTATGCAGAGTTCCTTCTGGCCATAGCTTCTACTTGTTCTCTGAACAGGAGCTTCAGTTGAATTGGAAGACACCCCCCCCCCCCAAATGCACACAGGGTATTTTAGGGCAGAATAATACTAACATTTTGCCACCCTTACCACCACAGGCAAGGCTTTAGTGGCACTAATTCATGTAGAGTTGAGTTCACTTTTTGTTGCCCTTCGGTGGCACTTTAATTTTCTCTCATCTCCCTCAAGTCCTTTGTAAACCAAAGGAAATTATGAGATCCATGGGAGGAGAGAGTCCCACATAGGCCTGAGCAAAAGCCACACCACCCTCTCATTCTTGGACATAAGGAGGGCCTTGTTTGGTCCATGTAGCAGACTATCAAGAGCAACTCAAAGCTTCTTCCGGAACCCAACAAGGTCCATTAGTTACCTGGGATGGTTTGACCAAACAAATCCAGCCTCCTTAATGCCAGGGGACAGTGCTAGAGAACTCCATGGTTACCAGAGAATATTTAACCATTAGGAGAGGAGCAATAGAAAGCTCCCCTAATTCCATACTATGCTGCCACTCCTCTGACAAAGATGAGATCAGGCTGGGACTTGGGACATTCAAAACCTTGCCCTTATTAGAAAATGGTGCCAGGTAAGAATGTGTTACCTTGTAATGGTTTTTTTTTTTTTTGAAGATTGTATATATTTAAATATATTGTCTGTATTTTTATCATCCTTGACAATGAATAATGTATTTTTCTGTTCACGTTTGTCTTTTTCTTCTGTTTTTCATGTTTCACTGTTGATCAGATATCAAATGTTAAAATATGCTGTTGTGGTGGGTTCTGCTATACCAAAACAAAGTACTGATTGTTGATGTAACAGTCATTAACATAAATAGTCAGGAGCTATTGAATAATGAGCATTGTCAGCAGGAGGTAAATGAAAAGAATAGTGGAAGTTGGACAAGAATGGATATACAGACAGCTTGAAACATATTAATTATTTTCACCTAGTTATTGCATTTTGGCAGCATTTATCTTTCACATCACATTCTGCAATTTACTCATAACTCATACTTTTAAGTTATAAGATAAATCCATACCTTTCAGAATTTGCCTCTCCCTAACAGGTACATCATGTACCTGTTAGTTTAGAGAAAGGGGCAATCATGAGCTCAGAATTGTGTATGTATCAGTGTGTGCATGCATGGCCCTGCTTGCCTGCTTGCTTTCAAGTTCCTGTTGACAAGTCTAGTTTCTTGCCAATTTGTGTTTTGTCATTGCCTCCTTCCGAGGGCTAAGAGAAAGTGATTGGCCCAAAATCACATGGCTGGCTTTGGGCCTAGATTAGTTTCCTATTTATGGCCTGGGGCCAGAAATTAACTACTACACCAAACTGGATCCATTAGTCCAGGAGTTTCCTATAAAAGGATGTCTATTACATCACAAGAATAACAAGAATATAATGATATGAATATTTATCAAGAGTTTTAGTTAGACTTTCAGGTGAGATCTTTAGACAGACAAATCTTGGACGTAGTGAATTTTTGCTTAGATTTGCTCTATAAAATATTTATTAATTACATTGTATCATAAAGAATCACTAAATCAGGGAGCTTAAGAAACCCACCCATCTAAATCTTTTATTTGTATTTTTTGGAGTGTTTCTTCAGTAGAAAATAGAGGTAGTCGTTGACTAACAACCATTAATTCAGCAACCATTCAAAGTCACAATGGCACTGAAAAAAATTACTTACAATTGGTCCTCACATTTATGACTGTTGCAATATCCTTATGGTCACATGATCAAAATCTGAGTGTTTGGCAAATAGCATGTATTTATGACAGTTGCACTGTCCTGCGGGTTATGTGATAGCCATTTGCAACCTTCCAAATTGGCTTCTGACAAGCAGTCAATGAGAGAAGCCGGATTCGCTTAATGACCATGTGATTCACTTAACAACTATGGCAAAAAAGGTCATAAATTTAAGAATTACTCACTTAATATACATCTTACTTAACAATAGAAATTCTAGTCGCTATTGTAGTACAAGTGGAAGATTTACTGTAAAAGTTTCCACTTATCTTGCAATTTTTTAAACAATTGTGGCAATCTTTTGCACTTGGATTCAAACTCATTTTGAATTTTGTAACCTATTCTTTCAAAAAACAATTTCTTGGTTTCTACTGTATGTCCAGGAAGATAATCTGCTATCAAGTAACTACTCAGTGGTCTGCAAGAACTGCAGTGCTATGTATAAAAACTTGAGTTCCCATTACAGTGAGATGCAGAAGAATGGGCAGCATGAGGAATCTGGAGAACAGTTTCATTTGTGCATTGATATAGAAGATGCAGTAAGTCTTACTTTCTGTTTTGGTTTTATATCACATCTGAATATACTTTAATGCAGGGATGTCAAAACTGGCGACCCATGGGCTGGCTGCACAGGCCATAGCCACCTCTACTCCGATAAGGGAAAAAAAGTCATGAAACGTCATGTAGCAGCAATATGATGCCATGAGTTTGACACCCATGCTCTAGTCTAGTGTTTCAAGTTGGCTTTTGTCCAATGCAATTACTTCATTATTATTAATCTCATTAGAATAGTAATCTCATTAGAATGTAGCTAAAGTTCCAGTGCAATAAAACAGAATATAGAAGTAAATTGGATAAAACCACAGCATAGTGTCATTGTCTTTTGTGCCTTTTGGGAAAATACATGATATAATAAAATAACATGATAATAAGGGTAATTACTGATAAAGGAAGCATTTTAATGTAATTTGCTCGTTTACATAGGAATCTGGAATGGTTTGATGGCACTTAATCAATTCTACATATATTGGTAATGATTTGAATAAACCTAGTTCAGGCATTTTGGCACTTTCCAAGGCAACATGGCTGAAAATCACCAGTGTTTAATCTCACAATAAAAGATCTTTTTTTGGCTGTCCAGTTTTGTATTTTCAGCTCCTGAGTATCCAGTCTCTGTTTACCTCACTGGCTGGTTTCTCAAAGGATCAAATAACAGGGATGCCTTTTGCCCATATACTGTGATATGTTAGCAGTGATGAGTCACATTGCTTGGTGCAGGCTTGGGTCCCAGCAGCCATTTACATTAACTTTCTATTGTACTTCTATGGACATCCTTCTGACATTTTCTTAATATGGATCCACTGAGAGGTTTTCATTTGTTTTGTTTTAAGCCTTTCTTAAAGACACATGAATTTGGCATCTTCTGTACAGTATCCAAATAAGCAGATGCTCTTTTTACTGTATGAAATGATTAGATTGTGGTTAATACAAATTCAGATGTTGAACTATGAAGAACACCTGAAGGCGAGGTCACACTGGCCGACAGATGCAAAACGTATGCAAAAAGGACATAGCGTACGAGCAAAATTTCGGGGGTGGCTCCATCTGTTGTTATCTGCTCTCAAAAGTGCCCCAAATTTGCATAAACAGAACGGAAAACAACGGAAAGGAATGGACGTGGGTAGTACGGAGCGAGGATGGTAAGCGGTTGTTTGTAGGAAGCCGAGCGGATGGAAGTGGATGGAAGCGGATGACACATCCGAAGGGCTTCCGGGGGAGAATAGCGGATGCGTAGCGGAAGGAGCGGATGACGCAGATGCATCACGGATGCCTATAGGATGCATAGCGGATGCGTAGTGGCTGCAAAGCGGTCACTGTGCATGTGGGGAGGATGAATTGCGTCAGCTCCGTGGATATAAAAGGATGCAGCTCGCAAGCAGTCAGCATTCAGAGGAAAGACCTGCTGCCAGAGACATCTTGAAAGAACACCATGGTTCGCCAGTCAGGGAAGAAGAGGAAGCCTACTCCTGCCAGTCCTGGCAAGAAGGACAGAACCACCATCCCACCCCCTGGCACTGACTCTGAAGCTGCTGGTGCTTCTGCTGGTGCTGCTGCTGGTGGTGCTCCTGGTATTGCTGCTGGTGGTGCTTCTCCTGCTGGTGCTGCTGGTGCTTCTCCTGCTGGTGCTGCTGGTGCTTTTCCTGCTGGTGCTGCTGGTGCTTCTCCTGCTGGTGCTGCTGGTGCTGCTGCTGCTGTGATGGACCAGCCCCAAAGCCCTCAAAGCCCTGTTGCTGAAGGCCCTGAAGCTCCTACCAGAGGGAGGAAGAGGCAAGGCAAGGAGAAGGGAGAGAGGAAATAGTACTCCATTTCCGAAGACCATGAGCAGGAGGTGCTGGAATGGCTGAAGGAGAACGAGTACCTGTGGAGAAAAGGCCACAGGCTCTATCGCGACACCAAGAGGAAGCAGGCAGCGTGGAGAGACAAGGCAGAGAGCCTGGCCTACACTTCAGATGTACTCCTTGGATGGTGGAACCACATGCACACCTAATATGGCAAGCTGCACCTGAAGAAATCTGGCCAGGCTGCTGTCAAGCTCACTGACCGGGAAATGTACGTCATGGCCAAGTGCAGCTTCCTGGACGGTGAGATCCGTCACTGAGGAGCAGCCCCTCTGTCAACCCTCTCCCTCAGACAGCCCACAGAGAGCCAGTCCTCTTCCAGCCAGGAGACAGCTGCCGTGTTCAGGCAGGTGTCTTTGGAGGGCCCCATGGCAGAGACCCCCCTGACAGCTGCACTCCCCATGTCAGAGGACGTGGAGGATCCCCTGTCTCAAATGGAGCAAGAAGAAGCAGCACCCAGAGACCAACCCACACCCACCCCCAGCTCCACCTCCACAGAAAGCAGACAGAGAGGCAGACTGGAGGGCCAGAGCCACACTGTCCTGCTGGAGATCAGGGAAACCATCAAGACCAGCACAGATCTTCTTTCTCAGCTGGTCCACAGCGATATGCCATCCTCTAACCGCAAGCCCTTCATCACGTACGTGAGCCAGACCCTCATGGACCTGCCCGAGGCCCAGTACCAGGTGATGAAGGAGAAAATCACAGCACTGCTGCACCACCCTCCAGGCCCAGCTGAACCTGCTCTGACCTACTCCAGGTCTGCTCCTCCACCCCAGGCAATGTCACAGCCCTTCCATGGCTTTCAACAGCCCCTCACCTACCAAGGCTACGAGTACCAGGACTCCCCACACCAGAGGCATCCCTTCCCAGTCCAGGCCCAGGTACATCACATGCCACAGATGCCTCACCTCGCCCTGCTGCAGACCAGACAGCCCCACTACACTCCTCCTTCCTCCACCCCACAGCCAAGCCCCTCAACAGAAAATCTGTCTTCAGTACTGTGCCTGACATCCCAGGTCCTTGAGGAAGGGCCTCTCAACCTCACGGGACTGAGTCAGCTCTCTGAGAGCTTCCTGAACACACCATCCCCTCTTGTACTCTCGGGGCCAGGCACCCCAATGGCACCTCAGACCAGCACTCCAGCCACAGCCACCTCCACAGTTCCTGGCCGCTCGACAGCTGAGACCATGGACATGCTTCAGAGTGACTGAGAATAGTGCCAGAGACTGAGTTGTTACCTGTTCACCTTATCTTTGCTTAAAGACACTTTACTTGGTTCATTTTGCTTTTTTAATAAAGTCATACATTTAAGTTTATTTAAGACAGTTGTTAGTAAAGGTTATCTTTGCTTCACACACTTGGTTCATTTTATTTACTTAATAAAGTGTTGGTGAAAACTTTGAAAAAAGGGTTAAGCCTTTGCATGCTTGTGGGATGGGTAACGATAGTTGTGGGATGGGTAAGGATAGCTTTGGGATGGGTAAGGATAGTTGTGGGATAGGTAAGGATAGTTGTGGGATGGGTAAGGATAGTTGTGGAATTGATAAACCTCCAGTGCAAGCATAGTGGGACTGTATGGTCCACCCTCCCAGCTGCCACACATATGGCCCTTTATTATCAATAACAATTTATTCATTGATCAACACATTTCAAAATAAACAAAGCTCTTTATTAATGCCCTATTCATTGTAAGGCCACTCAACATACATGGCCCAATCTCATCAGTGTTATGAGACAGGCTCAAGGAAGCATCCATTAAGCATCTACCATCCTGTCTTGCCACTCCACTGCTCCAGCTGGGGAGTTGCACCAGTGTTTCAGGAGGTTGCGCTGCTTCTTCCCTTCACGTGAAGCTCTGTTGTAGTCTTGTACATCCACAGTGTCTATCAGGTTTCGTCCTTGCCTCCATTCCCCAGGCTCCATGTCCCCATTGCCTTGTTGGTGGTCCACAAGCCTGTTCTGCAACACAGCGGGTGCGCATGAGATTGTGCAGGATGCAGCAAGCTTCCACAATGCTCCTCACGGTCTCTGGGCGATGCAGCATGGTGGTGAGAAGTACCTGGAACCTGTTGGCCAGGATGCCAAAGGCGTTCTCCAGCACCCACCTTGCCCTGGACAGCCTGTAGTTGAAGATCCTCTCTTCATGGGTGAGGCATCTGGAAGTGCAGGGCTTCATGAGGTTGGTTCTGAGGGAAAAGGCGTCATCCCCCACGATGAAGTAGGGCACATCTTGCGTGTCGTTGGGCAGGGGGTCTGGATCTGGGAAGCCCATGATGAGGTTGCCTTCCAGCCCCTCCTTGAGGTCACTGGCGTTGTATACCTGGGCATCTGAAGCTGACCCGTTGCCTGAAGCATCGATGTACATGAACTTGTAGTCAGCATCGACCATGGCGAAGAGGATGATGCTGAAGAAGCCCTTGTAGTTGAAATAAGTGGACCCTGACTTGGCTGGAGCTTTGCAGGCCACGTGCTTGCCATCTATGGCTCCAACGGTATGTGGGGAAGTTCCACTTCTGATAACACTACTCTGCAACTTTCTTCCAACCTTCTTCAGTGGAGGGGCACTGGAGGAGCTCCTCCAGGTATTCTTCGATGATGGCCTGCACCACTTCTCTGACCAACATGATGGTGTTGTGTGGCACCCTCCAGGCGTACTGTATGCTCCTGTACGTGGTCCCTGAGGCCAGGTGGCGCAGAGTCAGTGCCACCTTCAGTGCAGGATCCAGGCTGGGCCGGAAGTTGGTGTTTGCCTTGGTCAACCTGGATCTCAGCCGCTCCACAACTTCGTCAAACATGTCTGGAGGCATCCTCATGAAGTTCTGGAATGCACAAGTGTCTTCGTTCCTCAGCTCCACCATTAGCTTGTTGTACAGTCCGTACTCTGCTCTTCTCCCGATCCATCTTCGTACCCAGACACTTCTTGGCTGCCTCCTTTTCTTCCCGTAGAACAGATGAAAGAGCCTGTAGATGGCTTCGCACTGTTGCAGAACGATGATGGCTACCAAAAGGAGTGTGTTACGATCCATGGTGGAGATGACTGGATGCTGTGGAAGAGCAAGAGCAAGATGAAGGCTGAAGAAGTCTGCACAACAGACTGAACTGGACTGAAAGTGAGATCCAGGTGAGTTCCTCCCCCTTTTTATAGGAAATATCATTTTTTCGCTCGGTGTCCTTTTACATCCTCTTGGCATCCTGCAGACATCCTAAATATCCGAGATACGTCCCCTCTGCGAACGTTTTTTCTCTTTTAATGCTTTGTATGCGACCTGCATCCGCTTTCATCCTTTCTACGTCCATGCTACTAACGCTTTGTGTCCGTTCCGCGTCCGTTTCACTTCCTCCCTGTGTCCGTTTTCCGCTGGAGCGGATGTGAGTTGCGTGGATGCACAGCGGATGCCTTGCGGATATAGCGGATGCGTAACGGATGTAGAACGGATGTTCCCCATATGCATTGCGGATGCAGAACGGACGCGTTGGATACATTTTCCGCTCAAAAAGTTTTGAGCTGCTCAAAACTTTTTGAGCGGATGAAATGTCAGTCAACGGATGCTGGACAGATAGAGAGGATGAAAAACGGAGGCAGTGAGTACAGAACGGAAGCATCGCATTAACCAACAGATGGCAAGTGTTTCTCTCCGTTTTACATCCTCTTTCCATCCGTTGGTGCAGTGTGACATGGGCTTAAGCTTGGTCAACCTGGGTCTCAGATGCTCCACAATTTCATCAAACATTGCTGGTGGCATCCTCATGAAGTGCTGGAATGCACGAGTGTCTTCATTCCTCAGCTCCACCATCAGCTTGTCATAGAGCCCAAACTCCACTCTTCTCCTGATCCATCTTCGGACCCACACAGCTTTTGGACCTCTCCTTCTTCTCCTTGCATAGAAAAGGTGAAACAGTCTGAAGAGGGCTTGGTTCTGGTGTTGAATTATGGCAGCTACCATAAGGACAGTGTCATGATCCATGGTGGAGATCAATGGATGATGTGGAAGAGCAAGAGCAAGGGTGAAGAGGTCTGTACACCACGGCTGCTGGACTGATAGTGAGATCCAGGTGATTTCCTCCCTCTTTTTATAGGAAACGTCGGTTTTCCGCTAGGTGTCCTTCCACATACTCTAGGCATACTCCAGACATCCTAAATATCCGAGATACGTCCTATATACGAATGTTTTGTCCGTTTTAATCCTTTATATACGAGATGCATCCGCTTACATCCTTTCTATTTCCGTGCTACTAACGCTGTGTGGACGTTCCGTGTACCTTTCACTTCCTCCCTCTTTCCGCTTTCAGCTGCAGCAGATGTGAGTTGAGGGGATGTCCAGAGGATGCCAAGAGGATACAGCGGACGTGTAATGGATGTAGAACGTTTGTTGCCCATATGTGTCGCGGATGTAGATCGTACGCGGCGGAAAGTTCATCCGCTCAAAAAGTTTTGTGCAGCTCAAAACTTTTTGAGCAGATGAAATTGCAGTACACGGATGTTTGACAGATAAAGCATATGAAACACGTATGCAGTGAGTACACAACGGATGCATCGCGTTTTCCAATGAATGGAAAGCTTTTTTGTCCGTTTTACATCCTCTTTGCATCCGTTGGTGCAGTGGGACATGGGCTTTAATAAAGCACTTGGCTGCTACACTTAAAGCTTTTCAGGGTGGACATTTTAAAATATATCTGAAAACTCATGAGATTGCTAAATTTACAAATGCCAAGATGGATGGCCTGATAATTGTAAAAAATATGTTGCATTTTATCCAGGGAGGCAGGATCTGTACCCAGTAAATGCTAGACATACTGATTGATGCTCATTCAATGCAAAACTTTGCCCAGATATTGTTGATTCCTCAGATGTCTTAATCCCCTTGGTGTTTTTTTTTTACAATTGTGTCCTTTCAGATGAACATCACACAAAAGCTGTGGAGCACAACTTTTAATTGTTCTGTCCCCTGCACAGATACAGTGCCAGTGATTGCAGTTTCTTTGTTCATTTTCTTTCTGCCACTTGTTTTCTACTTGAGTACCTTTCTTCACTCAAAGCAGAAAAAGCGTGTCCTGATTCTGGGTAAGTAAAATCACCTAATCTTTATGGATTGAATTTGGATTGAAAAAAAAAAAAAAAGGTTACAACACTGAAAGTGGTATTTGTGCCTAAATGGCATGATGCCCAGTCTTGGGTGCTTTGGAATTTGGGATTCTGCTCACAATCTGATTAGAATAAACTGGGTTGGAAGTTGATAATGCATCATTTGATTCTGCCCCACTGCTGCATTCTTTGAGTGACTAAACAAGTTTTAACTGTCTTTATCAAGCGCTTCTGAGGCAAGGGGGCTACTACAGTGACAATTCAGATGGAATGACTTAGACAATTGGATGATTTTCTCCTATCTTTCTTTTAAGGTAGTAAAGATGGGCAGTTAGCTATTTCTGAACAGACCCAACGTATTGTTCAACATCTGTGATTAGCAACATCATATTCAGTATTCTAGTCAACTATTTATTTATAAAACTACTTGAGTGCCACGATTTAAATAAATGATGTGAAGAAGCCTCTCTTTGTAGTACAGTCAAGTTACTGTATGCAGTAACAATTTACAGTCATACAATTTGACTGTATATGTTGGCTGTTTTGGTATCCAAAATAATTCGACAGTTGATAAAAATGAATAAACACGTTGTCCAGATAAAATAGAGGTTCACTTTGTCATTTGGAAAAAAGGGATTCAGTTTTCATTTGAGCATGGACAGTAATTATTTCATTTTCAGATTTGTAGTTTAGGGTATTCCTGGTTCAACTCTTTAATGTGATTTCTCAAGTTTAAATGGTGGCCAAGAGTACTTTTGCTCCTGGAAATTAGAAGAGACCACAGTGGCATAGGCCTTTGTATTCTGTTTGGAGTTTGGAGCATTCTAGATATTACTGCTTATTGAAAGAACTTTAGGTAGTTCATAACACTGGCCACATCATTAACTAGGAACTGTAACACATGTGATAGCCTTGTTAACGTCAGCTTTTGATCTATTTCTGGCACACTTAAGACCGATAGCCATGATCTATGAGGTCTTGCATGACTTGAGGTCTATTACATTAAAGAGTACTTTCCTCTCTTTGAACTTGTCCAAATTTTAAGAGCTGTTTGCAAAACCCTTTCTCACTCTCCTGCCATAGGAAAATGAGGAAAGGTCTTCTCAATAGCTCCTCACCAGCTTTGGATCTCTTTGCACTGTTTGGACAGAATAATTATCCATCTAAGTCTAAAACTATTTAAATCAACATTCTTCTGATTGATTTAAGTATAATTTGGGGTTTTTTGCATTAACACTATTTTTGATATTCACTGTGGGAAAATATGAAGTCTCACAATTCTTTTATACAATGATGCAAATTTAATTGGTAAATCAATGATATAATAACACATATACTGTGTTTCTCCAATAATACGGCCTCCAATAGGAAGTCCAGCATGTTTTATCGGCATAAAATCAAATTAAGCCCCTCCCTCCAAATTAAGGCCTATATTAAACATGCAAAATGAAGGGGAATGGCGGGGGGGCTTGCTGTTAGGAATTCCTTTTATTGCATACCCAGATATGGTGCTGCCTGCACTGACTTTGGCGTTGGTGGGGCACTTCGTATCGGGAGACCTTCCTCCATCATTGCTTTCTCTTCTTTGCTGCCGTGACATTTAGAGCAATGCTGCGGCATTTGGCACAGACACGCACAACCAGCCAGGGCTCCTCCCTGCAACCAGAGCCTGGCGGAGACACTCGGCTTCAGGCACTCCTGTCGCCGCCTTCCCTTCACCTTCAAAGGCAAAGCCAATTCTTTTCACCCAACTACTGGTACGACAAAGCCTCCCCTGCCCGAGAGGGCAGCCCAAGTCATAGTGGTAGTACCGTGTTTCTCACAAAATAAGGCTGGGTCTTATTTTTTTTTTTGACCCCCGAAAAAACGGCTAGGCCGTCTTTTCAGGGGTGACTTAATTCCCCCCCTTGCAACCTTGGGTGGGTGGGTGGTGATGCCCTACTACAACAAAGCCTTCCCTGCCCGAGAGGGCAGCCCAACCGTATGTGGGGAGGCGAATCTCCCGGGGCCGCAGTGCAGGATCAGCCCACTCCGGAAGAAGCACCCAGCCACCATCCCTGCCTGGTGCCGGGCAGAGCATGAAGAGCTTCGCCTGGGGCACCCAGCGCAGCTGACAGGCGGGCCCACCTGCCTGGCAGCAGAGCTCTCGCCAAGGCAGTGAGTGCCTTCGTGCTGGACCCTCCACTCATCCCACCAGGGCTGCGCCAGAGCCATGCGGGCTGGGCAGAGCCAGGAAGGCAAGCTGTGGCCGCACACCCGGCAAAAGATGGGCCAACTTGAGCTTGGCTTCCTTCCCAAGTCCCTCCAGCGTGAACCCAAAGGGGCCACTGGGAGAGGCCACCTGAGGCAGTGATAGCGTCCACCCATCCATGGACAGGGAGGCAAGGCAACTCCTCCTCCTCCAAGCTGAGCCCCGCCGAGTCAGTGCCTCTGCCTGATGCCCGTTCTGCTGCAGCATTTGGAGCTGCCAGCGCATTTGGAGATTGCACGGGATCAGGCTGGGTGGGGGTGGAAAGGATGGGTGGTTTCAGGCTCTCTCCGCTGGCCAGGGAAGCAGCGTTACCATCACCTCGCCTCCCTGTCCATGGACGGGCAGGCGCTTATCACTTCCTTGGGCAGCCTCTCCCAGTGGCCCCTTCGGGTTCACGCTGGAGGGACTTGGGAAGGAAGCCAAGCTCAGGTCAGCCCCGCTCTTGTGCTTGGCAGGTGGGCGTGCACCTGCAGTTCGCTTTCCTGGCTCTGCCCAGCCCGTACAGCTCTGGCGCGGCCCTGGCGGGCTAAGTAGAGGGTCCGGTGGGGTGCCGCTTGCTGCCTTGATGAGAGCTCCGCCGCCGGGAAGGAGGGCCCGCCTATCAGCTGTCCTGGGCGTCCCAGGCGAAGCTCTTCCGCTCTGCCTGGCGCCAGGCAGGGATGACGGCTGGGCACTTTTCCCAGGGTGGGCCAATCCTGCATTGCAGCCCCGGGAGATTTGCCTCCCCACGTGGGGTTGGGCTGCCCTCTCGGGCAGGGGAGGCTTTGTTGTAGGGCATTGCCGCCCGCCCACCCGAGGTTGCAAGGGGGGGGAATTAAGTCACCCCCAAAAAACGGCTTAGCCGTTTTTTCGGGGGTCAAAAAAAAAGAAGGCCAGGCCTTATTTTGTGAGAAACACGGTACTACCACTATGACTTGTTCCAGATGCCTCTCCATACAAATTATGTTGCTGGGGTCTTAGAATTCTTGTATAAATATGCAATGAACTGTCTTTGTGGGATTATCTACTTTTCTTCTCTTTCTAGGTAAGCGAATCCACTCAAATGCCAGCTTTGCTAACATCCAAGATAAATCCAGCTGAGTTTTGGGATGCAATGGGATGTTTATATGATTGCTCCAAAGACAATTATAATTTAACTTTACATTATGCTGTAATAAAAGACTGTGTGTCTCAGATAGGTGTATACTCTATTATGCAAAAGTTCTCAAGGGGATGACATGGCCTCCAGAGAAGAAAAAGAAACTATATTCCCTCCTTCAGTCCTTCTTGAACTTTTGTCTTAATTCCCGATTGCTAAGTTTTTATATTTTATATAATGGATCTATAACATTGACTTCCATAAATGATGAGTTTACATAAACATTCCTTTCTAATTCTTACCTGAATGCTGATTTATTTAAAAGTTATCATTATTGAAAAATGAAAAAAGATGAATTCAATGGTTTAATATTTATCAGTCTACATTACTACTAAAAATTTTGTTTGGCCCATAGAAATAACCTTTGAATTTTATATACTGTATTGCTGGCAACAAAAGCAATTATTAGAATTATAATAATTACAGAATTTGATTTCAGGAAAAATGTCATATCTTGATATTCAAGTGTGGTATACTTGAATAAGCTCTTTTCTCTATTGCCTGATTAAAAGTAAGATTAAATGAATGGAAACTGTTACTTATTCTGTACCCCTAAAATTATTTTTTATGAAGTGGCTTTGTATGTAAGGGTACATAGTATATTTATTAGAATTTACAAACAGTATTTTATTGTATTTGTATATACTGCCTTGGAAAAGTTACTCAAATTAAAACAAAGAGAGAAAAAAACTGAACAGCTTGTAGGGGAAACTGGTTTAAAAGAATAGAAAGAATTAACATATACATTATAAGGAAATGTGATTTATTTATTTCATAGTTTTTTAAATAAAGAATATTGATAGATTTGTCTTTCATTTTATTAAGGAATAAATAGGAAGACAATTGCAGGTTCTTAGTGTCTGTTTGCAGTAGAACTTAGCGATTTAACAAAAAATACTTTTTGAATGCAATCTTGGGGGTTCTAGGAGGGCATAGAAATACTGCAGATTTCTTTCTCTGCAGGTGGAGAAGAAACTGCTAAAATGGGGTTCTCTTAAATAGTGTAGCATTGGGGGGGAGGAGGTGGCGTCGCGATGATACTGCATGCAATCTTGGAGGTCTGAGATTGCAGCTGATATTTTTGCCCCTGGACGGTCCAAACGGACCTAAACCGTCCCGAAGAGACGGTGATAGTGAAGGGCGCGTCCTGTAGATCCCAGGGATATCGCAAAGTCCCTGGTTGACCCAGGAGAAGCCCTTTTGCCAGCGGCATAGAGGCAGCCACCACAGCTGCTGAAGTTGGGACAGCTCTGAACAAAAGAGATTGAAAGAGAAAGTGTGTCGGTTTGGTGAGAATTGTTCTTTTATTATTCTAAGACTTAAAAGGACTTTAAAGGACACCCTAAGGGGAAAAAGAATCTGTAAAAGTTTTGACAAAACTGAATAAGCGGCGGTTTTTAAACAGAAGTGTCAAAGTAAGGCTTTGCTTTATGTTTTGTTTTTCTCATGGCTGGACTTCTATCGTGATTCTGCATTTGCTAATTGGATTGGTTTTTTTCTCTATTTATATTTAATTTTTCTCTTCTTTTTTGACTTTGTAATATTTTAGGTTAGAGGCTCCCTTAAGTTATACTTTTTTTTTTTTTAACTTTTATTACGTTTTGTCCGGGAAAGGAGGGGGAGAGTGAGGGTGAAGAAACTTTGTAACACTGCCAACTAGAGGCCTTAAAATACCTAAAGCCCCTGTCACACTGCACCAACGGATGGAAAGAGGATGTAAAACGGAGGAAAACACTTGTCATCCGTTGGTTAACGCGATGTATCCATTCTGTACTCACTGCGTCCGTTTTTCATCCTCTCTTATCCGTCCAGCATCCGTTTATTGACGTTTCATCCGCTCAGAAAGTTTTGAACTGCTCAAAACTTTTGAGCGGAAAATGTATCCAATGCGTCCGTTCTGCATCTGCAAGGCATACGCTAGGCATCCGTTCTGCATCTGTTACGCATCCGCTATATCCGCTAGGCATCTGCTTCGCATCCGCACAACTCCATCCGCTCCAGCGGTAAACGGACGCAGGGAGGAAGCGGAACAGACGCAGAACGGATGCCTAGCGGATGCAGCACGGAAACAAAGCATTTAAAACGGAAAAAAGGTTCGCAGAGGGGACCTATCTCGGATATTAAGGATGTCTAGAGGATGCCTAGAGGATGCAAAGGGACATCTAGGGGAAAACCTATACTGCCTATAAAAAGGGGGAGCAACTCATCTGGATCTCACTTTCAGACCAGCAGCCCAGCTGTGCAGACCTCTGCAGCCTTCATCTGACTCTTGCTCTTCCACAGCATCCAGTCATGTCCACTGTGGATCGTAACAAAGTCCTTTTGGCAGCCACCATCGTTCTGCAACAGTGCGAAGCCATCTACAGGCTCTGTGAACTCTACTACGGGAAGAAAAAGAGGCGGCCAAGAAGCGTCTGGGTACAAAGATGGATCGGGAGAAGAGCAGAGTACGGACTGTACAATAAGCTGATGGTGGAGCTCAGGAACGAAGACACTCGTGCATTCCAGAACTTCATGAAGATGCCTCCAGCCATGTTTGACGAAGTTGTACAGCGGCTGACACCCAGGTTGACCAAGGCAAACACCAACTTCCGGCCCAGCCTAGAACCTGGGCTCAAGGTGGCACTGACTCTGCGCCACCTGGCCTCAGGGGCCACCTACAGGAGCATGCAGTATGGCTGGAGGGTGCCACACAACACCATCAGCATTGTGGTCAGAGAAGTGGTGCAGGCCATCATCGAAGAATACCTGGAGGAGCTCCTCCAGTGCCCCTCCACTGAAGAAGGATGGAAGAAAGTTGCAGAGCAGTGGTATCAGAAGTGGAACTTCCCTCACACCGTTGGAGCCATAGATGGCAAGCACGTGGCCTGCAAAGCTCCAGCCAAGTCGGGGTCCACTTATTTCAACTACAAGGGCTTCTTCAGTGTCATCCTCTTTGCCTTGGTCGATGCTGACTACAAGTTCATGTACATCGATGCTTCAGGCAACGGCTCATGTTCAGATACCCAGGTATACAACGACAGTGACCTCAAGGAGGGGCTGAAACGCAACCTCATCGTGGGCTTCCCAGATCCAGACCCCCTGCCCAACGACATGCAAGATGTGCCCTACTTAATCTTGGGGGATGACGCCTTCTCCCTCAGAGCCTACCTCATGAAGCCCTACACCTCCAGACTCCTCACCCGTGAAGAGAGGATCTTCAACTACAGGCTGTCCAGGGCAAGGCGGGTGGTGGAGAACGCCTTTGGCATCCTGGCCAACAGGTTCCAGGTACTTCTCACAACCATGCAGCATCACCCAGAGACCGTGAGGACGATCATGGAAGCTTGCTGCATCCTGCACAATCTCATGCGCACCTGCTACCCAGTCTTGCAGAACAGGCTCGTGGACCTCCAATAAGGCAATGGGGACATGGAGCCTGGGGAATGGAGGCAAGGGCAAAACCTGATAGACACTCAGGATGTGCAAGGCCCCAACAGAGCCTCACGTGAAGGGAAGAAGCAGCGCAACCTCCTGAAACACTGGTGCAACTCCCCAGCTGGAGCGGTGGAGTGGCAAGACAGGATGATAGATGCTTAATGGATGCTTCCTTCAGCCTGTCTCATCACACTGATGAGATTGGGCCATGTATGTTGAGTGGCCCTGCAATGATCAGGGCATTTAATAAAGAGTTGTGTTTGTGTTGACATGTGTGGATGATTATTCCATTATTATTGATAATAAAGGGCCATAGGTGTGGCTCCTGGGAGGGTGGACCGTACAGTCCCACTATGCTTGCACTGGAGGTTTATCTATCCCACAGCTATTACCCATCCCAAAGGTATCCCTGCCCATCCCACAGGTATCCCTGCCCATCCCACAGCTATTACCCATCCCACAGGTATCCCTGCCCACCCCACTGCTATCTTAACCCATCCCACAAGCATGCAAAGGCTTAAACCAATTCTAAAAGTTTCCACCAAGACTTTATTTAAAAAAAGAAATGAACCAAGTGTGTGAATCAAAGATAAACTTTATTGAACAACAAGCTGTAAAAGAAAAATGACCCAAGTCAAGTGTCCAAATAAAGTCCACAGGTAGCCAGCCAGCCAGTCTCTGGCACTCCTCTTGGTCACTCGGAGGTGTGCCCAGTCTCAGGGGTGAAGGGTCCAGGTGCTGTGGATGTGGCTGGTTCTGGAGTGCTGGTCTGAAGCCCCACTGGGGTGCCTGGCCCCGAGAGGACAACAGGTGACGGTGTGTTGAGAAAGCTCTCGGACAGCTGGCTCAGACCCGTGATGTTGAGAGGTCCTTCCTCCATGCCATGGGGTGTCAGCCCCAGTACCGACGACAGATGTACTGAGGCCGGGCTTGGGTGTGGGGTGGAGGAAGGAGCAGTGTAGTGGGGCTGTTTGGTCTGCAGCTGGGTGAGGACTGGCGTTGGTGGCATCGGTGGCGTGGGTGGCATCAGTGTCGTGGGTGGCACCGTTGGCATCGCTGGCATCAGTGTCGTGGGTGGCATCGTTGGCGTCATGGGTGGCATCAGTGTTGTGGGTGGCATCAGTGGAACCGGTGGCAACGGTGTCGTCCGATGACTCTGTGCCTGGACTGGGAAGGGCTGCTGCCTGTGCTGCTGGACCTCCTGGTAGCCGTAGCCCTGGTAGGTGAGGGGTTGTGGAAAGCCTTGGAATGGGAGGGACATCACCTGGGGTGGAGGAGCAGACCTGGACTGGGTGGGAGCAGGTTCCTCTGGATCTGGAGGGTTGTGAAGCAGCTCGGTGATCCGGTCCTTCACCACCTGGTACTGGGGTTCCGCCATGTCCACGAGGGTCTGGTTGACATAGGTGAGGAAGGGCTTGCGGTTGGAGGATGAGTCAGTGTGGACCAGCTGAGAGAGGAGATCTATGCTGCTCTGGATGGTGTCCCTGATCTCCAGCAGGACAGTGTGGCTCTGTCCCTCCTGCTGTCTGGCTCTCTGCCTTTCTGTGGAGGTGGAGCTGGGGGTGGATGCAGGTAGGGCTGTGGTGGACGTGCCGTCTCCTTTCTCCCACCGCACCAGGGAGTCCTCCACGCGCTCCACCACGGTTACAACAGCTGTCCGCGGGTTATCTGCCGTGGCACGCTCCATAGAAACCTGCCTGGAGACAGGAACTGACTCTCGGCCGGAAGAGGACTGGCTCTCAGCAGGCTGCCAGAGAGAGAGGGTAGTGAGAGGGGCTGCTGGTGCTCCTCGGCGGATCTCACCCTCCAGGAAGCTGCACCTGGCCATGACGTAGGTCTCTCTGTCCGTCAGCTTAACCGTGGCCTGGCCAGATTTCTTCAGGTGCAGCTTCCCGTACCAGGTGTGCATGTGCTTCTACCAGCCGAGGAGCACCTCTGAAGTGTAACCCATACTCTCCGCCCTCTCTCTCCAAGCAGCCTGCTTCCTTTTGGTGTCCCTGTACAGCCAGTGTCCCTTCCGCCACAGATAGTCATTCTCTCTCAGCCACTCCAGCACCTCATCCTCGTGTTCCTCCTCAATGGAGTATTGCCTCCTCTCCCGTTGTCGCATACGCCTCTTCCTCCCTTTGGCAGGACCAGATGGGCCCTCATCAGAGGAGCTTCCAGGTAGTAGGGGCTGCTCCTCCACACCACCAGCAGCAGCAGCACCAGCAGGATCATCATCATCATCAGCAGCAGCAGCAGCAGCAGGATCATAATCAGCAGCAGCAGCAGCAGGATCATCATCATCATCATCATCATCCTCAGCAGCAGCAGCAGCAGCAGGATCATCATCAGCAGCACCAGCAGAAGCAGCAGAAGCACCAGCAGCTCCAGCAGGACCAGGATCAGCAGCAGCAGAGTAAGCACCAGCAGCGCCAGCAAGACCAGGAGCACAAGCAGGACCAGGAGCACGAGCAGGACGAGCAGGATGAGCAAGACCAGGAGCACGAGCAGGAAGAGCAAGTCCAGGAGCATGAGCAGGACCAGCAGGACGAGGAGCAGCTTCAGCAGAGTAAGCACGAGCAGAAGCACCACCGCCAGGAGCAGCTTCAGCAGAGTAAGCACGAGCAGAAGCACCACCGCCAGGAGCAGCTTCAGCAGAGTAAGCACCAGCAGAAGCACCACCGCCAGGAGCAGCTTCAGCAGAGTAAGCACCAGCAGAAGCACCACCGCCAGGAGCAGCTTCAGCAGAAGCTCCAGCACCAGAAGAGCGAGCCCGAGCAGCAGAAGCCCCAGCAGAAGCAGAGTCAGGGACAGGGGGCGGGAGGGTGGCCCTGTCCCTCTTGCCAGGGATGGCGGCAGGTTGCTGAGGCTTTCGCTTCTTCCCCATGGTTGTGGGGTTGCTGGCTGGCAGGGAGGCTGGCAGGCACCAAGGCTGGCAGGAAGCCTGGCAGGCAGCCAGGCATGAAGGCTGGCAGGAAGGCAGGCAGGCACCAAGGCTGGCAGGAAGGCAGGCAGGAAGGCAGGCAGGCATGCACCAAGGCTGGCAGGCAGACTGGCTGGCAGGGAGGCTGGAAGGCAGGATGGCAGCAAGGCTGGCAGGGAGGCTGGCCAGGAAGCTGAGAGGCAGGCTGGCAGGAAGGCTGGCAGGAAGGCTTGCAGCAAGGCTTGCAGGCAGGGCAGGCAAGGACTCGGTGTATCCGGCAGCAGGTCTTTCCTCCGAATGGTGACCTGCTTGGGAGCTGCTTCCCTTTATATCCGCGGGGCTTACGCAATGCATCCCCCCCGCATGTGCAATTAACGCTCGGCATCCATTCGGCTTCCGCTGTGCATCCGCTAGGCTTCCGCTGTGCATCCGCTTCATCCGCTGTGCATCCGCTGTGCATCCGCTTCATCCGCTTGGCGTCCGCTCTGTATCCGCTGTATCCGTTCTGCGTCTGCTTTGCTGAGGCCCTCCGGAAGCCTAGCGGATGTCCCATCCGCTTCCATCCGCTGGGCTTCCGTTCCGCATCCACTTTCCATCCGCTCTGCATCCTCCCCACGTCCGTTCCTTTCCGTGTTATCCGCTCTGGTTATGCAAATTTTTGCACCTTTTGAAAGCGGATAACAACGGATGGAACATTTTTCTCATCCGTTGTGTCCTTTTTACTAACGTTTTGCATCCGTTGGGCAGTGTGACAGGGCCTTTAGACGAAGCTGAGAAAGCTGAGAAAGAAAACTCTGAAATTCTTTTTCAAGGACATTGTTACATGATAAGATAGAGGGAAGAGCACAGAAGAGAGTTTATGTAACATGTTAAGCCAGGATGAAGAATCCAGTCCCTTGTTACCTCATTTGAGGATTGGCTAAAATTGTTGGAACCATTTTTGGAGGGATTAAAGCTATCCTTCAAAACTCTAAATCCCTTCTAACTGTTTTCATTTCGGGTGAATGAGCCTTCTTAATCATTGTTCTTGGTGCTGGAATAAATGAAGAACTTATGAAGCGAATGTAGTTATTATATGTCTCCTTAGATCTAATGAAAAACAAGATTACAAGTAGGGGTTTTGTTTAAAAGAAAATTTCCGTATTTCCTCTCCCTATCTATATCTGCTGAATACAACATAAAAATAATTTGTATATGGGTTATTGCAGTATATTCAGAAAGGTAGTTGTTTAGTTTTTTCTGCCCAAGAAGGCAAAAGTTGTTGCATGGCACTCCTAAATAGGTTGCAGAATCTCTTTTTAAGTAGCTTGGTGAAAGTAGCAGATTACTGTTGGAAAAGTAGGTGCTTCGTCCCAAACAGCTTCTAATGAATGAAAAATGCATTGGGGGTAAGGTGGGATTGAGGAATATATCCAATTATGAAATGTCATTGTTTCATCCTAAAACTAATTTTTTTCCATCTGAATCACAATTGGCTCATGATACTTATTCAGTCCAGATTTGGAAAAAGTTGGTGGTGTTAAGCCATTCTTAATTAAATGAACTACTCTGATTGATGCTGAATTGCTGGCTATATTTTAATGAGATCCACACACACTTATGACTGCATAATAGTATTAGTGACAAGCTAATTATATTTGATCAGCAGGGCTAAGCTGATTTGAAATAAAAATATGCTGACTTCAAGAGAATTCTGGATTTAGGCCAGAATTGCTAAAATTGAGCAGCAGGTAATAATTGTAGAACATGACCTACATGTTGGATGAAATAATAGAAATAAGAGCATATGCAGTATAGATCCTGAAAAAGATTTGTATGTCACTGATGCAGCAACCTGCCTACTGGCATGTTACTTTTTATATTTTAAGATAGCTATTTTTCTATTCAGATCTTAAGACATGTAGATTTAGCCAGGTCCTGCCTTTTAATAGCATTACATTGATTTGAGGCATCACATGATGGGCAATGGCTCAAAGCAATCTTTTATTTCAGCTGTGAGTGATTTTGTGCATACAAAGACACAGAACGACAGATTTGCTTATTAGCAGTGGCTTTTTAAAGACATTTGCACTAAACATGTCTGAAAGTCACTAGTCTCTTAAGATGTGGTTAAGCACTTTTTATAAAAGGTGTTTTGATGGAATTGTTTATGATGTTCTTAGTTTTTGAGCCAAATGGAAATAACTTTCTATTGCTTTTCTGTATAAATGTAAAAAAAGGAGAAACCTAAATTATTTTTAAACTTGAAGATAGCTGTTTTATGGTACAATTATGTATTTTTCATTTTGTTTAAAATTGTACATGATATATACATGTTTTGTTAATGGATTTGTCCTTGATTTTGGTTTTAATTTTAAACTTAATGTACATGTACAACTTCTCCAATTAAACTACCAGAAAAATGTAATACAGACTTGTTATTTACAATTACTCTGAACTGTAGATTAACTGTATTTATTTTACTGAGAAGATGGCTGTTGAAAAATAATATACATTGGTATATATTTATCTGTGACAAAAAGATTTTGTCTCAATATTGGGTATTAGAGCTTCAACCTATATAATGCAGCATTTCATTTTCAGTATGAACAGTGTCAAAGTGTCTCATTATACACAGAAAAACATCATATCCATTATATGCAAAATATCATTAGATACAGAAAAAAGATGGATTTCTTGTTCTGATGTGCACAGCACCATCAGCCAAGATGAGTATTCTTGCTGGGGATTATGTGAGTTGTAGTCTAACATGTCTGCAGGATGAAAGGTTTAGAAAGATTGATGTTTTGGGTCATCCAAAACCTGGTTCTATTCATTTTTCTCAAATGGATATTAATTCCATTAGCCATAAAACATGCTAATCTCTCCACATATTTCTGTGCAAATAGTTCATATATTAAACAATTAAGTTCAGTCTAATTGTGACATGAATGCATTTGATATATACCAGTTGTGCTGTTGTAAATTTTCTGGTATTGTGCATGCATAAAAATTTCAAGGTAGTAAAGCATGCTTGCCATTGTACCATTGATACAAGGAGACTATTCCTCTTCTCTGTAATACAGGGGTGTCAAACAGGCAGCTCGCGGGCCAGATCCGTCATGCCCAGGCCATGCCTGCCCGAGCTCCGTGAAGGGAAAAAAAATCACAAAACATCACATGACCGCAACTTTTAAACTTTTGAGATGCACATGATAAAATAGTGTCATTGGCTTAGATAACATTCTGGTGTAATTGCTAAATGGTTATTTTGCACACAAAATGAACTTATACAAATATATCTGCTGAGAAATGCTCTTTTCAGTTGTGGAGAAAATCAACATCCACTAGAACTTTCCTTCAAGAGAAAGGCAACAGTGATTTTTTTTAAAAAAATCCTCTTATCCCTTTCCCAGTAACACTCCTCACACACAATTCTGGAGACAATTAAAACAATGTTTTTTGGAGCATGGAGAACCACAGGGTGAAAATAACATTAATTTCTCTCTGTCCTCACATTAGACCAGTGGAGTAACTTGTGTGATTCCATTCTGTGCAGCTCTGCATCAGTCCCCTTTATTTATAGTTGGACTGACTTTATCAAATCTTTTTGATAAAAATCTAGAAAGTCTTTCTGTACACATCTAAATTGAAATGTATTCTAATGCTTATTCAACAACTAGTGGAGTAGTTTGCATAACACACCTAACAAATGGCCTTCACATTTCACACTGGGCTAAGTCCAGCCACTGCGTTAACCATAACATGTGGCTTTGGACATTGTTCTTGTGCTCATTAGGAGACCAAAAGTCTATAGTCTGCAAGAAAATGGGAGAAAATAAGGTGTCCAGAATTTCAAAACCAAAGTCATAGCATAGCCAAACTAATACCAATTATTCTGAAAATACTCTTCCTGATTAAATTGTTTTTATACTACTTCATTCTTGTGGAAAGCACTCCTAACCATTTTCAGGGAATACAGACGTTTCTCCTCTTATGAACAGATTATGTTCTGAGATGCTGTTCGTAAATCCATTTGGTTCATAAGTCCAAACAAAAGGGTTAGTTTATAGTGCACCTTCTCCTGACTTCCAGAATCTTCTGCGTTGGCATTGCAGCAGAGGTGGTATTCAAGCAGGTTCTGATCAGTTCTGGAGAACCGGTAGCCGAAATTTTGAGTAATTCAAAGAACTGGCAAAGCCCACCTCTGATTGGAGATTTTACAGCATCCTCCCCCTGCCATGCCCACCAAGCCACGCCCACAGAACCGGAAGTAAAATATTTGAATCCCACCACTGCAATTGTCGGCAGATTTGTTCTTATTGGTGATAAAAATTCATAACTCAAAAGTTTGTAAATGGAATAATGTTGGTAGACTTTTAAGACTTCAAAGAATAGTTTGACTGTTATTGAGTTTTTAAAATTAAAATGCTTAATGTTTACATTAAAGCATTGAATCTAAGTTTTAATATAAACTGCCCTAAACTGTTGCCGAATGGGCACAACCCTAGTTTATCCTTGTCCATTTATTAAGAATAATGTGCTAATAATTTTGGGAAGAAACAAAGGAAAAATTGAACCTAGTTAATTTGATTTTAACATTCCCTTAATTTTTAAAAGATTCTGATTTTTATTGAACTATTTTATCTGAGTAATAAAGGGAAATAATGGACCCATTCTTGTTCAATAGGGTTTATAACTGGCATCTTTTCTTAGTATCTAGGGTTCTAATAGCCTCTGAATAAGGAAAGAAATGGATAAGGTAAAGGATGGGTCTTTCTTTTAAAAAAATACATTATGCTTTAAATATTGTTTTTAATGAATTGACACATTGTATGTGAGAGCAATTTGTCCTTCATGTTTGATGCCTAATGTATAACCATATGGCTTCATAAGAGAGACTTAATGGTATGTCTGCCTCTTATAGTCTCTTATAGTCTCTTTGATCAAGTGCTCTGATCTATTTCCCTTTTCCAATCCCATTCCTTATAAAAAGAGGGAAGATATGAAGTACCATTTTTATTTTGCACCAATTATGCTCTTCACATGGAGTATTATGTTTTAGGAGAACATTGCCCGTAAATGACAATTTTATCAACTGCTTAAAGATACTTCTTTGAAATGAAATAGTTGACTCTCAGTATCTAACTTTCTTTGTTGCCATGGATCCCTCTGGATAACCAGGTTTAACTCAGGTAAGTTTGACTGCTTCTTTGGGGATCACTAAGCAATTCACTTCACCAGTGCCTTATAGTATCTGCATTTATTTTCCCATATTATTGTATCTTCATTTTTAAATGCTGAATATATGTTGTTGCTGGATTCAGAGTGGGTTCATGTATCATAGCTAAACTATAATGTGATTTCTTGAATATTATGGAACTTGTGGCAAATACAGGTAGTCCTTGATTTATACATTTAATTCGAGTTCTATCAATCCCAATCAAAGGCTATGCTACAAGCGTAGAGCAGAATTTTAGGGCCTTGTGAGAAATGTGGACAGTTATGTTCACCAATGTTTGCTGGAGTGTTTTTTTGGTAATTGGTTTCTTTAGGAGTTGTATTGTGTTATCAGAAGATACTTTACTGATAGCTTCCTCAAGCCTAGGGCAGGATTTGAAAATTATTGATATTTATTGGTACCTTTTCTGCTCAGAAGAAAAATCTTTGGCATCTGAACAAGATCAGAGAACAGGTGAAAGCCAAGATCTTTTGGACTTTTTAGATCAGTGTTTCTAAACCTTGGCAATTTTAAGATGTAAGGATTTCAGTTCCCAGAATTCCCCAGCCAACTTTCTGGGACTTGAAATCCCCACATCTGAAGGTTGCCAAGTTTGAAAAGCATTGCTTTAGAAAGTAACTGCAAGCTAGTGTAGAACATGAGAGATAAATAATGGGACAAGAAACGGCAGACAGCTTCATTGTTTTGGATTTTGTACAACTTTTTATTGTTTGGATACGGATGCTGAATTTGGATAAACCTGTATTTTGCTGATGCTTTACAAATTCATAGAGATATAACAAACTTTCTCATTCTATCTTTACTCGACCAACATTCCTTTCTCAATTCTGGAGCTCAAGTTAGCTAATTCATGATATTTAAGCCTCCTCTATATTATTACAAGCTGGGTATTCTTTCACTGATGTCAAATCTGCTTATCCTCTTAACTCTTAACCCTCTTAATGTGCAAAATCAGAGAAGTTTTTGCAGAGGAAAAGGAAGCAGTATTATCTAAATTTAATTTGATTATTCTGTTTCCCTCCAATCTTATTTCTTTTTAAGTCCTTATACCTTGTAAGGTATGTATGCATTGTAATCTCTGTTATGATGATCGATTAAAAAAGGACAAGATTCTCTCCTTTTTCTGCATGAAAGCACAAAATTATTTCTTTGTCTCTGGTCCTCTTAATGACCTCCATTAATTTGTACAATCTTTTGCTGGTGATTGATGGACAATCTTTATTTAGTGGTAGTTAACATTTGTCTCTACATTTTTGAATAAAGTCTTTGGTGGTCTATTGTGACCAAATTGCTGAACAATATCTATCCAAGAAATAACAGTTGCATTGCTCAATTGCAGAATGAATACATACTGAAAATGTGATGCATTGACCCATTAGTAAGCTGTTTCCTTAATTTACTGCTATTGATTAGATGGTTTGAATAATCTTTAATCATTATCTACATTTAATGTCAGGAATTAATTCTTTAAATACATAATACTAATAGGGCCATGCACCTGTCTTTTCCTGAACAACTGGAGGAGAGTGCTGTGCAATCCCAAGAAAAAAATGCAGCAATTGTGGAGAAATCCAGTGTGTGTTTCCCTGCACGCTCCAGTATTCCATTTTGTCTTGCATCTAAAATACTTCACAGGCCTAAATAATAATGATTCAGCATATGACTGTTGTAGCTTTATATATCTTAGGATCAACTGACACAGACAAGTAGTTACAATCTTTCTATACTCTCCCATAGGAAACTGCTGAGTAATTGAGGAACTTTTCATATCTAAGTGACTGGAAAAGATGTTTTTACACAGAAGGAAATTCTCTTTATTCATATGTAACAAAATGTAAAAAATGGGAAGAGGAAATGCAAGTATTAGCTTAAAATTAGTCTTACCTAAGCAGTTCCAGAAAACTGTTCTGTCCTAAAAACTTTTAGGAGATTGGGCTCCCTGCATTTCTGTCCTTCTGAGCTCCAGGACTACCCACCAGACAATGGTCTTTTTAAAATATTAAAATAATTTTGAAAGAAATTCTGTTTCACAAAAATACATATTTTGGTGCAAATATATTTGTGAACTTTTGAAGTGTCTTTCTTTAAGCTCAGCAAATAGAATTTGATTTGCAAATAGATTATGATTTTCCTCTTGCAAAAATTGAGCTTTGGATGATACTTAAGGGCAGATAATAAGGGACTGCACCATTCATGAGTCCAACTAAAGTGTATATGAACTAATAAGAGATAAAAGGCCTTATTGCCGCTTTTTATTCCAGTGCTTTCACATTGGGTAACTCAGTGTGACTCTGATGCATCAGTTATCATAGATGTGTGTAACTGCAAACATTTTAAAGAGACTTCTTTATTGAACAGTTAACTATGCATATAAACATTTTAAAATTGGAAGCAGATACATTCTGCCTCTGTTTCTGTTAGTGCTTACTTCAGAAATAATGCAAAAGCAATGTCTTTGCCTGACTTAATATTGTTTTCAATTTTGGACTGCAGAAAACGTCAACACATCCCATTTTTCCAAAGTTTATGTCTAGTTTCTAATATTATTCTCACTCATCATGTCACTAAATGAGGCCCTGCTATTCAAGGAGACAGGCAGAAAATATATCATTTTTCTTCAGCCTTACTGGGTTTTCTCTCTCCCTACCTCCCTCCACTCTCCTTACCTCCACCCTTCTCCTCTTCTCTCTCTCTCTCTCTCTCTCTCTCTCTCTCTCTCTCTCTCTCTCTCTCTCTCTCTCTCTCTCTCTCTCTCTCTCACACACACACACACACACACACACACACACACACACACACACCATACTTTGCATTGACTACCCCTGTAAGCTTAGGGCAAGTCTTCACAATCAATTTCCCTTTGCACTGGACACGTGAAGGCTGAGCTGCAAGGATATTATCATGAAATCTTTGGGGTATTTTGTTCTAAATGTCACACTGACTGAAATATGCTTCCTACCACTTCTAAACTTTAAAAAGCAAGAAATAGCTCTCTTGTTTGGGCAGAATAGTTATACCTTTTATAGCTTTTACAACTCAGATCTAAGGAGGCCTTGGGCATATCAAGAACATTCCTGAATCTAGTGGAGCCCCAAGAAGTTCTTGTCTTCTAGCTTTCCGATGACAGGGTCAGCTTTTATAGTGGGTATATCCAAACTTGGCAACTTTAAGACCTGTGGACTTCAACTCCTAGAATTCCCCAACCAGCCAGGGTTGGACATCCCTGCTCTCTAATAATGTAACTTCATAACAGAAATCTGAAGAGATTATGGGAAACTCAGGGAAAATCACTAGAGTACCACAAGGGGAGTAAATGTATATGATGGTACATTATAATTATTTGTTTCTCAAAGCATTATGCTTGAACACCTGCAGAGTTATTTTTAAAAACACTTTATTCCATGCAATGCAAAGCATGGAAGAGATTAAATATAAAGAGAACCTTTTGCTCTCATCTACTAACAAATCTCATCAATGGCTTTTTTTCAATGCCTTTTCTTGGAAACACATAAAAAGTCACAGACTGGGAATAAGAAGTGTTATAAGACCAAATGGTGCTATTATATCAGGTGCTACAATATTGCTGTCAATGAACTGAACCTTTGATCTTAATTAGCTTTTCAAATGTAAGGAGAGGTTTATATCAACACAGTAAATACAGTGCTAATTTAGAAATAGCTCTGGGCAAAAAACTGGGTTAACAAACTAAGCTGCATCCCCAACTTGGAAAGGATTTGAATCGGAGAATGTGGAATCTTACCTATAGATTTCATCCTCACAAAATTATCTTTATTTATACCTTCAAAAGAAAAGACTATCTTTACAAAGCAACCATTGTCAGGCATATTTTGTCTGGAAAGGATAATGGGTTAACTTTTCTCCCCAGTTATATCCCATCAGGATAGTTAATTCTCAAAGGGTTGATTGTATATGGCTGTTCCTTGATGCATAGTTTCCCCACTGCACACTTAATATTCACACATGGAATTTGGGGAGGTGGTAATCACAAACAAAACATGGCTGACACAGAGAGGTTCACATCTGTTCCATTCTATGGCTCCGAGTCTTCTGCTGACTGAATTACCTTGAACTTGAACTCAACTCTTCTTGCGCAAATGGATGATTTTCAGTCTGCCCAGAATTACTCTTCTCATTTCCTTGAATGCTTCTTTCTCTTCATCTGCAGAAGAATCTAAATAAACACAGTAAGTCACATTAAGTCACAAAACACATACTGTTTTATAAAATTTATATAAACTATAGTTTATAGTTACAGTTTTCCTGTTCCAAGAATCATCCATTTCCTTGCCAGAAACTCATATCATGTTACAGTGAGCAGTTTTGTAAAAAATTAAAAAGTAAGAATAGGAGAGAATTAGTGGATCCAGAAGAACTCATAAAGAGTCTGTTGTAGTGGCAAAGTTGTAAGTTATGGGTTGTCCTCTGAAAATGGTGCCTGCTTCTGAGATGCAGCCATGTGGCCCAGGGATGCCAAGGGACAGAGAGGCAGTCTTCCCTAATGCAATCTCCGAAACTCTTCAGAGATCTTTCAAAGGTAAGTGCACAGTGGGGGTTGGGGGAGGAGGGTGTGAGGCCTGCAGGATCTTGTGGGGTGGAAAGCAGGCCCAAGATTTGTGTGGAGCTGGTGGGATAGATTGGGGGGGAAGAGATAAGTGGGGTTGGTGGTGCATCCCTGCAGTCAGTCGTAAGGGCAAATGACTACAGGGGTGCTGCTGTGGACATAACCTTGATACCAGGTCATAAGTAACTTTTTAGAGGATTTCGTTGCAATTTTGAGTAGTTGCTAAGTGACCAATCATAAGTTGAGGACTGCCTGTAGGTACTTGGAGGAACCATTTCTTTTATTTATTTGATCTGTCTGAGCTCTTTCAAATCTGTAGAGAATATCTGAAAGAGAAAGTGCTTTTCTCTTCTCTCACACATTCCAGATCTCAGTTCTGTTCCTGGAAAGGAGCAAGATGTGGAGGGCAAGTTATTTTTCACATGGAACACAGAGATGATTTGGGCATTGCAAGTTCTGTTTCAATTTGTTTGGAGGGGGGTGAGTTGCATTTGATCTGGTAAATGCATTGAAACATTTAATCTATTTGCCACTATCCATGACAAATCTGTACAATCATAAACCTTGGAAGATTGCAAATGCTTTATATTTTTGATGATTTCCTTTCAAAGAAAAACATGCCAAAGTAAGGCATAGTAAGGCAAAATAGTCCTCTGGATCTATTTGTCTAAACAGTTGGGGGTAAGGTGCTTTGAATTGAGGTAGTTCAAAAACAATGCAGTGCATGGACTATAAAAATTATTACTGTGAGTTGTTAAAGAGTTATTGGAATAAGCAGTTAAGTAATTTGTAATATATATCAATGCATGTATTTCATGACAAATGTCCCATTATAAATGTTAAGAAAAAATATCTGAAATATGCAGTATCTAAGAATGTAAAAGTAGAAATATTTAAAAGAAAGTTGCATGCAGTTTTTAAGAAAATACATCTTGAAGACAAATATCCTATAGAAATAGGATAGATCCAAAGATTATTCTAGGACTTTACTTTCCAGCTAATAGGATTTTATGCATTAATTTCTACAAATTATGTCACCTTAAATGACATTTTCCTAGCATGGTGCCAACATAAAGTACAAATCTCATCTTCCCCAATCGGCATAGCCATATGTCACCTGTCTGGAAATGGAAAAGCCAGCATTGGAGGCATCAAGTCAAGAAATGTTCAGTATGTTGCTTTTCCTGCAGCAGTTTATAACCTATACCCAATATGAATTTAAATCTAAGATAGCAGGAGAATAGTGACATCAGAATTGGGTTACCAAAAAAATAACAATGCCAGCAAAGGGATACAGTAAACTCACTCTCTGCTGCCATCTATGGGTTGTTCTGATAGCCCAATATACAGTACAACTATTTTAAGAATATGTCTTTGCAGCAACAACTATTCAAGCATTTTGAGTTAATTATGTGGGTTCAGACATGATGTTAGCCCCATGATTTGCTTAACCACAGTTTATCAGATTAAGCCATAAATATGTCTAAGCCTGGTTTACAGATCTCATGGGATGAGTACTTCTAACCTAAACTAAAATCAAACATATTATGGTTTAATGTGATGTGTAAACCAAGCTTCACAGTTGCTTTCAATGCCAAGCAACTGATCTAGCACATGCCATTCATGATACAATGGGGGATATCCTGTTTTTTTTCTCTCCTCTGTCACATCTGATTTTATTGTGTTTTGTTGTCATCTTTCTCTTGGCGAAATATTTCATTTCCAAAATAAAGTCATCTGGCATGATTATTTTGCTCCTTCCTTTTTACTTAGGGTCAGTGATTTTGGTCTAGTAAAAGCGTGCTCTGTCACAAAAGAGACTCTTAAGCTGAGAAAGATGTTTCTTCATTTCAAAGCCCTCAGCTACTCTTTGAGAGAGGTTCTGCCATGTGACCTTGTGAATGGGCAGGAGGATGCCATCAACAGCTGACCTATCACAAGACCTAAATGGGGAAAAGTCAAAGCAAGGCTAATTTGTTAGTGCCCAGCTTCCTATTCTTGATGTCTGGAAACATTCTGACTAATACAGCAGAATGTTCTTGTAATCTGCCATAATACTATAAGCCAGAGGCCCATAGACTTTGACCTCTCACAGATATAATAATAATCTCTTTTCTTCAGCAGCACATGTTTCCTTGGGGCATTTCTTTTTCCTCTAACAATATATCCAAAGCATATGTTTTATCCAGAAACAAAGCATTTTATTCATTAGAGGAATCCTATAATGAGATTTCCTTTTAGGAGTCAGTTTAGCTTATTATCAATGAAGAAGTTGGTATTGTTATCATACTGTAACAGTTCAGCTCCCTAATCTGAAGATTGTATTAAAATTATAGCAAAATTGTTCACTAATGTACTTCAGATTAAGGCTTTGTTAACCATATTTCATAAACATACTTTTTAAAATCCAAGTCTTTATGACTCAGCTGTAAAATGCACACAAGCACATACAGCCACGACACTCTTCCTTTTTTGTATCAGCAACACGGTGCAAAGTGCAAAAGGAAAGAATAAATAAGGGTTTCCCCTGTCCAGTTAATGCCACGAGATAAGGAGAAGAAAATACAGTACTGTACAACTCAGTCTAATAATTCTACTAATACCATTCCCTTAACATCTCCATAAGTTGCTTCTATCACATCCATACACTTCTCCAAATATTATTATTTTTGGTTCTGAAATGTCTCACTCTTCTCTTTGGGGATTCTCATTAGATCCTCAATTATTCTGGACCCATTGGAGATTCTCATCAGATCCTGGACTTCATCTGTTTTGCAAAACACTCATCCGTTCTCTTTATATGACAAAACCACACCAGTGCACTTTTGATATTGGTCATTTGCAGGGGTGGTTTTCTACCAGTTTGGACCAGTTCTATAGAACTGGTTGTTATGATTCTGCAGCAATCATGCCCCTGGCTGGCCTTTCCCCTCCCCTCCTCCCCTTCCAGTCAGTCCTTATCGTGCATGCCTGATATCACTGTTTGCATTCTTCCCCGCCCAGTCACTCCTTAAGGTATTTCTTTTTTCCTCCCAATGATCAGATGTTCTGACGATCAGCTATGCCAGGATCTCCTTCGCTGTCTTACTGCTTCACCCTGGATGAAGGGCACATGGGGTGTGTATGGGCTGCACTCCCTCCCCCACGCTCCATTTATTTGGCCTCCTGGGCCTCGAAGCCTCCTGGGAGCCTTCCCTGAGGCCCAGGGAAGGAGGCCAAAAGATGGAGCACGGGGAGGTGCGCGGCCCCCTCACGCTCAGTTTTTTGCCTTCCTGGGCCTCAGGGAAACTTCCTGAGAGCAAAAACGTCCACCCAGGAGGCTTCCCTGAGGCCCAGGAGGAAAAAAAAATGGAGTGCAGGGGGTGGGGTGGGGGTCTGCAAAAAAAGCCATGTCCACCTAGCCACACCCACAGAACCAGTTGTACAAATATTTGCATTCCACCTCTGGTCACTTGCTTTTGTATAAAATCCACTCATTCATTTTAGCTGTCTAGTGATGCCCCATGTCAAGTTAGGCTGCAAAAATTTAATAATATTTTTTAATTTATCACATGCAAACTAAAAAAGTAAGTCATTCCAACTGTATTTATCTTACTTTTTTGATCCTCCTGATATACCCAACTCTCACTTCCATGAAACAGAATGGGCAAAACCTCAATTCTATTCATACCAATTTTTACTTCTTTCAACATTCATTCTCAAAATATATACACAGCATTAGTTATTTTGCACTTGTATGTCTTAAAATTTATTCATACATGGTCCCTCTTTTAGTAAATATTTTAAAAGATGCACACATTTATCTACTTTTCCCCCCATTTGGTTATAGCTTGCAACTGCTCACTTTATTTTCCTTGTCAAATAACCTTTGATATTTTCAGAACCTTAAAGCATATCCATGTCGCAAAGTTGCAACATTTTGCTGCAGCTTTGGCAATTTTAGATTTTATTAACTGTAGGGTCATTTACATTCAGATTTTTAAAAAAAATGTACAAAAAGGCCCATCTAGAAAAAAAATTCTATGGGTTCAATGATACTTGATCTACATCAATACTGACTTTGCAATCCTGGGATGTTTTAAAGCTGCCTTCAAAGATGCCCAAGGAGAAATTTAAAGCAAGCCCTGGAAAAAGCCCATTTATAATTGGAGCATGTGACTGAGTAGAAATGTTTTCCAGGTGTGAGCAAAATTTTTGTATTTCTCTTAATGGTTGGGATATATTTTTCCTTTGGCTTAAACTTGTTTTGTAACTCTATCTCTCCAATATGTTCTCTAATTATTTCTTGGCCCTGCTTGTGCCACATTTATATTTATTTATTTATTTTTGCCAATTGCTTACAAGATAATAGGTATAAGTAAAAACATAGTTATGAATACATGGATACATATAAGAAAAATAAAAAATAAAAGAAACAATAGGACAGGGATGGTAAGCACGTTTGTGCGCTTATGCACGCCCCCTACAGACCTCTTAGGAAAAGGGTGAGATAGACAGTCTAAGGTTAAAGTTTTTGGGGTTTGGGGAAGAAACCACAGAGTCAGGTAAAGTATTCCAGACATTGACCACTCTGTTGCTGAAGTCGTATTTCCTGCAATCAAGTTTGGTGTGATTAACCTTGAGTTTGTATCTATTCTTTGCTCTTGTGTTGTTATGGTTGAAGCTGAAGTATTCATTGACAAGTAGGACATTGCAATGTATGATTTTATACACTATACTTAGATTGGACCAAAGGCGGTGTAGTTCTAGGTTTTCTAGATATAGAATTTTGAGTCTGGTGGCATAAGGTATTCTGCAATGAGTAGAGGAGTGGGGAACTCTTCTTGTGAAATATTTCTGGACTTTCTCAACTGTTTTAATATCAGATACGTAATGTGGGTTCCACACTGATGAGCTGTATTCGAGTATTGGTCTAGCAAATGTTTTGTATGCTCTAGTTATTAGTGTAATATTACCAGAGAAAAAGCTACGTAAGATTAGGTTAACAACTCTTAACGCCTTTCTGGCTATGTAGTTACAGTGGGCTCTAGCACTTAGATCATTAGAGATGAGTACTCCAAGATCTTGACAGAGTTTGGATTATCAACAAGGTCTTGACTCTTCAGCCTGTACTTTATTTTCTGATTTTTTTTGTCAATATGTAGGACAGAGCATTTATTTGTTGAGATTTGAAATTGCCATTTGTTTGACCATTCTGATACATAGTCGAGGTCTTTTTGAAGGGTAGCAGTGTTGTCTGTGGGGTTGAATAGCTTTACATCATTAGTGAAGAGAACGCAGCTGGTCTTGATATGATCACAGAGGTCATTTATGTAGAGTATGAAAAGAGATGGTCCGAGAACACTGCCTTGGGGGACACCACTGTTGACAGGTACAGAATTTGATAGGACGCTCCCAATTTTGACCATTTGTTGTCTGTTTGACAGGAATGCTTCTATCCAGTTATGCAGTTGTCCAGAGATACCATAAGATTTCAATTTTTGGAGTAGTTTGTCATGTACCCTGAATCAAAGGCTTTACAGAGGTCTATGTAGATTGCGTCTATTGCTTTTTCCTGATCGAGTTGTGTAGTTCATATTTTTTTGCAGTGTAAGAGTTGCAGATTACTTGATAGTTTTTTCCTGAAACCAAATTGTTTATTAGAGAGAAGTGAGTTTGTCTCTCAGTGGAGGATGATGGATTGGTTCATAATTGATTACAGGTGACACAGCATAAAGAGATTGGTCTGTAATTTTCAACTAGGCTGGGGCCTCCCTTTTTGAAGATGGGGATGACTGTGGCTTGTGACCACAGTTTTGTCAAGGAGCTGGTCCTGAAAGATTTTTCAAAGATTATGCTTGGAGGTTCTACTTTAGATGGAAATGTGATCTTTTCTCCTTCATAAATCCACTGGTATTTTTCCTCAGAAATATGCCTCATATTTGACTGATTATTGTATAAAATTTGAGAAAACAATTCTTGGAATTATTTAAATTACACAAATATCATAAGCACTCATAAAATAAACATACTTGTGAATATTTTTCTTCTTCCTCCCCCCTCAAATATTTTACTTGTAATAAGTTTATTTTCATTATTTTAACATAGAATATCTCACTGACTTTAGTTGGTAAGGTATCCTTTTACCACATTTATCTTTTAGCATATTTCAGAAGATTTTGTTACATTGTTTTCTGAACAATTCAAAACTCTCCCGTGACTGCAGCTGGCCAGTTCTTGGCAAATAGAACACAGCAAGTATCTACTAGTGCAACTTTCCTCAATTTCATTACTTAAAAAAGTTTGAAATGAGAGCCTTCAGAATTTTCAGTCTGGCAGGAATTCTCCCTGTGGGGAATTCTGGCACTCCAGTCTTGGCTTGTCTGTGGAGCAAAGACTGGGAACGGACAGACTCAAGTGTTTAAATAAGAATTAAGTTCTTCATGAATTCATAGACTCATCTATGTAGAATTTTTGACAACAATAGGGAAGTGGGTTGTTCTTGCTTTCTTCTTGGTTGTGTCTTCATTTTCCAGTTCTAGCCTATAGCCCTAACTGTAGAAAAGACATAGCAACCCCAAAACAATCCAAGGTAGGCAAGTACTAACTCCCCAGTGCTGTTAATTACTCTGATTGGTACTTTCTTATATTTTGCACGCAGTTTTACAGATGCATAAACAATTTACAGCATAACAATTTACAGAAGGAAAAGGGAATCTGTAAAAGAGGTATTAGTAGGTTTCTAAATTCTTGCAAGCATCAATTTCTTTGTAATTATAATGTGGGCTTTTACCATTAGCAGGTTCTCAGTACAATCTACGTATTGTCCATTTTTAGAGATAGAAAAGTTAAAGCCTTAGTTTTGCAAAGGAGCTGATTTGGTTTCCCACAGCACATAAACAACAAACAAAAAAGATATTTTATTTAATATAATATGTTGTACGAATCCAATTGTGATCCTATTTGGATACAAATGGCAAAAAAGTCAAACAAAGGTATGAAAGACAGCCTTTTCTATGAGAATGAAGTATGTGTATCATGGAAATCAGTTTGGAAATTCTGAGTGTACCGATGTGATGATCTATTTGGATAAAGACTTGAGAATAAAAAAAAGCCAGCACTAATATTTCTTTTTGGAGAAATATACGCATTTAAGGTATTCATTGCTGATTTAGAGAAGGGAAACTTTGACCTTGCTGACAACAGCAAAGGCATTAGGAGTGTAGTTAGGCTGCCATCTGCTGGTCACAAACAGTTTCTGGAAATCTAAAATACAGAAGCAAGACATCATGATGCTGGGCAATTCCTCAAAATACTTCTGCTTTAGTTAATGTACCCTGTCCCTAAAAGGTTGCCCTCTTTCCACTACACTCATTGGGAATTTATATCCTATCACTATATAAGCAGTATAGTAGACCACCTGCAATATGTGGAAGAAAGCAAATATTAGAGAAGGAGATGCAAAAAAGCCAGTGTGAAAGAAAGAACCCACCTAATTTGGCTCCAATTCTTCTAACCATACCATCACAACAGATTTCTCCTGCAATAATGTTTCCCTGGACAAACATTTTACCCTAACTATTAATGCATGACAACCCTAGATTCATGTGCCTTCCATTGCACTGGTATTGATAACAATGTGACAAGAACAATGCTCACTAGAAAAGATCCAATCAGTCTTGAACAATGAACTGAAACACACAAGGGGAAATTGAATAGAAAGAGACCTAAACTCCTACATCTGGGAAGATAAAAAAGTGTGTCGGTGTGTGCGTGTGGATAGAAAGAGACAAATAGAGGACATGGAGAATCTGACTTGACAGTAATGAAACAGATTCAGATGTTACAGTAATCACAAGTTAAACACAAGCTAATAGTGCAATGCAACTATTAAAAGCAAATACTATTGTAGTTTAGAATGCATTAATCGGAATCTGAAATCCAGACCACAGAAAATAACTGTTACACTCTAATCCGCAGATCCCACTTCAAGTAGTATTTAGTTCTGGGAATAGTATCTGAAAAAAAAAACATTATTGAACAAGAATTAAGTTCAAAGAAGGGTTACCAAACTGGAAATTTAGCAAAAAAATATATGCCTATGTTCACTATGCTGCTCTGAAGAAAGGAAAAGATAAGAGATAGCAAAAACTGTGAAGATGTCTCCTCCACTGCCCCCAGCATAGAGAAGTAGATATGACCCCAAGGATAGATCTTCTTAAAGGGTCTGATCTTAGAATATCTTTTACCTAATCTTACTGAAAAAGTATTAGCAATGCAATTATACTGGTCAGAGGATACACCTTATGAAATAGAGTTCTGCTCTTCCATCTAATGTTTCCTGAGAGAAGACTGTCAAAGCTTCATGGGTCTTCATCCTCTTCCAGTTTTTCAAGCAAATAGATATTATTTGGCCACCTCAGCCAAATTTTGGGACTACATTTTGTGCTGCCAGGCCTTATGAGCTTGATAACAAAGAGAATTGCTTTTCAGTTCTTTATTCAAGCTTTTTTCTGAAGGATTAGCTATGTAAAGCAGAATTGGGTGCAGATGCTCCCATGGTACAACTGACCAGAAAGAATTAAATTTAAACTTATCCATGACATGCTGTTTTGGCTTAAATTTAATGTCTTTGGAAATTAGATAATTTGGTCAATTGCCCATTTTTAGATGCTGCCACAACATATTAAGCATACCTCATTTATTTAGTTAAGGTTGCTATAGAAAAACCCAATACATTTCCATATTTCATGTTAACCTCCTGGGGATTGTGTGTTAATTACATTTAATGCAGTCTTCCTTCTCAATGACAAAGATTAAACAAATTGCCTTTCTCCTTCACTTTAACTCCTTCATATGAATATGGATTCAGTCATTGTGCTAAACAATGCTGTAGTTGTGACACAGCATGTTGTATAAATCTTTCCAGCGGTGGCTTATTTAGTAAATCATGGTTCATCAAACCACAGTTTTAGTACAATTAATGAAGTAGTACAAACTAAAGATGCCAAGTGTGGGAAAACAAGACCAGGACCTTCCAATTTTTGCAAACAAAAAACAGTCTTCACTCTAACAGTCTACTCTTGTACAAGAAGTATTGGTATTGTTTCCAACCAGTATGATATTGGTTGGAAACAAACTTGAAGCTTCAAAGAATCCTGAACTGTAATCAAAACAGTTGTCAGAGCGAAAGAACTTCTTGGATGACAAGTGAAACATTCAAAGAAAAACCAGAAAGCTCAGTTGCCTCATGAAAAATGACCTTTGGGTGTAGTCAAAACAAGCTTGCAAAACAGCTGGTGTGCAAGACAGAGAAACTGCCTTGCAAAAATGTAAGAAATGTCTTTTTCAAAACCTAAATTTTAAGAGAATAGAGTTTCTAGATTTATAATGTTATTCTCTCAGTAGCTGAGAAGCTGTTTGGCCAGGTTGTGGGAAACTCCTGGTACAAACAAGGTTTAGCTGTATCCAGTTTTCTTCTGGAGGAAAAAAGGAAAACTAGAACTACAGGAAAGGAGCATGCCTACACTAAGCTAAAGTGTCCAGTTTGTGCTAAAGGCCCTGTCCCACTGGCCGACAGACGCAAAACGTATGCATAAAGGACACAGCGGATGAGCAAAATTTCAGGGGTGGCTCCATCCATTGTCATCCGCTCCAAAAAGTGGTGAAAATTTGCATAAACAGAATGGAAAAGAACGGAAAAAAACTGACGTGGGTAGTATGTAGTGGGGATGTTAAACGGATGTTCATAGGAAGCCTAGCGGATGTATATCGGATGCAAACCATTCACTGCGCATCCTTTCTAGATGTAGACATTCTGTGTACCTTTTGTTTCCTCCCTCTTTCCGTTTTCAGTTGCAGCGGATGTGAGTTGAGGGGATGCCCAGAGGATGCAGAGAGGATACAGCGGACGTTTAACGGATGATAAACAGACATAGAATGTTTGTTGCTCGGATGTCGCGAATTTACATCGTACACAGTGGAAAGTTCATCCGTTCACAAAGTTTTGTGTAGCTCAAAACTTCTTGCGCGGATGAAATCTCAGTGGACGGATGCTCAAAGGATAGAGCGTATGAAACACGTATGCAGTGAGTACACAACGGATGCATAGTGTTTTCCAATGGATGGCAAGCTTTTTTTAACATTTTACATCCTCTTTGCATCCATTGGTGCAGTGGGACATGGGCTTAAGCTGACCCCATCCCTTATTTGTTAACTGACTGACACTCACAGAAGAGTGACATGAAGTGCATCATATTTTAATTGCCTTGACATTGCTGCAGGTTATTTTAAAACCAGTTTGGCTAAGAATAACTTAAGCCTTTTCTCACAAATGGGCTGGGGTCAAAATGAAGTCAATTTTATGGGGATACAGTGCAATAAAAAATGCCACGCCATGTTTGTATTCTGATCAGAGTGAAATTATTCATCTCAATAGACTGCAAGCACAATTTACTAATGTTTTTTACAGTTTACCCAACAGATATTGGGAAATTACAGATTATAATTTAGAAACAGATTCACAATTTCCAATCTGTCAGTTGGTTTAGAAACATATATTCAACCTTCAACAACTCCCTTTCTCTTCTAAGTTCTTAACAAGCATTCTTTGGAATCAAAGGAACAAAACTGAGACAATGAAATGGAGATTTTTCAGATTACATTGTTAAAACGAGGCTTGCTTGTGACTTAATACAATTTAGACAGAATGGTTTGTAAACCAATAAACTATGTTTACAACTGAACATGTACATCCTGTAAACCCATTGGTTTAACTCACAAGGAAATAATATACCATGTTTCTTATATAATAAGGCCGGGTCTTATTTTCTTTTGAGCCCCGAAAAAATGGTTAGGATATCTTTTCGGGGGTGAATTAATTTCTTTCTCCCCCCGCACGCACCCTCGCCTAGGGTGACCCGCTGGCAGCTATGCCTTGCCACCAACCACTCCTAACGGCCAATCATGGTGGAGCGCAGAGGGCTCCCTTACCCCCACCAAGTGCTGAAGACCCAGGTCAGTGGGCAGGCGGGGATGTCTGCTGGCAGCGTTTCAGCTGCTTCTCAGGCCTCCATAGCTTCCACGGTTCCCACTGGTGCTGGCACCTCTCTCGCCAGAGCCGTCTCCAACAACAGCATCTGAGTCGCTCCCGCTTTTCCCGTCCCCGTAACAGGAAAAAAAAAAACTTTTTGAGGTACCTGAGAGCGCTGCAGGCTGTGTTTTGGTTTCATCCTGAGTGGCTGGGTGGGCGTGAGAAGAGCTGAGTGAGCGTCTCTGCTGCTGCTACCCTTGGTGCTCCAGCCTCAGGCTCTGCAAGTTTGCAAAAGTCCTGGTGCGCAGCCCATTCCTGCATTCCAAGCGCCCAGGCCGAGCTGCAGCTGTCCCTCTCTCGCCAGTGCCGTCTCCAATAACAGCGGCAACAGTGGCGGGAACCGTAGAAGTTACAGAGGTGGCTCCCCCATCCAAGAAGTGGCTGAAATGCTTCCACGGTTGCCGTGGAAGTTTGCAGCGGGACTTTTGCAAACTTGCAGAGCCCGAGGCTGGAGCACCAAGGGTAGCAGCAGCAGAGACGCTCGCTCGGCTCTTCTCACACCCACCCAGCTGCTCGGGATGAAACCAAAATGCAGCGTGCAGCGCTCCCAGGTACCTCAAAATCTATTTTTTCCTGTTGTTACGGGGATGGGGGAAAAGCGGGAGCGACTCAGACGCTGTTGTTGGAGACGGCACAGGCGAGAGAGGTGCCAGCACCGGTGGGAACCGTGGAATGTATGGAGGCCTGAGAAGTGGCTGAAACGCTGCTGGACATCCACGCCGATGCCGTCCGCCTGCTGACCTGGGTCTGCAGCAAAGGCGCTTGGTGGGGGTAAAGGAGCCCTCCGTGCTCCACCCTGATTGGCTGTTAGGAGCGGCTGATGGTGAGGCGTAGCTGCCCGCGGGGCACTCCGAATGGCAAGTTCCAGCCCTGCGTTCCTCTCCCCCCCCCCATTTTGCATGTTTTAAACTAGGCCTAAATTTGGGGGGAGGGGCTTAATTTCATTTTATGCCTAGAAAACATGCTGGGTCTTCCTATGGGGAGGGCGTATTGTTGGAGAAACACAGAAGGAGTCTGTGGGATTGATGCGATCGAAGTGGACTAATAAAATGAAGTCAGCTAATAGGTACTGCTGTGAGAAACCAGCCTTTGTAGTTTCTTAATGACACATTGTGGAAACTTAAACAACTGATCTCAGCAAATAGAATTCTTTATTGGCCACATAAGGAATTTTTCTCCAGCGCAGAAGCTCTTATTGCACACACAAGCAGCAAGTCATAAATCACCGTTAACTGATAAGAGACAACACTCCTGGATCGTCATAAGATGCGAAATAAAACCCATCAACAGAAAGAAGCCACGAATGTGTTGCTAAAACAGATCCGAGTCGACCCAATGGCCAAACATCTTCACCTTGGTCAAAATTTGCAAAGCGTTGTACAACCCGTGCAGGGGAAAAAAAAAATAAAATAAAAATCTCGCAAACAGGCAAACCCTCTTCTTGACAACGAAGCTGCAGGTTTGGAAGGACCCGAATTTTTTTTTTTTTTTTTTCAAAAAAAAACCTCCTCCCGCCCGCCATGATGATGTCACCTGAAAACAGTCACACCTGCTTCGGCTTCCTTTCGAACCCTCCCGCCGGACCCTCCCCCAGCCAATCGGGCGACGGGAGAATCCGTCGGCTCAGCCAATCCGACTCGGAGCCGGCCGAGGACCCGGAAGCGCCCCACGTCACAATGGTCGCGATGGCGCTTGCGCAGTGACACGTCGCCTTCCTCCTGAGGAGTGTCGGCTTTGCCGGGGAGGCGGGGGGGGGGGAGGAGGGGGAGCAAAAGCGTGAACTGGCGCCGAGAGCGGCCGGCTTGTCGGGCGGGCGGTTGAGCCAGCCAGCCAGCCAGCCAGCCAGCCAGCGAAGGCGGCTTGCTCTTCCCGCTCCTCCTCCCTCCTCCCTCCTCATTCTCGCGGGATCCTCCTTGCAAGAGGCCGCCGCTGGGGCTGCTTGAAAGAGCGAGCACGCAAGCCGAGCGGGGGAGCGGGGCGTGCGGGCAGCCATGGCCGGGCAGCAGTTCCAGTACGATGACAGCGGCAACACTTTCTTCTACTTCCTCACCAGCTTCGTAGCCCTCATCGTTATCCCCGCCACCTACTACCTGTGGCCGCGGGACCAGCACGCCGGTGAGTGCCCGGCGTTTCCCTTCGGGGGTGGTGCTGGCAGGCCCGGCGCCTCGGACTTGCTCTTCCCCCTCTCGCTCTCCTGCCTCTCGCCTGGCCTCGAGAAAGGGACGAGGCGCGTGGGGGATCCCCCTTCCCGCCTCCTCTCTTCCCCGCCGAGCATCGAGGGGCCCGTGGCCCTTCGCTTCCTCCGCCCCCCCCCTCCTCCTTCCCCGGTGCTGGTTCTCCTGCCCCTTCCGAGCAGGTGGGAAAGCTCAGGTGAGTCGAGGAGTGAGGGCTCGGCTTGGAGGAACACCTCGCAGGTCTTGGGTTCGTCCTTGGCGGAGCCATGGTGGATTCAGCCCCAGGTTCTCATGCGAAGGAACGATTGGGGGAGGGAAAGAGCAGGACCCATAACTGAGAGGAATCCCACAATGGAAAGGGAGTCCTCCACTTTTTATTTTTAGTTTTATTGATTTCTTTTGTCAAGCACGCATTTAATTATACATATACATACTTATACATACATACATACATATATATATGCTGTTCAGCTTCCTTCGGGTATTATCCGACGTCATTGTAGTGCTCTTAAAGATGTAGCAATGTTTTGGGCAGAATCTCATCTGCCATCATCAGGCTTCTGTACTAAACTTTATACATACATGTATATATATATATATATATGTATGTATGTATGTATGTATGTATGTATATATGTATGTATGTATGTGCTGTTTACCTGCGAAAGCCTAAGAAAACATATATATATATATGTATGTATGTATGTATGTATGTATGTATGTGCTGTTTAGCTTCCTTCGGGTATTATCCCACGTCATTGAAGTTCTGTTAAAGTTGTAGCAACGTTTCAGCAGAATCTCATCTGCCATCTTCAGGCTTCTGTATGGATGTGGGTCTCACAGCTCCTGGTTTCAAATTCGAGGCTGGTCCATTCTGATTGGCTAGGAGCCTGGGTCTGTGTTCACTGGACTTGGAGTTTGATTGATTGGTGTTTCTGGTTTCTTTTGTCTGTTTTGTGGCTTTGATTGGCTGGCAACACTCTGTTCTTGTGTTGGAGGCTTTCAGTGCAGCTTGGCTTCGTGTGAAAGGACGGCTGCTCTTCATTAGCAAGCTGGGTTTCACCTGGGTGCCTGGTGGGGGGGTGAGGTTGGAGCTATCAGAGGGAGTCTGTTTGTGCCCAGGTGTTTGCCTGGCTTGTGGCGTGGAGATCTTTCTATTTGAGAGTGCAGGCTTCCAAATGATTGACAGTCTGGTGGAATCATCTCTTCTATTCATGCTGTCAGGTCTTTTTTCAATCTCTATGGCTTCTCTGATGATTCTGTGGTTGGGGTTTTCTATAGTGGCCAGGGTTTTAGTGCCATTGAAGTTGATGTTGTGACCTGTGGTTTTCATGTGTTGGACTAGTGAGGAGGTGTGTTCCAGCTTTTTTACTGCATTTTTGTGTTCCTCTAGGCGGGTACTTATTCTTCTATTGGTCTGTCCAATGTATGTGGCCGGGCATGATGTACAGGGAATTTCGTATATGCCTTGGTTTTCCAGGTCAATTTTGTCTTTGGGGTTCCTCAGGATGGCTGCTATTTTTTTGTCTGTTTTGAAGGCAGTCTTGATGTGATGCCTGTGTAGTATCTTACTGATTTTATCTGTGGTACCTCTTATGTAGGGCAGGACAGCTGTTGATCTTCTAGGTCTCTGTTATGTCTTGGTGTGTTTTTGTGGATCAAGTTGGTGATTTTGTTTTTGTGGAAGCGATTGGCTGTCAATACTTCAGTCAGGGTGCATAGTTCAGTCTTTATATGTGTCTTATCTGCCAGGCGTTTGGTTCTGGTAATTAGTGTTTTTGCTACGGAATTTATCTGTGCTGGGTGGTGGTGGGATTGGGCGTTGAGGTAGCGGTTGGTGTGTGTTTTCTTTTGGTATATGGTGTGTCCCAGTGTGCCATCTGTTCTTTTGTAGATTAGTACATCTAGGAATGGTAGTTGTTTGTTTATTTCCGTTTCCATGGTGAACTTGATTTTGGGGTGTGTGTTGTTTAGGTGTGTTAGAAAATTGTTTAGGTTTTCTTTTCCATGGGGCCAAATCACAAATGTGTCATCGATGTATCTTAGCCATAGTTTGGGTTTGTGGGTGGCAATAGCCAGGGCTCTGGATTCGAATTCTTCCATGAACAGGTTTGCAATGACGGTGACAGTGGTGATCCCAATGGCTTCCACAAAAACAAAATCAGAAGAGATGATTCCACCAGACTGTCAATCATTTGGAAGCCTGCACTCT
>BLBF01000007.1:58226949-58281852 GCA_015471245.1 Laticauda colubrina | reverse complement strand
AAAATACAAACAAATAGAAGGAGCACCCATGGGATCACCCCTCTCACCTGTCATTGCAAACCTCTACATGGAACACTTTGAAACACAAGCTCTAGAAAAATATGATCACAAACCCAAACTCTGGCTCAGATACGTAGATGACACCTTCATAATCTGGCCACACGGGAAAGAAAAACTGAACAACTTCCTCACACACCTCAACAGCCTACATCCCAAAATACAATTCACCATGGAAACAGAAGCCAACAATCAACTTCCCTTCCTAGATGTCTTAGTATACAAAAAATCCAATGGCTCCCTAGGACACACCATCTACCAGAAGAAAACACATACAAACCGCTATCTACATGCACTCTCACACCACCACCCAGCACAGATCAATTCCGTAGCCAAGACACTCATCTCCAGAACAAAATGCTTAGCCGATGAACAACACTTAAAAACCGAACTACACACCCTCACTAATGTACTTACAACCAATGGATTTCCAAAAAAGAAGATTACCCACCTAATCCAAAAAGAAACCCCAACCAAAAGCCAAGACAGAGAACAAGAGAATGGCAAAGCCCTCCTCCCATATATAAAAGGCACTACAGACAAAATCAGCAAGATCCTCCAAAAACACAACATTAAAACAGCATTCTGCACAAACAGAAAAATATCCACCATCCTGAGAAACCCTAAGGACAAAATCGAGTTAGAAAACCAAGGAGTATACGAAATCCCTTGCACTGCCTGCCCCAGCACATACATAGGACAAACTAACAGAAGAATTAGTGCACGCATTGAAGAACACAAAAACTCAATCAAAAAAGAAGAACTGACCTCTTCCCTGGTCCAACACCTCAAAGCCACAGGACATGAAATTGACTTTAAAAATACCAGAACCATCGCCAAAACCGAACACTTCAACAACAGAATAATCAGAGAAGCCATAGAGATAGAGAAACGGCCACACAGCATGAATAGACGAGATGATACCTCCCGCCTACCAACCATTTGGAAACCTGCCCTCAGTAATAAACGAGTAACTAACTTGAAGAATGACACCAGACCCACACCCGCAAGTGCCACACAAGATGCCACCACCACACTTCCACACAGAAAAAAGACTCACACCCACACAGAAGAGGAGACACGACCACGAACCAGAAACCATACTGCAGCTGCACCACTACCCGCTTCAAACCCCTCTGACCCATACAAGAAGCAAACTGACACCCACCATGAAGATGTGGCACGACCACGAACACGAAGCCAAACAACAAAATCACAGCTCACCAGCTCAAATCCCCCAGCAACTAAGACTAACCTGAGCACAACCAAGCCCCCACCTAAGCAGAACACACCCCCAGCCAATCAGAACACAGCCAACCCCCCTACCAATCAGAACACAGCCAAACCCCCACCCAATCAAGTCACACCCCCACTAGCAGTTAAAAGGAAGAAGCAGCTGCAAGCTCACATTACTCTGAGAAGCACAGAGCTGAAGAAACAAGCCTGAAGATGATGAATGAGACTTCATCGAAACGTTGCCTAGATACTTCCAATTCTACGCGGGAGAAAACCCGAATAACCAAAGATCCACATACAAATACCCGCGAAAACCTCAGAAAACATATATATATATATGTATGTATGTATGTATGTATATATATATATGTATGTATGTATATATTTATGTATAAACCTTATAAATACATGTAATAGATACAAATAAAAGAGAACATTAAGACGGGGACAGTAGGAACATTGGTGCGCTTGTGCATGCCCCTTATGAACTTGGAACAGTTTATTTAGCAAACATTCAAAGTTGTACCGCGGGGTTTAAAAAGTGACTCATGACTATATTTTCACACTTGTGGCCTTTGCAGGGTCCCCATGGTTATTGTGATTTACATTTGGATGCTTTACAACTAACTCACATATGTGACCAGTTGTGGTGTTCCGGAGTTGTGTGATTCCCACTTTCCAACCTTCCGACAAGCAATGTCAATGGGGAAGCCAGATTCACATAAGTTGTTTTATTCATGTAACAATTGCAGTGATTCACATAATAAATGTGGCAAGAAAAGTTGTAAAATTGGGAAAAGCTCATTTAACAAATTTCTCACTTAGCAACATATATTATGGGTACAGTTGGGGTCAAAAGTCATGGACTACTTGTACTTCCTCTTAACTCTGCAGAAATCCCAACAGGGGAGTCTTAGTCTCTAGTTGAATCCTCTCCCCATGGAAGCTGAGACTGTTTCTATGCTAAACATCTTTTGCTACCTTGTAGTTCTTTCCAACATTTAGCCAGAATCATCTCTTCATTTCAGTCCATTGGCCCTTGCTGTGTTTTCCATCACAACACAGAACAGGCTCTTTATCATGATTCTCTTTAATCTCTTTGGCCAACTTAGCATGTCTAGTTCCTTGGAGAGCTTCATTTCCAGACCCTTTAGCACCTTGATAGTTCTCTTCTGAATTTTCTCCAGCTTCATCATGCAAAGAAAGGAAAACTGTAATCTGAGTAGTGTCGAATGCCATAAACTGGACATAATCTAATACAATGCTTGCTAGTTTTCCACCATTTTCACACAAATTACCACCAAGTGTCCCTAGTCCTGTACCTATGCCCTTGATTTTTTCATACCTGAATACAAGGCCTTCCACATGTCATAATTTATCATCCTGCTGGGTTTCAGTCTGGGTTGGACATATTATCTTGTTTTATGGTTTTGATTCAGAAATATAACAAATTTCCCTAGCTGGTACCTTGCAAAGAGTTCGACATCTGAAAAGCCATGCATTACTACTTGTTACAGAAAATAAAAGTGCGTATGAATGAAAAAGAACATGAATGTATATGCATTGAACAGATATATGCAAACTTTTCCCAACGAAGTACAAAACTAATTCTGACTCGGGTTGATGGCTGTGTATTGACAATGGAAAGCAGGCATCAATGTCAAGATTATAAACTGTCCAGGAAACACTGTATACTTTTGGTTTGAAGGGGAATTATCAGATTTTATGTTGAAAAGGAAAACTTCCTATTATTGATTTTAAGCATTACAGAGTTAAGGGCCAAAAATATTAATTTAATGGCCACTACTTGAAAGTGTAAGGTTGTAGTCATAGTAATCTAGACAATTTATTTGTTTTCCAATGATTTTTATAGAATAGCATTTTGATATCAAGCTTTCTTCCAGTATAGCTTTTGTACGTACAGAAAAGCATCTGTGATATGTATTGGAATCTAAAAGTCTTGTCTCTGCCATGGCACCCCAATGTTCAACTGACCATATAATTTGTTTTTGAGTATATTATCAATAAGATGCATTCTTTTGATATTTTTCCTTTTTGTCATAATGAAAAGAAACAAAAGCAGTTGTCAGTGCTTATAATGCGCAGTTACTGATACCTCTCATTGCAAGATAATTCTGTAAATTCTTGGGAATATAGATTTAGTAACTATCAGATATTTTATGTTTGTGGTTTTGTCTTAGTATAAAAGTAGAATGGATATTTGGAAATAAAGAATTTAGTATTTCTAGATCACGTATAAGATGATTTTATAAAATTATTTTATTTCCTAATAGATGAAAATTATTTTGTAGAATTTTCCCCCCATAATATGTAGGAAAAACATGTTTTTCTTGTATAAAGTTTGTGATTATTGCCTTGAGGTAATACGAAGTAGTTATACATTTAAAACATTTTTGTCATATCCAGCTTTTTAATAATATCAACGCCAATAATATTAAAAAATGATCTTATTTCCAAATATTGTCTGAATTATAACCTTATCTTTTAACACTGCATTTGATGCTATTAGTACAGCTCTTAGTACTGTTTATCTGTTTTTACAGTGTTTTAAATAGTATTACTGTTGACAAAATTGCAACAATTTTTGTATAAAATTATTTTTGGGTTTAAAAATTAAATCCATTTAAAAATGTTGATCCTGGGTCTGAACAGGATTTGTTGTTTTGGATACATAGGCCACATCTATTTCGATACCTTATCCTTATTTTTGCATGTAGATATCATCCCTTAATTTGCTATGAAAAGTTGGTTACTATGTAATTTTTGAACAATTATATAATGAGCTGAACATAACAAATCAACTATGTAATCAAGCATACACAGTATTATCAGAAGTTATTTAACAAACTTGCCCCAAGCTGCTGAATCTTTTGAAGATAGCTAGGTGACCCATGATCCATTGGGTCATTCTTTCAGGGATATTTGCTCACAAGATTTTTGTGTGCCTTTAACAGTGATAGGATTTCTAATGTATTGCTTTCACTGGAAAAGTTGCGATACATTCAGAGATGTATCCGCCTTGAAAATAGCCCATGTCAAACTGTATATAGCACAAACAATAGCACAGGAAATATGTTAAGACATTTTGTGTTATGTCATGAACTGTTTTATAATTTTTAGGTCATAAAATGATTCATAAAATTTGTTAGGTTTTAGTTCTGCAAGAGCCCTGAATTTGAAATTCATTCTATAAGTTAGCCCATTTAAGGCATCTTGGTTTTAACAATTGTTGCCCCTTTGATGCCCGATTTCGCCTAGCTAAAGATTCTGGGAATGAGAATTTTAGTAGTATATAGATAGCTAAATAAGCACCTTGAAAGGTTTAGAAATATAGTGGAGTCAGTGTGGAGCCACTTTGGTGTAGTGGTCAAAAAGCATTAGGTTAGAAACTCGGAGATTGAATTCTAGTCCTGTCATAGGCAGAAAGCAAGCTGGGTAACTGGGCCAATCATTTTCTTTCAGCCCTAGGAAGGATGCAATGGCAAACCATTTGTGGAAAACCTTGCCAAGAAAACTACAGAAACTTGTCCAGGCCGTTGCTGAGAATTGGACACCTTTGAATAAAAGAAGAAGAAAAAAGAGTCAGTGCAAATGGGGAAGCAATACAGTTGCGTGCTTCATAAATAAGATTGTTTGAAAATTGCACTTTTCAAACATTGAGTTGCACTGGACAAAGTGAATTTCAGCAATCTAACTTTAATTCAGTTAAGACACACATGGTCATAATTAGATCTGTCTGCAATAGGTAAAATAGAAAAATTTGTACAAAACTATGCCTAGTTTACCTACTGTAAATTTATGTATGTACATATCCAAATAGCTCCTTTCAAGAATGATTATGCCTACTATCTTGCTGAAAATTGACTTTATCTTTGTATTAGGATGGGTAGTGGAAGTGGCAAGAGTGTCTCAGATTAAACAGATGGTGCCTTATTGTAGCTATCTATTAATGGTCAACCAAATCAGAATTTGTATTTTTGTATATTTTGCATATTCTTTGAAAACAGATGTTATCAGACAATTGAGATTGAATTTAGATGGAGATGTATATTACAAATGCAGAAGCTATATGTTCCATATTTATACTTCAGTATTTAAACAATTTTTTATTAGCCTAATTCAGAAATAACCATCTGAACATTACTTAAAGAAGGCTATATCTCTTTAGACTTCATGTCCATACTTGGAATATTCTGACATAAATTAACTATAGTTGTGTAAAACACATTAGAAATAGAGTAGATTCTTATTCTTAATTCTTACAATAAATCATATTTCCTTTAATTTGATTTAATCTCTGCTCCTCTTCACAAGAATATTTTGCCTCATATATGAAAGAAGAAATGTGCATTCGCAAAATTCAGGAAAATTTCTTAATACTGAATCAGAGTTTGTTAAATCGAAGTAGTCCATGTTCTGCCTTCCTGTTTAAAGGCCCTGTCACATCGGCCGACGGATGCAAAACATATGTAAAAAGGACACAGCGGACAAGAAAATGTTCCATCCGTTGTTATCCGCTCTCAAAAGTGCCCCAAATTTGCATAAACAGAGCGGACAACAACAGAAAGGAATGGACGGGGAGAGGACATAGCGAGGATGTTAAGCAGATGCTCCACGGAAGCCTAGCGGATGGAAGCGGATGACACGTCCTCAGGGCTTCCGGGGGAGCACAGCGAAGCGGACGCGCAGTGGAAGGAGCGGATGCCTAGCGGATGACGCGGATGCATCACGGATGCATAGCGGATGCAAAGCGTTCACTCCGCATGCGGGGAGGATGCATTGCGTCAGCCCCGCTGATATAAAAGGATGCAGCTCGCAAGCAGGAAACCATTCAGAGGAAAGACCTGCTACCAGACACAGCTCCAGCCAACAACCATGGGGAAGAAGAGGAAGCCTGTGCCTACTCCTGCCATCCCTGGCAAGAAGGACAGGGCCACCATCCCACCCCCTGGTGCTGACTCTGCTTCTGCTGGGGCTTCTGTTGCTGGGGCTGACTCTGCTGGTGCTGGGGCTGACTCTGCTGGTGCTTCTGCTGGTGCTGGTGCTTCTGCTGGTGCTGCTCCTGGTGCTGGGGCTTCTGCTGGTGCTTACACTGCTGGTGCTGCTCCTGGTCCTGCTGGTGCTGCTGGTCTTGCTTTTGCTGCTGTTGCTGCTGCTGCTGGTGGTGGTGTGGTGGACATCCCCTAGAACCTCAAAGCCCTACTGATGAGGGACCAGAAGGCCCTACCAGAGGGAGGAAGAGGCAATCGCGCGATAGGGAGAGGAGACAGTACTCCATTGAAGAGGAACATGAGGATGAGGTGCTCAAATGGCTGAGGGAGAATGAGTACCTCTGGCGGAAGGGACACAGGCTCTATCGAGACACCAAGCGGAAGCAGGCGGCTTGGAGAGAGAAGGTGGAGAGCCTGGGCTACACTTCCTTGGATGGTGGAAGCACATGCACACCTGGTACGGGAAACTGCACCTCAAGAAGTCTGGCCAGGCCGCGGTCAAGCTGATGGACCAGGAGACCTACGTGATGGCCAAGTGCAGCTTCTTGGAGAGTGAGGTCTGCCGCCAAGGAGCAGCCCCTCTGTCAACTCTCTCTCTCAGGCAGCCCACAGAGAGCCAGTCCTCTTCTGGCCAAGATTCAGCTCCTGTGTCCAGGCAGGTATCTGTGGAGCGCCCCACGATGGAGACCCCCCCGACAGCTGCACTCCCCGTGGCGGAGCGCGTGGAGGACCCCCTGACGCAGTTGGAGCAAGAGGAGGCCACTGCCACCAGAGACCAACCCACCCCCACCCCCAGCTCCACCTCCACAGAAAGCAGGCAGAAAGCCAGACCGGAGGGACAGAGCCACACTGTCCTGCTGGAGATCAGGGACACCATTAAAAGCAGCGTAGATCTCCTCTCTCAGCTGGTACACACCGACATACCATCCTCTAACAGAAAACCCTTCCTCACCTACGTCAACCAGACCCTCATGGACATGTCCGAATCCCAGTACCAGGTGATCAAGGAGAGGATCACCGGCCTTCTGCACAACCCTCCAGGCCCAGCTGAACCTGCTCCGACCCAGTCCAGGTCTGCTCCTCCACCCCAGGTGATGTCACAGCCCTTCCAAGGCTTTCCACAGGCCCTCACCTACAAGGCTACGGCTACTAGGAGTTCCAGCAGCACAGGCAGCCCTTCCCAGTCCAAGCACAGGTTCATTGCATGCCACCGATGCCACAGACGCCACCGATGCCACCGACGCCACAGATGCCACCGACGCCACAGATGCCACCCACGCCACAGATGCCACCCATGCCACAGATGCCACCCACACCTCACCTCGCTCACCTGCAGACCAGACAGCCCCACTACATTCCTCCTTCCTCCACCCCACAGCCAAGCCCGGCAACTTTCTTCCAGCCTTCTTCAGTGGAGGGGCACTGGAGGAGCTCCTCCAGGTATTCTTTGATGATGGCCTGCATCACTTCTCTGACCACAATGCTGATGGTGTTGTGTGGCACCCTCCAGGCGTACTGCATGTTCCTGTAGGTGGTCCCTGAGGCCAGGTGGCGCAGAGTCAGTGCCACTTTCAGTCCAGGCTGGGCCGGAAGTTGGTGCTCTGCTTGGTCAACCTGGGTCTCAGCCGCTCCACAACTTCATCAAATATGGCTGGTGGCATCCCCATGAAGTTCTGGAATGCACGAGTGTCTTCGTTCCTGAGCTCCACCATCAACTTGTCATACAGTCCGTACTCGGCTCTTCTCGCGATCCATCTTCGGACCCAGACACTTCTTGGATGCCTCCTTTTCTTCCCGTAGAACAGGTGAAAGAGCCTGTAGAGGGTTTCGCACTGTTGTAGAATGATGGCTTCGACCAAAAGGAGTGTGCGATGATCCATGGTGGAGATGACTGGATGCTGTGGAAGAGCAAGAGCAAGGGTGAAGAGGTCTGTACACCACGGCTGCTGGACTGATAGTGAGATCCAGGTGATTTCTCCCCCTTTTTAGAGGAAATATCGTTTTTCCACTAGGTGTCCTTCCACATACTCCAGGCATTCTCCAGACATACTAAATATCCGAGATATGTCCCCTATATGAACGTTTATTCCGTTTTAATGCTTTGTATCCGAGCTACATCTGCTTTCATCCTTTCTACATCCGTGCTACTAACGCTGCGTGTCTGTTCCGTGTCCGTTTAGCTTCCTCCCTGTGTCCGTTTTCCGCTGGAGCGGATGTGAGTTGCCCGGATGCGCAGCGGATGCCTAGCGGATATAGCAGACGCGTAACGGATGATGACGGATGTATAATGGATGTTCTCCGTATGCGTAGCGGATGTATAACGGACACGTTGGATACTTTATCCGCTCAAAGTTTTGTGCAGCTCAAAACTTTTTGAGCGGATGAAATGTCAGTAGACGGATGCTGGACGGATAGAGAGTATGAAAAACGGAGGCAGTGAGTACAGAACGGATGCATCGCGTTAACCAACGGATGGCAAGTGTTTCTCTCCGTTTTACATCTTCTTTCCATCCGTTGGTGCTTTGTGACATGGGCTTATATGATTGTAGAAGTTAAAACAAAGTAGCTCTCTGTTTTTATATGGAATCTATTTGGCACGTTCTTTAATTTTGGAGTTCAACCTTTGAAAAATATAGTATACAGTATTTTATTGTAAAGTAAAATTTCCTTTTGAGTTTCAACTTTCTGATGATTTCAATAGAAATTAAGATTGCATTCCTATAGACTTCTTGATAACAAAAAGGGAATACAATATGCCATTGTATTCCTCTTTTATGTGCGTGTGTATTTCATTTCCCCATCTAGGGAACAGATCTGGTAACAGGACTTCTAAGGCAGACTCTATTTAACTTCCAAGCCTAGATGACACTGGCTAAATAAACCCAGCTTCCTGCAAAGAGACATTTTATTGTCTAGCTGTGAAATCAGGTGTGGAGAAAAAAAAGATATGTACCTCAGAAGAGTAATTATTATACTGAAGATAAATTGATAGTTCTCTTAGCTGAATGACAGAGACAATTCAGACTACAGTGCCAGCTTTTTAGCATTTGAAAAACTAAACACTATGTATTTTAAAGAAGGATGTGTTAAAGGAGTTAATCTCACTTATACACTGGTTATATGTTCATTATTTCTGGTTCTTTGTAACCTGATGGACCCCAAATAACCAGTTATCTTAATGTCTTATAATAACAAGCCACTTTCATAAATCACATTTCTGAATATGTTTGTTTCAGCAAAGCGTGATTGAAGCTAATCCAATTTAAATTTGGGTATAATTTTTCAGTTATAAGTAGAAACTAGTTTCTGATCTTCTTGAACCTGTATTTAATAACCATGGTGTTCTGTACATGTGGCTGCTATTATAAATGTTTTAGGCAATTAAAATGCAGTGTGTAGAAACAATTCTATTAAGAGGGTTCTTATGTTTACAGAAAACCCTGATGTGGAAAGAGATAAGATGCAATAAGATCTCTTGCTTCATTTTTCATTGCAGGGATTGGTAACATGATGCCTGTCAAATCAGTTAATTAGATTAACATATTAAACTAATTAAATTAGTTCAATATGTTTTATAACCAAATTTTCATTTCATTTTTCATTGTAAGACAACCACTAAGATGGCACCTATGTATTAGTGGAATTAATACAATTGAGTTGTAAATTAAAAGCACTATTTTCTGACTTTTTAAACTTAGAAATAATTTTATTATGTATACAATGGCAACTAAACCGTACTTATTCTAGTCAGCTACCCTGGTATTTTTTTGTGTGCTTTAAACACCTTTGTTCAGATTTCAGAAGATTGTGTTAATAACACTTTTAGGAAACATCTGTTAGAAACGATTTTAAGTATAAAGATTTCAGTGTTGATGGAATTGTATTCAGTAAAACTATAACATGGGAAAACAGAAAACTATTGAGCATAAAATACAAATTCTCCATATTTGTTATTATGAAGCAATTTATTACTACAATGTAATTTATTATAAATTGCATTATAAGAAAGAAACTTAATGCACAGTTCTGTGTATGCTTATCTATGAATAAGGTTCACTAAAAACTGGGATTGTTACAAATTGAGATGATGCAAGATTAAGTAGTACAATACTATAATAACGGTCTAAATTTCAGTAGAGGACTGCTTGCTTTTTCTCTGATATTTGTAGGTTCTTACTTCATGCTAGAGTATGAATTGTTAAAAATTCTTAACAAAATAAGTTTGGCCCCACTAAAAAAAATAAACTCTGCTGCACATTCAGAAGTAATTCCCATTTGTTTCTTATTCCCTTTTGCTTTAAAAACTCTGAGAATTAATTTCTTTAAAGTTTTTATAAAGAACATATTTCACCAATCTTACGGAGACTGAATAAAATCTAGGTTGTTGTTTTTTTTACTATGAAAATAATAGCTTGTTGGCAGCAGTATAATTTAGTTGGCAGAGTATTTGACTTGCATGTAGTATTTTGCTGGTTTGGGTTGGCTTTTGGAAAAAAGTATAAACTCTGGCTTGTAAATTTGAATGTAGAAGCCATATTATATTGTATTGGATAAACCATAATGGTGTTGCAGAAGCTAGGGATCCTAGTGAGTTCATCTCTCTTTCCAAACCCACTTCTTAGGAGCAAAATTTCTGTTAAATGTTAAACATGCTAAACTTTGGAGATCTATAAATTATAGATCTTGCAATGCCTTTCTGTGAATAGATTACATTGTAGGACATTGATTAGAGTTTTGATCTAATCAATTCACTAACAAACAAAGGGGAATTGTAGTTTTTACAGATGCCTCCTCTTTGATGGAGTTCTGAATGATCCTCCAACTGTTGGATCTAAAGTACAGTCTATATGGAGGGGGAATTGCTAAAAATCACTTTTCCGTTCATGGAGATAAGACTACTCAGTCCCTTACCTGAACAGAAGTATAAAATCATATTAACCCACTAAATTCTAACAGTGTTAATTGCCAGTGTTACCATGCAATCAATACAGGTAGTCCTCAAGTTAATGACCACAATTGAGCCCAAAATGTATGTCGCTAAGTGAAATGTTTGTTAAGTGAGTTTTGTCCCATTTTATGACTTTTCTTACCATGGTCGTTAGTGAATCATTGCTTCTGTTAAGTCAGTGACATGGTTGTTAAGTGAATCTGTCTTCCCCGTTGACTTTGCTTGTCAGAAGGTCGCAAAAGCTGATCACATGACCCCAGGTCACTGCAACCGTCATAAATATGAACCAGTTGCTAAGCATCTGAATTTTGATCATGTGACCCCAGGGATGCTGTAATGGTTGTAAGTGCGAAAAACTGTCATGTCATTTTTTTCAATGCTGTTGTAGCAGAACAGTTACTAAATGAACTGTTATAAGTTGAGGACTACCTGTATTGAGTGGAAAGTATACGTTGTCCAATGTTTTTTCCTTAACTATTATCAGGCCAACACCACATCTGTATAGTCTCTTTTTTTGTAGCTCTTAAAATGTTTGTTTTAGCAGGTGCATCTCTGCCTAACCTTATCTGGGTTTTAAAGCTAAGTTAGATTGTGCCTGGTTAATACATAGTTGGGATTTTTACCTTGTGTTATGTTGCTGAATTCTGAAAACTAAAAAAGGAGGTTTGGGAAGCTAGTTCAGAGAACTGATGGATCATATTCTGTCCATTTGTATAACAGAAGATAAATGATGCTGGAGGGAAACATGAAATACTTGCCTCTACAGGTAGTATTGCGAAGTTTTTCCTTTAAGATTTGAAGAAAGTCTGATATGTAAGATACGTTATTTTTATTAATAACTAAAATTATCTTCCGCAGAGCAAATTCGTTTAAAGAATTTAAGAAAAGTTTATGGAAGATGCCTGTGGTATCGATTGCGATTGTTAAAGCCCCAGCAGAATATAATTCCTACAATAAAGTAAGTATAATAGGATTTCTATTTTATAGGGTTATTTTTAGAATTTTAATAAAAGTAGATTGTTTTAACATTATGAAATATTTAGTAAAGAGATAAGATCAGCATTTTACCAGGAACTCTGAGGAGATGTTGATAAAGTTTTAATTGTAAAGAAACTGAAAATGATTTCCAAGTCATGGATTGAATTTCAGGTCATAAAAGAATCTATTGAGCATCCAAAATGCAGTGTTTGGGGATTTGCAGTTCTTCCTGCTTTGGGGAAAAAAGAAAGATGTGTCTGTGATGCAGTATGAAATCCATTTTAAAAAAAAGAGCAAAGTACATCTTCCAAAACAATTTCTTTTATTTAGGAAAACATGAAATTGGCAAAATCTGTTGTAATTCTGGATCTGACACAACCTGGAATTACACCACATAATATTGGAAGTTAGAAACAGCCCCCAAAAGCCACATTCTCCAATAAAAGTAAATCAACGTTAAAAAAAATACATTGTGGAAATCCTAGAATTCTCTATAGGCTGAAGATTCCTCAGTGGGAAGTGGGAAACTTCACTGAACAACAATAACAAAAAGCCAACCCACCAAGCAGCTTACCTTATGGAGAATTGTTGGGTATACAGGTAGCCTTGACTTACAAACTTTAATTTAGTGACCATTCAAAGTTACAACAGAATTGAAAAAAAGGGTTATGACTGTTTTTTACACTTACGACTGTTGCAGCATCCCCATAGTCACATGCTCAAAATTAGGACGCTTGGCAACTGGCATCCCAGGGTCATGTGATCATCATTTATAACCTTCTGACAAGCAAAATCAGTGGGAGAAGCCAGATTCACGTAAAAACTGAATGATTCATTTAACAACTATAGTGATAAAATGAGGTGGAACTCTTTTAACAACTGCCTTTGGTTAGGAGTTAAGGGGTTGGAGTTAAGCTTAGCACTACCTGTCTGGTTGTATTATTTAAAAATAATCAATTCAGCTGAATGCCCATTATAAATTCTGGATGGAGCTGTAGAATATTGGGAGAAACCAGTAGATACACTTGTATAATTCCTTTGGTTTTGAGAGATGGATAGAAATTATTGGTTTATAATTGGATGGAAAGATGGTTATTGTTTTCTGTGATGTTAATTCTTCTTTAAATGTACCTAGATATTTTGTTTTTGTTTTTTTTTTAAGTTTTTTATTAATTTTCTACAAACAGACAAACATACAAAACATTAAAAACATCTATTCTCATATATACTTCCGGTGTATCGGTTGGTTCATCAGTTTTGTGCATTCATTTTATAGTGTCAATTACAATTATATTGCATAACCACTCATATTGTCAATCCATATTCTAATATTACTAAAAAAAAATAAAAATAAAAAAAATCTTTTTCTGACTATACCTTTAATCATTCATGCTTTGCGAGATAACAATACTTCAAACAGTTTATTCTATAATTTATCATATAATCATAACAAATCAATCCTAAAAACTCTTCATATATGTAATATTAATGCTCTATTATTGTATTTTATCATCTAACCATTGATAAAAAAAACCCCAAATTGCATAAAATTGTTTATCTTCTTGTTCTCTAATTTCAAATGTCAATCTACTCATCTCAGCACATTCCAATATTTTCTCAATAATTTCTTCCTGCAATGGCATTTTCTCATTCTTCCAGTTTTTAGCAAATACAATCCTAGCCGCTGTTAATACATTTACAATCAAATATTTCAAGTCTTTATTATATATAAATGTACCTCGATATTTTGGTTGCATGGAATTTCTTTCCAAAAATTTCAACTATTTAAAATTGCTCTCTCTTTCACTTTCAATTTTACAGAAAAGCTGTGTTGCTTGCTGGCTGGGCACTGTTTTTGTTTCTTGCTTACAAAGTGTCCAAAACAGATCGAGAATATCAAGAATACAATCCATATGAAATACTACAGTTAGACCCAGTAAGTAGCATCATTTTTCAGTATTGAAACTAAAGTTGACACTAAATATTTCACCAGGGCCCTCAATGGAATATCACATTCTAAGTCTATATGTCTATTCTTCACTCGCAAACCTTCAAAAGACAGATTAGGGACATATGGAAAAGGGAGGGAGGGAAATCTGTTCTGACAGTTGTGTTCATCTCATGATAACAGGCAGCATTCAGCCAGCAGAGAAATGTGTTTTTTTTGAATTTGAAAATTCATGCGAGGTAAGAGTGGATGTGAACAATATATTGCATTTTAAGTATTTCATTTTTGAGTTAGTCACATTTTGAACTTTTGACAAGTTTGTTTGAAACTACATTGAATATCTGGTACTATTTCATAAAATAATGTAAATAAGGATGCACAACAAACAACATATTTACTAAACAATGCTATTTGGTATTAAAACATAGAAATGCTATTCAGGCCTAAAGACAGTGCTTTACAAATTAAATGTATTTTAAAAGTTTTGTTAAAAAATATCCTCCTATGAAGCAGTGATGCACGTCTCTAAAATTACAGGTGGCATTCAATTGTACCTGTCTGTCCATGTGAGGACTTTTTTTGCACTTCCAGTTAATATTAGGAGAAAGTAAACCTTTTATTCTTCTTCCATGTTAACAGGAAATTGGGGGACACTCCAAGTTAATAAAAAAGATGGGGCAATAGGAAGAAAAATAGGAAGAAAAAAGAGAAGTTAACAAACAACAAAAGCACAACAATATAAAAGCGTTAGGGTTACTTCATCACATCCTCTTTTGTAATTAGAGACATCATCTAGATAAAAATCCTGTCTACAAATAGAAGGAAAAGAATTACCGTGTTTCTCACATTATAAGGCCGGGCCTTATTTTTTTTTGACCCCCGAAAAAACGGCTAGGCCGTCTTTTCGGGGGTGACTTAATTCCCTCCCTTGCATCCTCAGGTGGGCGGGCGGCGACAACTTGGATGTTCGGGAGACCTTCTGCCACCGTTGCTTTCCCTTCTCCCCTGCTGCCATGGCGTTAGAGGAACGCCGCGGCGTTTGGCGCAGCCATGTGCGGCCAGTCAGGGCTCCTCCCTGCAACCGGAGCCCTGAGGAGACACTTGGCTTGAGGCGCTTCTGTCGCTGCCTTCCAAAGGAAGGCATTCGCCCGAGAGGATCTCTCCCTCTCTCTCTCTCTCTCCCCGCAAGGTCAACATCTGTGCTTGGTAAGAGGTGAGGAAGCCGCAGCTTTGCAGAGCAAGCGAAGCACTGCTCGCCTGGGTGAGATTTGGGAACGAGGGGCAGAAGGAGGCATGCATGCACCCGCGACTCGCTTTCCTGGCTCTGCCCAGCCTGCACGGCTCTGGCGCGATGAGTGGAGGGTCCGGCGGGGAGGCACTCACTGCCTTGGTGAGAGTTCTACCGCCGGGAAGGAGGGCCCGCCTGTCAGCTTAGCCTAGGGCACCCAGCGCAGCCCACCAACGCAGGCAGCACCATATCCGGGCATGCAAGTACTTCCTAAATGCAAGCTCCCCCCTGCCATTCCCTCTCCCATTTCACATGTTTAATATGGGCCTTAATTTGGGAGGAGGGGCTTAATTTTATTTTATGCCAATAAAACATGGTGGGGCTTCCTATTGGTGGAGGCCGTATTGTTGGAGATACACGGTAGTTATAGTTTTATAATGGTTATATAATTTAATATGCTGATCGCCAAAATTATTTAGTAGTAGAATGCAAACTTGTATATATTCTATTTGAAAGTTGAATCGTTCATTTAAATGATACATTTTTAATCAGTGCAGGTTAGTTGAATTCAGTTTTGCCTATGTTCCTGTATCTGTGTAGGAGTAGAGGCCATCATTTTGTACCGGGCTTGAAAGAATGAATAATCGTGATTAAAATATATATAAAAATATGTTTTTAGTAAAGAAATAGTAAAGAAGCCCTTTACTATTGGGGAAGAATTGATTTTGCCGGTCCTTGAAAAAGTGTTTCTGCGTGAAACTGGTCCCTGGTACAAAAAAGGTTGGGGACCACTGCTTTAGATGACAGGACTACATGTAGTGCTTACTGAACAACCATTGGTTTTCATTAGGGCTGAAGAGAAAAATGGCTTACGATTAGTCTTTGCACTTACATCCATCGTAGGGACCCTGGGGTCACATGATTCAGATCTGGTCATCCAAGAACCAACCTGGATTTCTGGCTATTGCAGCAGTCCCATGGCCATGTGATCGCCATTTCTGACCTACTCTGCTGGCTTTCGACAAGCAAAGTCAACAGGGAAGCCAGAAGGAGGTTGCATGTCATAGTCACATGATGAAATCTCGCTTAATGACTATTGATGATTCACTTAATGACCATATCACTTAGATTTTTCTGGTCCCTGTTGTGGTGAGAAATTGAATTCTTATCTGAATGCCAGAAATTGAACATGTGGTATCCCTGTTGTTTTACTGGCTTTCTGATGTTTGCAATAAGTTGTAGCTATCTTAAACTAGTGTCTGGGTGTAATGATGATTTAGAAGTGAACTATGAAACTAAATTTTACAGTTTAGTTAAATAGTTAACTATTTAAATAGTTAACTAACTTTCATTAAATAGTATATTATTAGTATGTTGTATTTGAGATTTGTTGTGAATAATCAGAAACAAGGTGTACTGAATTCAGTGGAACTTACATTCAGGTAAGTGAAGGTGATTGCATCCTTATGTATTGCAAATAATTAATTTCTTATTTTAATAGGGTGCAACAGTGTCAGAAATTAAAAAGCAGTATCGTTTGTTATCGCTGAAATACCATCCAGATAAAGGTGGCGATGAAGTTATGTTTATGAATATTGCTAAGGCTTATGCAGCGTAAGTTCTGTTCATGGGAGGGAATGTTATTGTAAGCAACATGAATGTACACTGATACCATTTTCTATATGTTTCAGTCAGTTTGTCTACTTACAGCAGTTATTACAATACAGAATTGATTTTGTTTTCTTCTAAGTATATAAGTAGTGATTCTGGTTAATAAAACAAGCAAAGATCTAAAACCTCCTAATTATTTAGAGTAGATTTCCAGTCATATAAAGGCTTCAGAGTTAGACAAAATCCGTTTATTATAAATTATTTTTTCCCTTTTGTCATCAGAAGTGCTCTTAGATTTCAAAGGAGCCTTTTTATCACTGGGGATAATTTGAAACTGCATTTTCTCCTTTCTTGTCCTATTTGGTTATCAACATAAGTTATTGTTAATAATAGCTACAACTTGGTAACATTCTTGAATGTATATTCTGCCATGTCTGTCTGCTGTGCTATTTTGGTATGGATCATCCTGGGGATTTTAAGCTTTTGTGTGGCAAATTTTAAAGCTTTGCTTTGAGCAAGGATAATGTGCACCTTTGAAACAAGCTTTCTAACATAATTATGCCTCTTATTTTGTAGTTTAACTGATGAAGAATCTCGAAAAAATTGGGAAGAATATGGCAGCCCTGATGGACCACAAGGTAATTCTATTGTTGATTGTATCAAATCATAATTTATGTGGCATCCTGTCTTTTCCTCTGTGATTTATTCAGTCAGTAACAGTTTTAATTTTGTATAACTGTGTTCGTACAGTAATGTCATCTGTCTTTGTATCTACATATTTATGAGGCTAACTTTAATGTCACTCATGCTTCATTCCAAGGTTCAGTGAATAGTGATTCACACTAGTGAATCCCCTGTTATCCAGAGATCCAGCTTCTCAAACATTTCATATATTTATTGCCTTTTTAGTTTACAATCCTGCATAGAAATGTTGTCTAATTTACATTCTTGCTTGCTACATGGGAATAGCAGTCCTTATATACATACAAAATCAGACTGAATTCTGAACATTACCAGGCCAAAATTTCATGTTACGAGAACATTCTGCAGAATTTGGAATATTTCAATTTCAGTGTTATATCTGTTATAAAATCATATCTACTGATATTTCCAAATCAACAGCTTTTCTTGGAATAATTATAGAGCTTCCACTCCCTATAGGTCAGTTGAAGGCAGGTTGTTTACATAGGCATGAAAGTTGAGATTGATATACTGTTGTGTCCTGAGTTGGCCTCAGCAGCATGATGAACTTGCCATAGTTACTGTTCATAATAAGCTATCCAGTTATTTAGAGCTAAAACCAAACTGAGTATGCATAATCGATTCAGTTTATATATTGTCATTAAGAACTGAATATTTGCACTTGTACTTATATCCTTCCAGATTCTAGGGATGTTTCTTTAAAAGTGATCTCACAAGGTTGCCTTTCAAAATGGGTGGGATTGTCTTGTTATGTAGAGAACAGTTTGTTACTTAACACTTAGATTGAGTTGTAGTTAATTATCTTTATATGTACTTTTACAAATAAATACAGCTTCTTTTCATACAGTGGGTACTTCTTGATTTTAAAAGAACTTTGTCCTATCTGTGAAGCAATGTTTATCTTAAGATACCATGCAGATTGGATCAAGAAGATTAATCCTGTAATTAGTTCTGCATCTGCATATGTACCACAGATAAAGCTTATTTAAAAAACAATATTTCCCTGATTTTTTAATAGGAGAAAGGTTTGGTTGAAAAGATGTATAATTTACCCAGCTTGTGTTATTGAACAAATTTATATTGACTATATTGTTATATTTTGTAACCTATTTATGTTTCTTGTAGCTACAAGCTTTGGAATTGCATTGCCAGCTTGGATTGTGGATCAGAAGAATTCTATTTTGGTAAAGCAACTCCCAGTTTGGCTGTATAAGCTGAAAGCCTTAGTGCAGTTGATAGTCTGCAGAGATTTTTTTAAACCATCATTTAGAGAAAAATGACAGTCAATTGATGTGTGTAAACTGATGCCAGCTTTGGGAAAATTTGCATTTATTCCATTCAGAGCTTTAGTCCAGTTTTAGGCTTGCTACAGCTTTTAATGGCACTTCAAAAAGTGCACTTTGTCTATGATTTATTGTACTTTTTGCACTACAAGATGCATCCCCCCCCCCCAAAAAAATGGGTGGAAATGTCTGTCTTATAGAGCAAATGTTGCTGAAGCCCCACCCACCCACTGGCCCCCAACCTTCGGTCCCTGCATCCCAGCAATTTGCCCCCCAAACAGCCTGGTCAGCTTCAGCACAGCTTGATTTAGCATAAGCAGCGGTTGGATTGGCTTCTCAGAATACTGCCGATCAGCTGTTCCAGGTGGCAGGGATTGCTTCTGCTGCCTATTGCCACTGAATGGTGGTGATTGATGGCAGTGGCGATCTTGCCTGCCTGCAACGGGCCAAAAATGGGGCGTGTGGAGGCCAAAATCGAAGCTTGTGAAGGTTGAAAACGGGATGTGCAGAGGCTGAAAATGGGGCACGCAGAGGTGGTGATTTGTGGTGACGGCTGCAATAGGCAGCAGCATCCTCGCAGCCTGGAACAGCAGATCGGCGGTATTCTGGAAGGCTGATCCAACCACCAATCAGCTGCTTGTGCTAAATCAGACTGTGCTGAAGCTGTTTGCTGCAAGGAGGCAAATTGCTGGGAGGCAAATTTCCCATCCCCCACTTGTTTTCCTCCCCAAAAGCTAAAAGACCTCTGGAGTGTCTTATAGTGCAAAAAATATGGTAGTTATGCTGAGTCTTGAAGGCTTTGTTTTATTGCTGGGAGGCTGTTCTGCAAGTTTCAGATTTAGTTTCTCTTTATGAGATTGAAAATCTAGCGAGGAAAATATAGGAGTCTTTTAAAATATGACTTCATTACCTACTTCCTGAAAACTTTCAGTACTTTTTATACAAAAAGATGTCTCTGCTGATGTGAGCATTTCTGATTTTATTTCTGATTTTATTACATGTTTCTGATATTTCTTTTCATATTTCCTAGGTTTTGCTGGTTTATGGATTAGCATTTATGGTTATTCTTCCTGTGGTCGTAGTAAGTATTTTAAATCAAGGGTGAAAAACTACATTTCAAAAAATACAAATTATGTACATAACAAACCTTGTTTTCACAAGCTCAACCATCCCAACTTTATGATGATAATTTTCTAACTTGGTAACTTACATTTATACATCGGTGTGCCAAATCTGTGTAGTAACATTTAAGTATGTCCATGTTATTCAGACTCTGTAGTTGCCAGTTTTTTGAAGATTATTCACATGCTATCTAAATTCTATTGCTGGCTAAAATAAAAGGACTAGAATTGGAATTCTGAGTGTTCAGAGATTTTGAATTTCATGAGGAAATTTTATATTGCTGCACTATATAGCTTATTCCAAAATACAGAAAAATGTGTTTTGAATACTTCTTTAACTTTATATTGACTGTTTCCTCGTATGATTTGATTGCTTATTGTATCCGATGATTCTTGACTCTCAACGAATGTATCTTTTATGTACAGTGAGAGCATTTGCACCAAGACAAATTCCTTGTGTATCCAATCACACTTGGCCAATAAAGAATTCTATTCTGTTCTGTTCTATTCAACATACAGGTGGTGAAGCATGAAAATAGCTGCTCAGTTCTCTGCTGAGCAGCATTGACTGAAAGTATTATACCTTTTAATGCAAAGAGTTTTAGCACTTTAAGTTTGTTGCATTTTCTTCTTTGCAATCATTTTGCTTTCTGTTTTCCTGCCCCTTGGCACTGTACTACATGATATAAAACTTTCATGCAACACAGATCCTTTGTATCTTTCAACTTTTGAAATTGTAATATCAGATGTCATATAAATTTTCAAAGTTTCTGTAATTCATTGCTTTCACAAAAATTATCCTCTTGAAATCACAGAGGTTCAAGACTTTAGAAAATAATATATTTACTGCATTTATGCATCCTTAATGTCAATATTTTTGTTTTAAATGACTTAGGGTTCCTGGTGGTATCGATCAATTCGTTATAGCGGAGACCAGATTCTCATCCGTACAACACAAATTTATACCTACTTTGTGTATAAAACCAGAAATATGGATATGAAAAGTAAGCATTAAAAACCAGTTAAATTCTAAAATATAAATTTGTGCTTCCTTGTAGTTATTTAGATGTAGACTTGCGTTCTGCAGAATGTTTAATGCACTAAGTTTTCTAAGGTGTGCTATTTGATTTCTTGAGAAGAATGTGGGATTAAGTTACTGAATCTATGAATGGGCTTAACATTTAAGGTGGAATTGGTTAAATTTTCTCTTATGAAATTTTCTTCACCCGAGGAAGATTCTTGTGTACATTCTGTAAAGCATATTGTGTTGTTATGGGAGAATCAATTATGAGAACCCTCTTTCTCCAGCACTTGTTACAAGTAGGATACAAAGACTTGAGGAGCCCTTCTTCCCCCCAACTCTAAAAGATCCAGAAATAGTAACTTTGTCATGGTGGCTCTAGTGATACCATAAAAATCATCATCCATGTTCTTGAAGTCTCCAGGCACAGCAGAAGAATGAAGTGCTTCTCACAAACTAAAAAAAAGTTGTCCACCCCTGCTTTATCATACTGACAAGTCATGCTAGAATCTGAAGTTGTTCTTATTCAAGAACTGCTGCAGTACAACGCCAGTTCTTTCTCACATATCTGGAACAAGGCCAGCACCTCTTGCCTACTAACGCCATTCTCTGGATGGAACTGTTCGTTTAGTTTTTAGTAGCTGCATGATTAGATGGAAAGAATTCTGTATAGATGTTCATATTGTAACTGGTTTTTAAATCTTCAGGTTTAAAAATGAAATATGAGGTACTAACTGAAGAAAGATGAACAGGGCAAATTATGCACAAGTAAATGTAAAGAAGATACCTATCATAGGTATTCTAGTCTAGTGTACTCAAACAACTGTATGTTATTGAAGAAGAATTTAATATTAATGTTGTTTGCAAAGACAACATATATTGATATGAAAAAAATGGTAACAGACAAAATTTTAGCTGATACTCCTTTTAATTGTCATCCATGTTATTTCATAAATTAATGTACTTAGCTACCATGAAGAAAGTCCTGTTGTAAGATTTCTGAATACCCGTTCATGAAAATAGTTGTCATTATGCTTAGTCCTTGCTTCTTTAGTGAAAGAATAATCCTAAGGTACTTCAATTATGCTTAGTTATTTGGTGTTGATGAGTTTCTGAAGAGAAAATGGTCAATAAAAATCTTTGTGGGACAAAGTTTGAGAAAGTCTTTTTATTTTTATACTTTTTACATATTTATACTACATTTATTTTCTCTGCAGGACTTACAATGGTTTTGGCAGGGGCTTCTGAATTTGACCCTCAGTATAATAAAGATGCAACAAGCAGACCTGTAGACAATATTCAAATACCCCAGGTTTGTTATTGGTGAAGTTTTACCTTTGTGTGTTTGTATCATATAGTCCTTGACTTGTGACCAGTCACTTAATGGCCATTTGAAGTTATGATGGAACTCCCCCCAAAAGGCATTTACAACTTGATCCCAAAGTTCCAGAGTTTGCAATCCCCTCCCCCCTGTCACATTATCATATTTTAGATGCTTGGTAGAAATCGGCAAAAATCTGCCATAGTAAACAATGGGTTCACTTAATAATTGCAAGTTCACTTAATGACAAATTCACCTAGCCATGGTGATTTGCTTAACAACCTCCACAAAATAAGGTAGAATCAGGGTGGTCTTGTGATGACTCACTTTACAACCTTCATGACTTATTACTGTAATGAGCTGGCTCCATTATGATAAATTGAGGGCTACCTGTGTCCTACAGTTGCATTATCTTTTTTTTTTTTTTTCATTTTTCAGCTTATCAGAGAAATTGGCAGCATTAATTTGAAGAAAAATGAACCTCCTCTTACTTGTCCGTATAGCTTGAAAGCCAGAGTGCTCTTACTATCTCATCTTGCCAGAATGAAAGTTCCTGAGACACTTGAACAAGGTATTTGCTTTTGGAAACCATAAGAGCATAGGCTTGGAACAAGGATTTGAAACTATCTAATTGAATTACAAGTTTCATGCTCATTTTGTATAAGCTCGTGTTTGTTTTGATGGCGAAGAACTTGTTTGCTTTTTTAACTTCATAAAAGGGACTTGAGTCTTAAATTGTGCCTTTATCACATATTTTTTGTAATCAGATACAGAAATTTGAGTTTTATCAAAAACTTCACAGAAGTGACTGAAATCTGTATGTTTCTTAAACTAGGTTATAAACTAGTTATTTCTGCAAACCATTCCCCTCCTGTTGCTTCACACCTTCTGTATGAATTAGTGAGGTTCTGTTGTAAATTATTGGTAATGGGCAAACAAGAAGTTATAGTAAATGGTTGATAGCTGTTCAGTTGCTCTCAGCAACAGGAAATGATGCTTCATTATGACTTCTGGATTTCCCCACATTAGTTGCTTAGGGGAAGAGTCGTGTCAGCAAAAGAAATTTCTGTCTGTGCACACCCAAGAATATAGAATTTATGCATATCTTGATTTACATTGAGATTGGATCGTTTGTCTATATAGATATTGGATGAAACTTGTCTGTGTCCATCAACCACTGAAAAAAGTGCTGCTGGTAGAGAAATTCCTTCTTCCTGTGCAGTCTCTTGGGTTCCTCCCCCCAAAATCTGCTCTACAGCAGTGGTTGTCAACTTGTGGTTTACGGACCCCAGGGGTCTGGGGGTGGGGGACGATGTCATAACAGGGAGTCTGCAAAAACTTGAAGAAAATCTATGATTTAAATCTTAAATCTTGGTGGTCCATGGCCATGATCCATGCTATTTAAAGGAGGTCCGTGGTGAAGAAAAGGTTGAGAAGCACTGCTCTAGAGGATTGAACAACAGATTTTGAGATAGTGTGCAGTTATTCTGGGTATGTGAAGGGGAAGGGAAGATGGGATGACCTTTTGCACAAACAGAAGCTTACTTGCAAGATGCCATTTGGAGCTTATTTAATACACATAACAGGTCTTTTGGTAGCTATATAATAAGAAAAGGAAGACTGTAATCATGTATAGCGTTCACTTTATGCACAGAATTGTTCAGGGTCTTTTTCCCTTTCTTGTAGATCAACAGTTTGTCTTAAAAAAGTGCCCTTCCTTGCTTCAAGAAATTGTAAATGTAATTTGCCAATTAATACTCATGGCACGTAGCCGGGAAGGTAAGTCCTAACATATATTTGTGAATACTACCTCTTTACTATTAAAATTCTCTTTCCTGTAACTTTTAACTGGGTAAAATGGTGTACTATGGAGCAAAATATTTTGAATCAAGGTATATCAAGTGGTCTAATTTACAGAATATATTCAAAATCCAGGACTCATTACTCCTATGGAACTGAAACTTGGCAAATTTTATAAAACATTGTATGCATAAAATTATAAAACATTTTATAATATAATATAAAATCTCATAAAACATTTCCTGTGCTAATGTTTGACTGAACTATAGAGTTCAACATGGACTATTTTAAAGGCAGACACATTTCTGGATGTATCACAGGTTTACCATGGAAGACATTGTTGAAGGTATTGAGAAAAGTGGTAAGGAAATATCTCTGAAAGGATGACCCAAGGGCTCATGGCTTGTCTCGTAATATTTAAAATCCTATAACCTTTCTATGGAAACAAGTAACATGTAAGGGAGGAGTAACAGTGTACTGGTAATTCTCAACTTAAAACCATTCATTTAGTGACTATTCTAAGTTAGAACAAAGTTACACTGAAAAAAAGTAGCTTATGACTATTTTTCATGCAACCCTTATAGCATCCCCACAGCCACGTGATCAAAATTCAGACTCTGGACTACTGGCAGATGTTCATTGATGGTTGCAGTGTCCCAGGGTCATGTGATCCTCTTTTATGACCTTCTGACAAGCAAAGTCAATGGGGAAGCCAGATTCACTTAGCAACCACATCACTACCTTAACAGCTGCAGTGTTCCTTTAACAACTTGGCAAGAAGGATTGTAAAATGAGGCAAAATTCACTTAATTTCACTTCACATTTGCTTAACAGTGGAAATTTTGGGCTCAGTTGTGGTCACAAGTGGAGGACTACCTTTATTTTAACTTTCTTAAATAGCTGAAATTAAATTACATTAAGGCATTCTTAAATTAGAGCAAGTGATCTGATAGTATTTTTAAAGCTATTCCTTCTTTGAGTCCATTTTCCATTTTCACTGAAGTACCTAGTACTATAGTTCCAAGGTGAACGATGGGTAGTCCTCAGTGAATGACAAATTGTTCGGTGATCATTTGATGTTACAATGATGTTGAAGGAATGGTGGTTATGACTACTCCTTGTAACTGATGTTGTAATGATGCTGAATAAGTGGTGGTTAAGACTAGGTCTTGAAATTGACATTGCCAAGATGCTGAAGGATTGGGTGTTTACGACTAGTCCTTGAAATTCCAGCAGTCTTGACACTCCTGCAGTCGCTTGATCCTGATGTGGATGCTTGGCAACTTGCTGGCACATACGATGGTTGCAGATATGATCATGATGTGCGATTTTCCCTGCTGCCTTCCCGCAAGCAGAGTCAATGGGGAAGCTAGCAGGGGAGGTTGCAAGTTGCTTGGGTAAGCCTCCCCAAGCCATATCAGATACCCACACAACCTCACACACTCACTCTGAACCTCGCCCTTGTGCTGCACCTCCAGGCCAATCACATACCTTCCTCTGGGTCCCACTGCACTCATGCCATCTTCCCCAGCCACTTGCACCCTCGTCCTGCTCACTTGCTACTCTCACGCACTTGGCAGCAACCTTCCCCATTCTCCACTGACTTGTTTGTAAGTTGCCTGGGATTTTTCAATTTTCTGCCAGCTTCCCCACTGACTTTGGTTGTTGGAAGTTGGCAGGAAGTTGCAAGGAGGTGATGGCTTAATGATGCACACTCCTTGCTTAACTACAACCAGTGTGGTCACATGACGTACTTTATGACTGCATTGCTTAGTTGTGGAAATTTTGGTACCGATTACCATTGTAATTTGAGGATTACCTGTACTGTGTATTGCTAATAAATGCTGACAATTGAGTATAAATATTTCCCTATATTTCTCCCTTAGAAAGAGAATTTCGTGCTCCCTCATTGGCTTCTTTGGAAAACTGCATGAAACTTTCTCAGATGATTGTCCAGGGGCTTCAGCAATTTAAGTCTCCACTCCTTCAACTCCCACATATTGAAGAAGATAATCTCAGAAGGGTGTCTAATCATAAAAAGGTAGAAGACATTGACATAATCTGTAGCTTCTTAGAACTCATTTGATCTGACCACATTCTGGAAAATGTTTATTCTTTGAGACAGTTGATTGTTAGGTGTAATGCTTCTGGAACCGGCCTGGAAACTAGGAGAGTATGAGTTCTAGTTCCACCTTAGGCATGAATGCCAGCTGGGTGACCTTGCGCCAGTCACACACTTTTAGCACCATCCATTTCACAAGCTTGTTACTGTCGGGACAATAGGAACATGTATATTTGCTTATATATTCATAAAGTCTTATAAAATAAAAGGATAAAAATAAATAAATGTTTAAAAAAATAAAAAAACAAATAAACACATTCATACAAAATTTTGTCCAAAAGGATTATATTTCAAAGTAATAAAATAAAAATTTACAATAGCTATTGATCCAAATCCCCGAAAACCAAACAGCTATAGGTAATTCTCAATTTAAGACCACAGTGGAGTCCAGAATTTTGGTTACAAGTTGTTGTGGTTGTAAGTTGGGGCACTATGTGAGCAGACTTGATTTTTGGACTGTTCTTTTGACATTCATCACTGTTTGTTAAATCAGTGCTTGTTTAGTGAAACAATTGGTTGTTAAATGAATCCAGCATATCCAATGAGGCAATGTCATAAATTGTTATGCCACCATGGGATGTTGCAACTGATCAATTATTTAACTAACTCACTCTCTCTCTCTTTCTTTCTCTCTCTCTCTCTCTCTCTCTCTCTCTCTCTCTCTCTCTTCTCTTCTCTTCTCTTCTCTTCTCTTCTCTTCTCTTCTCTTCTCTTCTCTTCTCTTCTCTTCTCTTCTCTTCTCTTCTCTTCTCTTCTCTTCTCTCTGTATGTGCATGTGTGTGAGAGAGAGACAGACAATGTTGAGGAGTCGTAAATAGCTTTTTTGTAGTTCATCCTTAAGCAATCTGTCATAAGTCTAGGACTACCTGTACTTGTTAAGCGTTTCAGAACTACTAATCACTCATTCTTATACAACTGTCACCAGCCATATGACATTAACCTGATTTTGAATGCTAGCATGCTCCTTACTGCTGCACAGCCTTTTTTAGTGCAAATTTACTATCAACTAATGATGCTTAACTTTCTGTATTTTAGCAAATGGCATTCCTGAGTAGATGGAAAGGTGGATATAAAGTAGATTGAAATTTGACAATTTGAGGCTAATTATTGAGCTGACTAGGGGAGTGTGGATAGGAAAAAAGGGAGCGATATTCATTTTCCACCTTGCTGTCTCCTCTCTCTTTTGAGCTTGAAGATTATCCAGTTGATTTTTATGTTTAATTAATTAAACATTGCTCCATTTCCAGAGAATCTCATGTGGAGACTCAACATATTTTATAATATGTTTTTGTAATAATTAGAGTAAGAGCAAACTTGATGTTTGATACAGCTCATGTTCTTGATAATGAATGTCTAATACCTAGAAATGTATATTTTGTTTTGCTTTATGAAAACAGTACAAAATTAAATCTATCCAAGACTTGGTGAGTTTGAAAGCCTCAGATCGCCACAGTTTACTACACTTTCTTGAAGATGAAAAATATGAAGAAGTTATGGCTGTCCTTGGCAGTTTTCCACATATCACCATGGATATAAAACCCCAGGGTAGGTGGTGTGTGCTGTTTTAGTGAGTTGATCAGGATTCCTATTATCAGAATAACGCTACATATTTAATAATAATAGTGAATGACATTGTTAATCCCTTAGGGATTTTGAGGTCTCCTGCATTGGCTGCCTTAGATTTGAGGGTCAAGTAAAGATGACATAATAAGCTTCCATGTTGACAGGTTAATATGTATAAATCTGAACAAGGGCTGTGAAAAATGTTTCAAGGTTGGAATTTTCCCAAATTGCCCTACTTGCAAATACGAAACCACTCTGGCCATGGAACAGGATATACTCCAAGCACTGCAGAAGAGTTTCAAGCTTGAAAAAGCTGTTCTCAGGATAAAATGCTTCCTAGCCGAAGGCTTTCAAGCTTGAATCATTTAGAAGGATATCAAGACAACAGTTTTGTACTTGAAATGAGAACGTTGTGAAATTTCATATTCAAAATGGTTCAGAATGAAATATTCTGTATACCGCAACTGTGATGGAATACCACAGCATCCTAAGTGTGTCTCATATAAAGCATGACTAATTTTGACACAGCCATATTCAATTAATGCTAGCTGGTGTGTAAACAAACTCTTGCCTGAGTTGCTTTCAGGAATAGACTGAATTAATACCAGCCTGATATAGATTATAAATTAGTCATACATAACATTGCATTTGTAGTAATTCACTGCTTGTACACTGATTCAAGTAGAAACCTTAAACATTCTTCTGTGTCTTATTTTCTGTTCCTGGGTTTGTTTACTTTTCTGAGTTTTTAAACACTCATTGGGGGTTGAATATGTGCAGTATGTACAGGTATGCATGCATGCATGCATACCCCTGCTTTGATAATGGATCTTTCTCACCGAATGGGAGGAAGCAAGGATTCATTGTTTCCCAGAAATAACCCATCAAATTTTTTTTGATTTTTTTTTTAGTGTACCCATTAAAATAGGTTTGCTTGATTGAAATGGGCAGTAATCATTCAATTCATTTTTAAATCTTAAGTACACATGAAGCTGTAGATGTTGAGCAGTATCATAAGAGGATACAGTCCCTTTTACTTGTAAAAGAGTTCCTGTGAGGAAATTTGATAATTTTAAAAAGAAAGGTACATTTTGTTTGAATGTCTTTCTTTTTCCTCAATCCGTTAAACTTGTTTACCTTTGCTTAATTGAAGCTCTTACTATTTTTAAAAATTTGTTTTTAAAGAAGTGGTTTGACTTTCTAAAAAGTTAAATTAAGGAACTAAATATGAACTCTCCATGCTTGGTCTTTCCATTTATATGCTTTGCCTTATTTTACTATTCATTTGCAACCTAGACTGTTACAGACCAGCCTTTCCCAACCTGTTTCCTGTTTCCCTGATGTTGGATTTTTTTTTAAATCTGATGCCACTTTATATGGCAGGTATAATTAATGCAGGAGACCTGCACATCTGGCAGTCATCAGACGATGCCAGGGAGCTACAGTACTAAAAATACAGTTTTAGATTCTTTCGTTTTTATTTTTTATTATACACCAAGCTATCTAAAGTCCCTTAGTTCCAAAATAGGAGCGCACATAACAATTTGAATTCAAAATGTTTGGAATTCGAAATACCCAGCTCAAGGATGAAACACCACATTTTGAATGCAAAACTGTTTTGAATGCAAAGCAACTATTTCAAGACTGAAAACAGAGATGGTTCAAATATGATATAGTCCAGATTTGGAACATTTTACACACCTTTATTCAAAAGTATGCATTTTAAACTTTTTTAAAAAGAGAATTCTCTGCAGAGTCTTTGAAGCAGAAATTTGAATATATACAAATTTGTCTTTGAGCAGCTATCAAAAGCCTCTCTTCTTACATAGTTTGGCATTCTTCCTTTGTCCTTCAGTCTGCAGCTGCTTGTGATGTATCTTTAAGGTCCTTTGAGTTTTATCATTGAATGAGATGGTTGGATAAAATCCAGATGAGAGCTCAAGCTGCAAAAAATTAGCTTTTTTGAGTCATGCATTTAAAAGTTGAGTAAAACCTATTCACAAGAAAGCTATATAATTGGGGAACCTTTATTTCAGTTTTGGATGATGAAGACAGTAATAACATCACTGTAGGATCGCTAGTCACAGTTTTGGTCACCTTGACAAGACAGACAATGGCAGTAAGTATTTATATTGGTATGCACTGTTCTTGGGTTTATTTATGCTATATGCTGTCATATCCCTGAATGCATCAAGAAGCAAACGCACAAGGTTGTGGAATTCTCTAAGACCTCAGTTCATGCCAAATTCCCACTTGTGGCTTTTTTATGTGGTATATGAAGGGAGGCTCAAAGCATGCCCTCTGCTTCAAATTAGACATACTTACTGATTACCGGATTTGTTCTAGATCCCAGTCTAATGACTCAAAAAACAGCTCAATCTGATTTGTGCCAAATCTGAAGCTTTGTTTCCATGGACGAGAATTGGAAATATTAAATAATTATAACAGACAAATATATTATGCCATATAGGGACAATTAGGGCCCCAAATATCATATGTTTCTGTTAAAATATGAAACAGAATCAATGATATTTGTGGGCCTGGTTGTCCCTTCCAGATAGAGTAATCCTGCAATCAAGTTTCCAGCAAATAGTTTGGGGAGTGCTTAATAATGTAGTCCTTAGCTGTTCTTAAAAGTTCCCCCTACTCCATTTGTCTTAAGTATTTCTGGGTCAGTTTTTATGGAACCATGGACTATGCTTTGATAATCAATCTGTCATAGTTCACCAGGGCACAAATGCAGCTCTTGTCTTATCAAAGCTGATTTGGGATGGGGAGACAACATCTGTATCCAAGAAAAAATTACAAGCACTTGTCTAAATAGATAATTCAGTGTCAGATAAAGAAACTACTCATAATTAAAGAGAGTTATACAGTCTTTTCCCTTACAAGTTACATCTCTAAAATATTTTTGCTTAGCATTAGAAGAAAAAAAATTATGTTCACTTTTCACTTTGTGAAAGTGGATACTCTTCATGCCTTTTTGGAAATGCAGATAACTATGAGAAGGATATACAGTATTGTACTTCTTGACTTTTGAAATAAAATAATCTTTCTGTCTTTATCTTTTTTTAATAGCATAGTTTGCAGATGTGCATTTATCAGCTGGGAAATATTCACTCATTCATCTTCATATATGATCAAAAAGTAGATCTCTGGGTAATCTACAGTAGATCTACCTGTATGATATCCTTGCAGTTCCTTTACAACAGTGATAATGAAGACACCTTCTCCTTCATTTTAAATTAGACAAAGAAAGAAAAAGAATAAATTTATGCTGCCCAGAGTCACCTTATGTGAGATGGGCAACATAAAAATTGAATATATAAATATGTAAAAACTGCAAATTATGCCTCAAAGATGCTTGGGAGACAATTATGACCAGGATGACAGAATCTCCACAGACAACTGCAAATGTAGATGTGGCTTTTCAAACCAACTCTTAATCTAAGCCACCCTCTGTTTCTTAATTCTTCCATATACATATTTGCTTTCAAGAGTTATTTACAATTAAATTTAAAAAACTCTCAGAAGCCCAGTCTTTCCACCAATGACTAGACTGATTGAAATTTCCCTCTATTAATGACTAGATTCTTCATCTTGAGAAATGCGAACCAATGTTTCACTTTCTGTGCATTATTAATGTTTAATTGATCTGTTTTTCCATATTGATACAGAGGGGCTAAGGTAATTTATTTTTCCCTTTATTCAGGAAGTGTTTGAGAAGGAACAATCAACCTGCTCAGCTGAAGAACAGCCTGCAGAGGATGGCGTAAGTTCAAAACATAGGTGTGGATGGTTGTGTTGTAATTCCTTGAAGTTTGTTTAGTAACCATCGAGGTTTCCTCTTTGAAATGAGTCCTGTTGCTAAATTGTAAGATTGTCAAATAACTTTTAATCCTTGGAAGGTAAAACCATTTGGAAGGTTAATTTAATCTTGATTTCGTTGCTTTATAACATGCAGTCCCAAACCTTTTTGATACCAAGGACTGGTTTTGTGGAAAACACTTTTTCTACTAACCGGGGCGGGGGAATGGTTTTGGTTTCACTCACTGCTCTGCCACTCATCTCCAGCTGTGTGGCCCAGTTCCTAGTAGGCTATGGACTGCTACTAGTCAGTGGCCTGGGGACCCTGGGTTTATAACGTAAACACTGTGTAAAGTATTCATTTTGTTAAGAAGATAGTTGTATGTTAAAAATACATGAAACAGTGGTGTTGTACTTATGATAACTATGAACCGGCTTCTGTAGAGCCAGCTGTTCCCTCTAGAAATGCCCATAGATATTAGTGGTACCCTGGTCAGTTGCTTTTCTCCACAAATGTCTTGATATTAAAATGCATTCATTTCTGTTCTGATACATAAAGCACTTGGGTGGATCAAGGACTGAAGTGTAACCACTTTAAATCTTACTACTTTTGCAGCAAGGAGACCTTAATAAATCGAAGAATAAAGGATGGCAGCAGAAGAACAAAGGAGCAAAGAAGACTTCCAAATCAAAGAAGAAAAAACTCGTGAAAAAGAAGCCAGCTCCTGCTCCTTTGCTACAAACAAAGCAACTGAAGCAAAAACAAGCTAATGGGGTTGCCGGGAATGTATGTGTCAATCAAAATGGATTGGGATTTTTGTTTTCAGGCGTGTTGAAATACTTAAATTTCAAAGAAACTGTGGACCAGTGTTTGCTGTTTAATGAAAAAAGGAAAACAATACTAAGCAAAATTATATGTGGATTGAAAGCTGAAAAATAATTTGATTTCTATGAGATCCAACACTTCTATTTAGAAGTCATAGACCAAATTCCATATTTACTGTAGCCTGTGGAATATAGTTGCTGAGCATTATGAAATCTTGATAAGGAATGAAGGGAAGAGGTTCTTTATGTGATTTTACAAAAGGTTGTAGCATATCCTTCTTCCTGTTTCAAGTGCACTATCATTTGGTAGCATGCCTTTATTTCTTTTTCAAAAAACTAGAGAATCTCTTAAATTTCACTATAGGAGATTATCCAAAATGAGCTAAGGCTAGTAAACACTACATATTCATGAGTTGAAATAATCTAATAAAGTCAAAGAATCCTTTGACTCAAGTTCAATTCTCAGTGATTACGTAACACATCTGTATTGTTGCCAAGAAAAGAACATAAAGGTAGTTTGACACTGACTTCTTTTGGGTTGTTGCTTGTATCTGCATCCTAGGACTAATCAGGTTTGATCCTGCTTAGCTTTATAAGATCAATCAACATTGGCTACAATTTGCCTCCCGTGATAAATTAGTGCTGCGAACATGTCTGAATGTAATAAAGTTACCCTTTTTAAATTTAGGAAATTGTCAAGGATGATGATTACGATGTTTCTGATAAAGGAAGCGAATCTGAAGAAGATGACACCAATCGGGAATCATTGAGTGAGAAAGATGATGGTAGTGACCGAGACTCTGATCGAGAACCAGATGAAAAGCAAAGCAAGGATGACGAAGCTGTAAGATTTCTTTTTATTACCTGTTGGAGAAATATCAGGATGGTCATTTGATGTAACCTTAAACTTTTTCTATGATAAGACATTTTGATCAGTTCATTCAGTGGGCTAAAGGGAGGGATACTATTTTGTAGTTAATAAAATTAGTTAAAACACAGAGTTGGAAAGTCTTTGTAAAGTACATGAGCTTCCTGTTTCTATGTAACATGTCTACTTCTGTCCTAATCCAGTAAACCAAATAAATGTTTTTATTCATACAGTGAAATTGGTAAAATACATTTAAAATTGGTGGTTCTTTTCTTTTCAAAAATATTATTATTAAGATACAAATGCATTGCATTCCTATTTTAATTTTCATACCAGTGGTGGTATGCTACTGGTTCGGCCAAGTTCTGCTGAGCCGGTAGCGGCGATGAGCAATGGAGACTGAACCAGTTCTCTCCACCGCTCTGCTGTTGGGCCCACCTGCCTGCCTGAGCTTCCATACTCACCTTTATCCTCTAAATTGGAAGCACATTTACTTTGCGCGTCACAGAAGGTGCTGTGTGGCAGCTGCTGAAGCGACCGGGAGAATGCAGGCTTTCAGGAGGCGAATTGGAATGCCTCTGCACCTGCACAAAGTGTGTGTTTGGTGCATGTGTGCATGCAAAGTGTGCATGCATGCAAAGTGTGCTCACCAAGCCACGCCCACCAAACCAGTGGTAAAAGTTTTTGAATCCCACCACTGTTTCATGTTCTTCTCAATCTGCAAACAAGTTATTTTCTTAAGAAAGATACAAATAAAATACTTCTCTTTTTCTACTAGGAGTGGCAAGAATTACAACAGAGTATACAACGAAAAGAACGGGCACTCTTGGAAACCAAGTCAAAAATAACTCATCCTGTTTACACACTCTACTTTCCTGAGGTCAGCAAAAAGATAGCTAAATAAGCTTGAGATGAATGGAGATGAAGTGAATGCAAAATTTCAGAATTCTATTTGGGCCTTAAACATTTAACTCCTCAGTAATACCTTCTAAAAAACAAGATAGATTTTGAGTCTTAACTAGCACAGTGCTTGGAATTGTGCAAAACTCTTACGTACAGCTATACTCTTCTATGCATTTCCATATTCACTAGAATGTGGAAGAACATTATACTGAGAGCATACCCAGTATATTTTGTTCAGATTAAAGAAGAAGCTGTAATCTATCAAGTTTCCCATCATTTAATGTTTCTTTGTTATTTTTTTGTATTCTATTTTGTGTTTTTGGCAGAATATTAAACTAGATTTTAACAATACACTCTAGTTTGTGATCATGAGCTAATGTTAATAATCTACGTAATTCATCTCTCTTTGTTCCTCTGTTCTCGTAAGCATCTAAATACTGAAGGGAGGAGGAATTTGTTACAAAATGGGAACCTAAATATAGGACTACTTTTGAAGAAATAATAGTTGCATAAGCTGCTTTAAATCAGACTATGATTCTGCTATTTTGGATGATTCTTTTTTGAATCTTGTGGAATGCCTTTCCCTTCCTTTATCTATAGCTGTAAAGTCACAGTGAATAGGCTGTGTGCATTGGTTGGTAGACCATTCACATTGTGAGTTAATAAGGCTGGATCTCAATTTTTTTGTATCTTCCTTTTAGATTCAATATTTAGATAAAATAGATGAATTTTTATTTAATCAGTCATTAAAATAATGAAGATTGTTCTAAGGTTCAACTTGTCACATGTCCATTTTGTTTCCCTAGCATGACTCCATTTAGTGCCCTGAGAACATTGCCCACTTGATGGGTGCAGATCCACTTTAACCCAACGTACGCTTTGATGTTTTACTTTCTGCAATACCTTCACCAAGAAAAGTTTTATTTTGTTGTAATGAAATTTCTGCCTTCACAGGGTCACAGGTCTGATACCTGGAACCATGTTATGGATTTTCTCAAAATTATGACTAATTGTTCCACTCAGCCTATTTCGGTGACTGTTGGAAGTTTATGTTGCCACGTTGAGTTTTGCTTCAGACAAAATAGAAACAACCAAGACCCTATGAAAAAATACTGCAGTACATTTTCATTTCTTAACACCGACACATCTAGTTAGGTCTGTTAGGATGTCAAATACTGTGTTCTAACCCAGAATGTGGTTCAAGCCTGACAATTATCTTCATTTCCATTCCAATTTTTCCCCAGATGTACTTAGTATTCCACAATAACAGAATCTTGCACTAGACAGAGGTTTGAACCGGATAATCTCAAGGGCATATCTTAAATGTTTACATGCTATGATTTTAACTGTTCTCTCCCACCCCCACTCCCAAAGAGTAATGTGTGCCTGAAAATATTCAAAAGAGAAATCTTTGATTCTTTGGCCAAAGTTTGCTTTGTATAAGATGGAGTAATTGTGAAGTAACACAATATAATTTGACTGTTTCTCTTGGAATAAGTCAATTTACAGTTTGTATTACAAAACCTCAGGTACATTTTTTGTTGATGAAAATCAGATAACAATTATGATAGCTGATATCTGGTCTTTTTCCCCTCTCTTTAATAGGAAAAACAGGAGTGGTGGTGGCTATATATAGCAGATAGGAAGGAACAAACACTAATATCAATGCCATATCACGTGTGTACACTAAAAGACCAAGAAGAGGTGAAGTATTTCATTTCTGATTCTTCAAAACAGGAATGGGTTGGGGGTTTGGGGGGCTCTTTTTGGCTGATAAAAGTAGGCAATATGGAGCCGGGTGTTGCTTAGTCTGTCATCCCCATTTCACTCCTAATCCTTCTTAGGATCTCAATTATTGTCTCAGCCTCTGCTTTTCCTAGGCCCTGTGTGACTCATAGGTCCTCATTCAGCTTAGCCTGCCTAGCCAGTACTGACAGAGAAATTAGAGAGTCATTCTAAGGAAGACCTTTTTCCTTATGCAGGCTTTAGCTGCTGCATAAAAAAAGCCTAATTTAACATTGTGTAACATTGAGAAACAAGGTATTTTATACTAACAGATCACCTGGAATCTGTTGTAATTGGAGAACAGCTGTACAGATGTAGCACATTTTATACTCAGCGCTGTCACTAATTTTTTTCAAACTTTTTGTTTTTTGGCCTTAAGATGATTTTTCCTCAGTTCTTGCTAATTTTCAGAAAGTGGATTTGTTAAGCCATAGTACGTAGCTCATTGAATACATTCAGCTCATTGAATACATAATACATTCAGCATTAGAAAAATTGAAGCCAAGCACTTTCTAAATTTGTATACTGTTTGTTTATTGAAGCCGTTTCATTGTTTTGTTTTTATAACTTGAGCTGAGTGATTACATGTGTTTCCAGGTAGAACTAAAATTTCCTGCACCGGGTAAACCTGGAAACTACCAATATACCGTTTATTTAAGATCGGATTCCTACATGGGCTTGGATCAGATTAAACCGTTAAAGGTAGGTTTCTCACACAGGTGGGTTTGGGGATTGGAGAGGATTCTACAAGTTTAGGAGAATTTGTGTTGCTACATACTATACAACTGCATTGATGTATACCTCTTGTACCTGCATCTTGTACTGTACAGGTACCCCTCAATTTATGATTGGTTGCTTAATGACAGTTTGAAGTTACGATGAACCTTCCCAAAGCTACATATGACCAGTTTTCAAGGTTCAAGTTCCCCTGCCCTGTGATCACATATAGGTGAAACTCAAAAAATTAGAATATCATGCAAAAGTTCATTTATTTCAGTAATGCAACTTAAAAGGTGAAGCGAATATATGAGATAGACCCATTACATGCAAAGCAAGATAGTTCAAGCTGTGATGTGTCATAATTGAGATGATTATGGCTTACAGCTCATGAAAACCCCAAATCCACAATCTCAGAAAATTAGAATATTGTGAAAAGGTTCAATATTTTAGGCTCAAAGTGTCCCATTCTAATCAGTTAATTAAGCCATAACACCTGCAAAGGGTTCCTGAGCCCTTAAATGGTCTCTCAGTCTGATTCAGTAGGAATCAACAATCATGGGAAAAACTGCTGACCTGACAGTTGTGCAGAAAACCATCATTGACACCCTCCATAAGGAGGGAAAACCTCAGAAGGGAATTGCAAAAGAAGTTGGATCTTCCCAAAGTGCTGCATCAGAGCACAGTAATAGAAAGTTATGTGGAAGGGAAAAGTGGAAGAAAAAGGTGCACAAGCAGCAGGGATGACCGCAGCCTGGAGAGGATTGTCAGGAAAAGGCCATTCAAAAGTGTTGGGGACTTTCACAAAGAGTGGACTGAGGCTGGAGTCAGTGCATCAAGAGCCACCACACACAGACGGATCCTGGACATGGGCTTCAAATGTCATGTTCCTCTTGTCAAGCCGGTCCTGAACAACAAACAACATCAGAAGGGTCTTAACCTGGGCTAAAGAAAAACAGAACTTGTCTGTTCCTCAATGGTGCAAAGTCCTCTTTTCTGATGAGAGCAACTTTTGCATTTCATTTGAAAACCAAGGACCCAGAGTCTGGAGGAAGAATGGAGAGGCACACACTGCAAGATGCTTGAAGTCCAGTGTGAAGCTTCCACAGTCTGTGTTGATTTGGGGAGCCATGTCATCTGCTGGTGTTGGTCCAGTGTGCTTCATTAAGTCCAAGGTCAACGCAGCCGTCTACCAGGAGATTTTGGAGCACTTTATGCTTCCTTCCACAGACAAGCTTTATGGAGATGCTGACTTCATTTTCCAGCAGGACTTGGCACCTGTCCACACTGCCAAAAACACTAAAACCTGGTTCAATGGCCGTGGGATGACTGTGCTTGATTGGCCAGCAAACTTGCCTGACCTGAACCCCATAGAGAATTTTATGGGACATTGCCAAGAGAAAGATGAGAGACACGACACCGAACAATGTAGAAGAGCTGAAGGCCACTATTGAAGCATCCTGATCTTCCATAACACCTCAGCAGTGCCACAGGTTGATAGCTTCCATGCCACGCCGCATTGAGGTAGTGATTGCTGCAAAAAGGACCCAAACCAAGTACTGAGTACACATGCATGCTTATACTTTTCAGAGGTCCAATATTGTTCTATGTACAATCCTTGTTTTATTGATTGAATGTAATATTCTAATTTTCTGGGATTGTGGATTTGGGGTTTTCATGAGCTGTAAGTCATAATTATCTCAATTATGACAAATCATGGCTTGAACTATCTTGCTTTGCATGAAATGAGTCAATCTCATATATTTAAGTTGCATTACTGAAATAAATGAACTTTTGTACGATATTCTAATTTTTTGAGTTTCACCTGTAATTGCATTTTGGGTGCTTGGCAAACAGCTGTTCTGGCTTTTTGCGCAGTCCTGCAGTCATATGATCATTTACAACATGGGGTTTGGCCAGAAATTGGTGGTAAAAAAACGGTTATAAAATTGGTCATAGTCGGCAACCTGCTGGCATGGCTTATAACCATAATTCCATGTTGTAAGTAGAGGGTTACAATGCTGAGTTTATTTGAATATTTTGATTGGAAAAAAATTAAGCTTCAACCCTAAGAGCCGGGATTGAAAAATCTTAATTTGTGAGGCAGGAATCAGCAATAAAATATCAGCAATTTAAGTTATCTGCAGTGTGTACACACACATAGCATGGGATTCCTGTTTGATGATAAAGGTGGCTGGATTAAAACAAAATACCTGTAATCCTCTACTTACAACCATTAATTTAACAGCTGTTTAAAGTCACAATGGCACTGAAAAAAATGTTTATGGCTGGTCTTCATGCTTATGACCATTGTAGCACCCCTATGGTCATGTGATCAGAATTAGAGTGTGTACATATCAGCTGTAGTGCCCCAGGTGATGTGATCACTAATGGTGGCCTTTCCAAGGGGCTTCCGACAAGCAGAGTCAATGGGGGAAGCCAGATTCCCTTAACAACTGCATAATTCTCTTAATGGCTGCAGTGATTCACTAAATATCCATGGCAAAAAAGGTCATAAAATGAGGCATGACTCACTCAGTAACTACTTAACATGGCTTAACAATGGAAATTCTAGTCATATGTGGTGGTCATAAGTGGAGGAATACCTGTAGCTAAATCTTTCAACACTTTTTGTCAGAGAACAGCCATTTAAAACATTTTGGTACCTGTGACATTGAGCAGCTCTGCTTTAGGAAATAAATATCCACATTAAATACTGTTCTTCTGAGGGACAATAATTTTTTTCAGGGTATTTTGATCCATAAATGTACAAGTTATACCCGATTAAAATAATTGATTAATATGGAATCTTGCAGAGAATGGAGAACAATTTGCTTAACTAATAACACATGCAAAATATTTTGCAGTTTACTCCAGAGTGCTCTTGAATTAATCTGTAATATTATGTAGAGAAACCTTAATAACTTCCCCCAAAGGATAACATTTACATTCTATTTTTCCCCTTCCTGCATCCCTCCTTTTTCCAATCATTTGAACTCTCTGCAGCTGGAAGTTCATGAAGCAAAACCTGTGCCAGAGAACCATCCACAGTGGGATACAGCAATAGAGGGCGATGAAGACCAGGAAGACAGTGAAGGTTTTGAAGATAGTTTTGAGGAAGAAGAAGAGGAGGAGGAAGATGATGACTAAATAGTATGACAAATGAACTGTGTGATACGGGATATCCCTACAAACATGACCTGGGAAAATGTAAAAAACAGTGCAGATGAACTGAAGATTTTTTTCAAGTTTCTTTTTACCAGTTATGAGTACTTCATGTAATTTCCCAGTGGAAGTCTGTCAGTCAGTTGGGTATATAACCTGGGAGATGCTTAAGGCTTTTCACAGCCTTTAAGTATAGGATGCATTTATTCCAACTGAAAATAAAAGCTTTTTTATTCTAAATGTCCAAAAGTGTGGGCTACATTGCTTGATCAACTTTTGGTCCAGTATAGTAACAGATGCTATTATTAAATGGAAGCAATCATTAAACCAACATTTCGTATTAGGCAATTTGTTTTACAAGTTCTGTTGAAATTAACATCCACTTGAGTTTCTACGTTGGGAAAATCTGCAAGATCTTTTTCAGTGATGTTAAGAACATTGAGCTAAGATTGCTTACAGTTTTCAGTCTATTTTGTATGCTTTGGACTTGGTATCTTACCCTGAGAGAGGGGGTGCATTCCATATTGTCACACACATAGGCTTATCTTTTGAGACTTAAATCTACCTTTAGTGGAGGGGAGTTCTTGCCCCTAATTCTCATGCAGATTATAAATCTATATTTCTCAACGGCTAAAAATATGTCTAAGCACCTACTATCTAGCAAATCATACGGTATTTCTTTTGATAAACCTGTATGTATACTAAGAGTTTGGGGACCATATGTTATATCAAGCATTGGCAATATCCTTTTCTAAATATAAAATATCAAATCTATAAGTCTTGGCCTTCAGTCTACCTTATTTTGTCAGAAGCCTTTTAAATCAGACACACTGACACATTAAGATATGTTTTTTGTATTTATTCAGAACTATTCAAAATAAACTTGACTAAATTTGATAAAAGTATACATTGTAATAGTTCATTTTTCTTCTATAGTGAGGATATTAATGTGGACTATATTCCCAACAGAGTTGGTTTTGATTAAATATAGATCGCACGTTTTCTGTGAAGGAGAAGCAAAATCTTGCAATAAATTCTACTGTTTCTTCCCATGTAATAAATACAATGATTGATGTGGTTAGAAACTGTAGAAATAAATTCAGATGTCAATCATGTAAAGATTTTTTTATAATTAAATGTTAAAGAACTATACAACTAAAATGCTGTAAAGCCCTTGACAAAAAAATGGCCATGCAGGAAAAATTTCATAGAACAGAAACTACCCACAAGCCAAATGAGCTGTTCCTTTATTTGTGACCCTGTTTATGAAATAAACTTACTTTCAATGCAAACTTCCATGGATATTTCTCTTTGTAATTGCAGTAGTTGCAAATAAAATTTAAAAACATCCTGCATGTGAAAATGTTTTTTTGAGAAAAGCAACTGTTGGCATGGTAAGTTTGGGGTTTAAAACTTGGATTGTAATATAATATCTGCCATCCACAACATCATAATTATCTAACAGTCAAGTATTATGCAAAAAGATTTGTCACAAAGAGGCAATGTTTTGCTTTTTCAGCACACCATAGTCACAATATCAAACTATAATATGAAAGTAATTTCCTTTTGAAAGCAGTGCTGCCAACAAAATGTTTTCCAATATAGTTTGAGCAGTAAATTATTTATTGTATTTAAAGCCTAGAATAGCTCAAAAGATGAATTTCCCTCAAGTCAAATTTGATTTCTGATATCTACAAAGATACACTTACGCTGTTTTCTGAGAAGCGGTAGGGAAATGATTTGCTATGGTTATCTTCAAGTTTTTCTTTCCATTCTACTCTATAGCCCTGTCTATTTTTCTAGCAGTCTCACAATTATCTATTAGCCATGTTCAACAAACACTACATATGTTTTTAAGATAAGCCATAGGTGCTGCAGTGATTCAAGTCATCATTAAGCAACACTAGCTTGTTGCTAAGAAATTTGGAGGGGGGAGAACATCAGGTTATATATTTATGTGGAAATATTATTTTTGTTCCTATGACGTAATGAATCATAAACATGGATATCTTTCTTAACTTTAAACAAGAGATGATTTGTATCTCGCATGTAACAGGAACAACTTGAATTTACAGCTTTTGCCACATTAATGAGTTCTGACTTATTGATCTTTATTTTTTTCCTTTAAAGTATCAAGAAGGATATGATAAATAGTGAGCTGGAACTGTCTTATCGAGCATTCATCAGATTCTTCCAAGCAGCAGTTTCAGTCAAAGGCAAAGATTCTTTTTAAGTAGCATATTTTCTCAATAAATAATAAAAAAAGGATATATTCGGTTTTGACATTAAGAGCTAGAAAAAAATTTTTGTAAAGTGAAACCGCAAAACTCTTTAATCTGTTATTTTCCTTCATCTGGCATAAAAAGGAAAAGGAAATTCTGGAAAATATTATTTGGTAGGACTATAGCAGCCACATTATGTGTCTTTTGGGTGGAGCCCTTGGCAGATTAAAGTCTATAAAAAGGCACAAGAGGGATTCTGCGCAGCATGTCTTTAATATGAAGCATTTCTCTTTATGTGCCTTTACTAAAGTTAAAATAAAGCACTTTTTTCCTGTATATCATTTCCCTAAATATTAGAGAATTTTTAAAAAATTGTAACAATTACTGCATCACACACATAGTCGGTTCTTTATAACCTTGTACATTGTCCCTCGTAAAAAAGCGATGTAAAGGAGAACTCGAAGGGTCAAGGACCATCATAAACCCAGGAAACCTCAGAACATTTAGAATAGTTGTAAAACATGCTGTAACTGTACTCACTCATCTCCTTCCTTGGTGCCCTACCTTATGGGTGTCTCGATTCTTGACGAATGTATCTTTTTTTTTAATGCATACTGAGAGTATTTACATCAAGACAAATTCCTTGTGTGTCCAATCACACTTGGCCAATAAAGAATTCTGTTCTGTTCTGTTCCATTCTATTTGGTTGTGACCATGGAACTCATACTATATCTTGGAGACTCAATGGGCTTTTTCCAAAATCTGATGTAACAGGGTTCTTAGTATTTTTTTCATGTCAGGCTTTTGTTTCAGCTACTTGATTTCAAGATCCTTCACCATATTATACCATGATGAACCAAGATTTGCCACAGAATATAACTTTTATAGGAAACAACAGACAGTTGTAAGCTTCTGCTAGCCTTCTGCACGTGCTCCTGTACATTTGGAGGGACTTTGTACCAAGCAATAATGACTAGATTTCTTTTTTTAAAAAAAATTGTTTCCCCAATTTGGAAAGATGTCAAGAGATATAAGAATCATGCAGAAAGGCAGGAAATAGGAAAGAAAAAAGAAATAAATACAAAAGGCGAAATTGGACATATATATTCCAGATTCTTTTTGAATGATCTCCACCTCTTGACATCTTTTCCATTAGCAATGTAGTGACTAATTTTTTTTCCTCCTAACATCACTGCTGCACATTACTCTCCAGTATACATTATAAGACACTTGATGTCCTGCTCATATGGATTCCATCACTTGATTCATCCTAAAATGAAGGAGTGAGATAGGGGTGGCTAATCTTGTTAATGTGCTACTTTTTGACATGCTAAATTGTTATTCTTTTTTTGCTTTTAGTTTTTATTGTCATGCCACCTTCCTTTCCAGAAGGGGGAGACAAGTGCATAACATTATATTCACAACAAAATGTAATTTGCTAAAAGAACAAACCTGAAAGGCATTCAAATGCTATGTATCATTGTATTGCTTCAGATAAATTCAACAGATTCTACCAGAGCCAGTTTTATAATCGGGAAATAAGTTTGGCTTTAAAATTCGTTATACTCTGTCTTGACACAACAATAAAGCAGCTAAAAGAGGAGTTTAAAATACATAATTTTAAACTTGACCCATATAGCTAAAAATAAACCCTCTAATGTCTAGTACTAACCTAAAAATAATCAAAAGTCCTGCTGACAATGATCTGCCTCTTTTGTATGCACTATTCAGAACATATAACTGAACTATTTCAGCTAACGTAATGTTTAAAAACTGAAAATTAAATGTATGCATCATATATGCATACCTATTATGTTATTCCCTTTCAGGATAGAAGTTTTATGCAAAAGAAAAAAAAGGATTAGATAGTAAGGAAAGAAAATGAAAGGAAGGAAATAGGAGAGAAAAAAAGAAATAAATATAAATATATTTATGTTAACATTTTCTTGCTATCTTTCTGCTTTGCAAACAACCATTATCTCCACCAGAGCCGTACATTGATTTAAACATCATTTTTAATCTCACCATTTTATAGATCTCATTGTCTTCTAACCACAATATTTTCATCTTCTTTCCCTTCAACCTATTCATTCTTCCTTTCTATATTTGTTTTACAATTCAATTGTAATTTGTTCTTTGTATAAGAGATAACCTCCTTAGCATATTCAATTTAATCCATGCACATTCACCCCCCATTTCTTTTTGAATTATTCTACTCATATCATGCACACATTTAAGTGAACTATTTTCAGTGTGTGGAACTTAATTTTATATTTTCCTGACATAACTCCCAAATAAGGGTGAAGAAGCATGTTTTTTACAAAGCATTTTTCCTTCTTTGGCAAACAAACAAACAACTAAAGCAAAAATCACATACAATCTACTATCTAACAGCATTTCCATTTTAAAAAAAATATCAATGTTCTCAGGTTTAATGATCATTTAGTAATAATTGTTACTTATTTATTCTGCTTCCATATATCTTGAAATTCTTCACTCCATTGCCTGTCAAACACAACTATTTTGATCTTTTATACCATGCTTTTTCTGATGTCATATTACCTGTCCAATGTTTTCTGCAAATAATTCCGCTTATGAGCCGACAACCTTCCATCTACCTACTCTTGTTTTCCAAGATGGCAGTCTGTAGGCTAGCCAGTTTGAGCTCCGAATGAGAAAGCAAATGTTATTTCGGTGTAAAAATGTTTGGTGTTCTTTTGTTTTGTTTGATGGGTTATTTTGTGTGGATTATGTTTATTCTCTTTTGAGACAAGTTAGATAGGAAGGGCACGTTTGAAATGTGATAAAACAGAATCATGGACATGTTCAGGAAAGCATGAATTCTGAACCAGTGATCATTTCATTTGGAAGATCTGGGCTTGGGTTATCTGCAAAGAACTTGTTGCTGGAAGCTAATGTACCAGGCCTGCAAGAGGAGAGTGAAGAATCAATTGGCAAGCTACAAGAATCCAACTATGACAGCAGTTAGAAGACATTCTTAGCATGGAGGGAGATTGAAAGGCTGCATCAACCTAAGCTACAGCATACAGCCCGCTCTACAACATTAGTGGTTGTGCAAACGTGTTTTGGAGAGATTTGGAGAGAACCTGACAGGAAAGCCATGGTCAAATATGGTGGGACACAAGGCTGAGATCTGGAAGTAGAATCTGTTTGGGATTGTTTGGCTAGGGGGATCTTTGCTCAGCTGTTGCTTGGCTCGGCTAATGCTCTTAGTTCTCAGGTAAATTTCCTGACACAGCAATCAGTGGAACAACTTAGTTGTGGATGCTAAGTTTTTAGTTTTTAAGAAGAGTTCTGACAACTCTTTGCCTAAAATGGTACAGGGTCTCCTGCTTGAGCAGGAGGTTGGATTTGAAGACCTCCAAGGTCCCTTCCAATTACGTTATTCTTCGATGTCCTGTGTTGATTTGCTTTGGAATATTATCTCAAAACAGCACTTATTATACAGTAAGATGCGCTGATTCTCTTGCTGACTTGTCTTCCTTATAGTGATCATATTACAGCTATGTTGTAGGCCTTTTAACAATAGATTTCAGGATGCAATTGTAAGTGCTAATTTTGATTTATAAAATGTATACAGCTTAGACACAAGGTGTCCACAGAATTTGCTTGTTTCAGTCTGTATCCTACCAAAGGAGATCCTCTTGGGAAAAGTTGCTACTGGTGTCCAATTTTGCAGGGTGAAGAGTGCGGGAATCAGAAAACACAATTTATTCATCCAAGCACTATTTCCCCAGAATAGATTTCTTGCAGAAGTTGCATTCTAAATAATATTAGATTATATTAAATATTAGTTATTAATAAAGTTTATCTAGCTAAATAATGGCCTTCCAAAACGTAGTGCAAAAAACTTTTCTTCCCAGTGGCCCCTCAAGGAATGATAACTGATCACTGTTTAATGTAATTGTAATTTACATTTCTTTACATTTTCCTATGAAATTTTAATTGCCTACCTTGTTATTTGACACTGTGAGTTAATTTTATGTGGATACTTCATTTGTTTTATCTTTGCTGTAGGGTGCGTAAGACTGGAAGAATTTTGCTGCATACATATTTAGTAAATAATCAATCAATCATCAATCAATCCCAGAATTTTTTATAAATATATTTATAAATACCTTACTCTCCAGCTCAATGATTAATTATTTGGTTGAGTTCCATTTGTCATATTCATTTTATTCCACCGTATGCTGCTCTTATAAAATTTAGCAACCAACTATCAACTCCATAGTCTCATAAAAGGTTCTATACTCCAGCCTCTTCACTTTAATGTACACTTTCTCTAAATCTTTGCACTCCTGCCTCAATTTAATTCTCAATTTTTGTTCATTGTCACCTGTCATATTTTTCCAATCAAAATTCTGCCAAACACCTTCTGAGGAAATCTTTAACAAATTAATCTCTGTCATTTTGCATTAACCCTTATTACATCTCTCCCTGTATTAAGAAACAAGATATACATTCTTTCAATCATTAGGCACAGTCTCCATTTACACATTAAAGATGCTGGAGCCTGACTATTTTTCAACATTCCTACAGTATAGCATTTATTTATTATCTATTTATTACTATAGGACTTTTTTGTATATAGCAAAATTTGTATCATTAATTTCAACTCCATTTTTGATATATCACTATTATTTCCATCCTGTACAAAATATGAAAACACTACTACCAGTTCATTTTTTTCCATCCCAATTATTCAGCACTTTTATTTTCAATGCTTTTCACTCTGCTGGAGACACTTGTTTAGTTTTTTTCAAGTATTTCTATCGAAACTCTTCTGAATTTTCTGTGCCTCCTGCTGTATGTAGTATCTTAATCACTCTCTTAATCACTCTCTTGGTAACTATGTTTTCTCTCTATACACCTTATGCAATACCTTTCCTTCAGCTCATTTTTTGTTGCAATTTCTTTTCTTATATATAATTTTTTTCTGATCCTCAACCTGTTTCATTTCATAACTCTATCAAGTATTTTTTATAAATCCCATTTATGTAACACTACACACTTTTGTGCACTTTGTAACAAAAGACCTTTTCCTGTTTTTCAAAGCGTCTTCTGCATTTTTTTTCTTACATCCCTTTTTCATTTTTTCTGTTGGGAGATTAATCTGTTTTGTGAACAGTTGTGCCCTTTGATTGATTTCTTTTCCAATAAACACGTGGACAGACTTATGATTAAATGATATATTCATCTAAGCAGATTTTCAAAGATTTCCATTCTCATTCATTCTTAGGTTTTGGCCCAATTGCTTTGTTTGTTCAAGTAGTCTCTCACTTATGACCACAATTGGGCTGGGAAAATTTGTCATTAAGCAGCGCAGTCATGAAGTGAGTTATCACATGACTGCACTCAATTTTATAAGTTTTTTTGAGTGGTTGTTAAGTGAGACATCATGTGATTGCAATTTGTGATCTTTCCACTTTTCACTGGGTGAATTTGGGAAGAGTTCTGCCAAATTACCACTTCTGGCTCAAGCGACTGGAGAAATGGGAAACCCCTCACTGTTTCTTTTGCTAGTCCTCAAATCAGTGATGCTATTCTACCAGTTCAGCCCGGTTCTGGTATACTGGTAGTGCCAAAGATCAGCTGACACCGAACTAGTTCTCTCTGGCGAACTGCTGTTGGGCCCACCTGCCTGTCTGGGCTCCCATACTGACCTTTATTCCCTACTTTTGAAATGCAGCTGCTTTGCGTGGCACAGGGAGAGTGCAGGAAAGCCTCTCTCTGTGTGCAAAGTGTGTGTTTGGTGCTTGCACATACGCAAAGTGTGCATGTGCACACAAAGTATGCTCACCAAGCCACCCCCCCTGAACTGGTGGTAAACCACTTTGAAACCCACCACTGCCTCAAATGGCATGCCCACTGAAAGAAAAGTAATTGGTGTCTTGTGTCTTGGTACCGGTTGGAGGGGAACAGAAGCAGGGGACCCCACCAATTGCAGACCTTGTTACTTGCAAGTCAGACAGACCTCTTAGTCATCACTGTAGCCAAGAATGAGTTTGTTTACCAAAGGATTTCTTAAGTTGTCTTAGTTTTGAACTGATTTATGTGTAGGAGACAAGCAGCTGAAAGCTACAGTGCAAAAAAAAAAAAAAAAAGGCCTTGATCACTACTATTCTATACATCTTCAGTCAAAGAGTTGTGAGAAGACATATAGTACAGAGACAGAATATTGTTTGCTGAAAGCAAAGTTTTTCTATTATTGTCATAGATTACTGTTGGTCCTAAAGCTAGCAGAAGAGGGGCAAAAAATAAGGTATTTCCTCATGTGAGGAAGGAAGCTATGACTCCTGTCCTTTTCCCCCAATCCTCCAATTGCAGAGGCACCCAGTTATTCCTACAAAGTATTCCTGGTTTATTTAAAAATGTACAAAACATTGGATCAGACCTAATTTAACCCATCATGCAGTATTTGTTGCTACAATTAGCAATCAGGTGTTTTTGGTACAGGTACAAACATGGCAAAAGGGCAAAAAACACCTCTGCGATTCAAAGCAACTAGTATAGAACTATTGTTATAGGCAACTTAGAGCCATCATGATTAGTTGACTGTAGTATCTTCATGTTCCATGTGACACCAAATGAGGTCTGGATCCTATAGTTGCTATAATATAATTATGACTTCTCAGAGTCAACAATATGTCATCCATCTGATCCCTCAAGAAGCCTTCCTTTCACAAATATATTATTTTATTTATGAAATAATTTACATATTCCAAAACCTTGGGAGATTTTTGGTCTTCTCAAATATGAGATGTAGATCACTTTGCAAGACATCTTATACAAGAATTGGGACATTTTGGGTGAGATTACTGAAAAGTGATATAAGGAGAGGTTGCTTCCTAGAAAAGATTCCTGTCAGTTGGGAACTAGAGGATTCCTTTTACCAGCCCTAGTCATTAGGATGTGAAGATTATAGATCTGATATAATTTATTTTCACACAAACACACACGCACACACACACACAACCATCAGGCAACTCAGGATGAAAGGTTCCAGGCATCAGCTAGTTTAACAGACAAAGCTAATATAAAGTTCTTCCCCTTCCTGATTTTCTAAAGAAAAAACATCACCTCATAATCTCCCCTCCAGCATAATTTTTGTAGAGGCTCAGGAAAAAAGAGACTGGAGACCAGCGTAACTTCAGCTTTTTATTAAATTGTATAGATCTGTGCTGGACCTGCGAGCTGCGGCAGTTCTTCTTATAGAGCTTGCCGGCGGCTCTTACCCAATGACAGCCTTCTGAATCTCCCACGATCGACTTGGCCAATCGTGGGAGATTCTTTACTGACCAATCACCATTGTTCTTCTGTCCAATCACAGTGCAGTCCGTCTTAGCCAACCAGGTTAGAGTATTTCAAGATTGTTAATATGGAACACCCCTCCCCTCTTGGTATGGTCCATCCTATGTGACATAGTCACGTAGGTAGGCAGGGCTTTTAACCTGCCTACTTGACCTGCGCAGTTCAGTTGCTGCATGGTCTTCAGATAGTTCGGATGGGATCTTTGTCGCTCCTGCTCTTCTCCATGGAACCACCTGGAAGGGTGAGTCAGGCCTTTCGCCGCAACTCCCACTCGGTCTACTGGGCTCGGTTGAGTTGTCGGCTTCTCTGTACCCGGCCGGTTTTTCTGGGCTGGTTGAACTGGCTTGGCTGTTCCTTCCAGGTGAGGTTTCGAGTTGGTTGTCTTCCGCTGATACCATTCTGCTGCCGTCGCTTTCTGGTGAGTATTGTTGGTTTCTTCTTTTATTTATTGGTGTATGGATTGACTGCTCGGTTTGTGTTGGTTGGGCGTGTTCAGTTTGCCATTGTGTCGTAGAAGGGTTTTCTCCTTCTTTTTGATAATTGTTTGGGGTTTCTCCCCCTCCCTCTAGTTTTTTTGTGAATTTTGTGAATTTTGTGTGTTTCGGCATTGTTTGAATCTATTCGTGATCTTAGTTGATCGACATGTTGTTTCCACTGTCTTCCATCCTCCGTTTGCAGCTGGTATGACCGGGGACCTGTACTTGGGTTATTGTTGCAGGTACCCACAGTGGGTCCCCTGAAAAGTTTTTGGCGTAGACAGTGTCTCCCGGCTTAAATGTACGGTACTGACTGGATGAGTCTGGTGGTTTTTCGGGGTTGTATGTTGGGTGCAGTCTGTCAAGATGGGATCGGAGTTTTCTACCCATTAGGAGCTCTGCTGGGCTTTTATTGGTTTTCACACTTGGTGTTATGTGTTGTATTGTTAATAATTTATTTATTTTCTCGTGTATGCTCCCTGTGCCCATTTATTTATTTTCTTGTGTATGCTCCCTGTGTCCATTTTTTCTAAAGTGTCTTTGGTGTATCTGACCATTCGTTCCACCTGCCCGTTCACCGCCAGATGAACTGGCGCTATCAATGCATGTCGTATGGCCCTCTTGGCGAGAAATTGTTCAAATGCCAATGTCGTGAATTGTGGCCCATTGTCAGATACTGTCAAGTCAGGTAGGCCATGGGTGGCAAAAAGTCTGTTTAGTTGCTTTATAACCGCTTCCGTCGTGGTGGATTGCATTAGGCTAACCTCCAGCCAGTTGGAGTAAGCATCTACTGTGATTAAAAAGGTGTGCCCTTTTGTGGGTCCCGCAAAGTCTATGTGGACCCTTGACTATGGGCCCCTTGGTGTTTCCCACTCGAGGGTTGGTGCTGCGGGAAGGCTTGCTCTGTATCTTTGACATTTGTCACATGTTGCCACCCAGGTTTCAATGGTTCTGTCTATCCCTGGCCACCACACGTAGCTTCTGGCTAGGGATTTCATCTTTATGATGCCCGGGTATCCTTCATGCAACATGTGCAATATTCTTTTTTGTAAGGTGTCTGGAACCACTACTCTGTCACCCTATAGTATACACCCCTTTTGGGAGAATAGTTCAGTCTATCGGTTTCAGAAGGGTTTAAACTGGTCACTGCTCTCTGTTTCCAGCCACCCTTTTTCCACCCAGCTCAAAACCCATGCCCGTTTGCTGTCTTTGGTTGTCTCTCTAGCAATGTCTGACGCGGTTGTTGGCAGGTTGGGCAATGTCTCTATTTGCAGGGTGGATGTGGTGGGTGTGGGGTCATCCTCTGGATCTGACAGGGGGCAACAGCTTAATGCATCAGCGTGCAAGATGCTTTTCCCGGGGCGATGTATTAGCTGGTAGTTGTAAGCAGCAAGGAACTCGGATCACCTTGTCATCCGTGACAGGATGACAAGGATCCGTGACAGGATGACATCCATCAGTGACAGGATGTTGGAGTGGCCTTGTTCCCTGCCAGTATCCCCAGGAATGGTTTGTGATTGGTGATGAGGGTGAAGTCCCTACTGTACAAATATTTGTGAAACTGCTTCACGCCGGTAACCGCTGCTAGTGCCTCCTTGTCGAGCTGTCTATAATTTCTTTCTGCCTTTGATAGTGTCTTAGAGAAGTATGCAATCGGTGCTTCTCTCCCATCTGGCAGAGTATGGCTCAGTATAGCTCCGATGCCGAATGGAGAGGCGTTGCAGGTCACTGTTAGTGGTAGGGTTTCGCTGTACTGGATGAGGACTGATTCTGATATGAGGAGATCTTTTACCTTCTGGAAGGCGGCCTCTTCCTGCTTGCCCCAGGACCAGGTGGACGTCTTGTCGAGTAACCTATGCAGAGGTTCTGCTGTTGTTGCCTTTTGTGGCAAAAAGACATTGTAGAAATTTATTAGTCCCAGAAAGGCTTGTAATTCTGCCTTATTTTGAGGTCTTGGGGCTTCTTTTATTGCTTTAATTTTTTTGTGGATAGGGTGGATTCCGTCTTTATCCACTAAGTATCCCAAGAACTCAACTTTTTCAGTGCATAAGTGGCACTTTTCTTTTTTAACTTTTAGTCCTGCGTTTTTAAATTTCTGCAGGACTTCCCTGAGTCGGCTTCTCAATTGTCTCTTATCTTTGGCTGCTACTAAGACATCATCAAAATATGGCACAACTCCTTTAACGCCTTGCAGTAACCGTTCCATTAAGCTCTGGAACACCCCTGGTGCCACACTGACTCCGAATTGGAGTCTTTTGCACAGGAAGGCCCTCTGTGGGTCATGATGGTTTGCGCTTCCGCAGTCTCGGCATCGACTGGCAGCTGTTGGTATGCCTGCGCCAGGTTGAGCTTTTCCTCTCCCGAATGAGTGTAGGAGGTGCTGTACCACTGGAACTGGGTATGCACTCTGTTGCACTGCATTATTAAGGGTCGCTTTATAGTCCCCACAAATTCTTACGGACCCATCTGGTTTTATTGGGGTGACTATTGGGGTCTCCCAGCGTTCATGATCTATTGGTTCCAGGACCCCTTGTGTGATGAGCTTGTCTAGTTGCTCATCTATTTTTGGCTTGAGCGCAAAGGGAACTCGTCTTGGTTTGAGACAGATTGGGGCAATATTGGGGTTCACATTAAATGATATTGGGGACCCCCTGTACTTGCCTAATTGTCTGTCAAAAACTTCTTGTAATTCCTTCATCAGCTCCTCCTCCCAGTCTGTTTCCTTGACGTGGTTGATGCCCGTCACCTCGATTCCTAATGGTGCGAACCATTCCAGACCCAGCAGGCTTGGGCGGTCTCTATCCACAATAGTGAGTGGGAATACTGTTCCATGCTTTTTGAATGTAACATGGAAGTGTCCAATTCCTATTACGGGGATTCTGTTCCCCTGATAATCTTTAATGGTTAGTTTCTGGTTCTCCAGCTCTTGTTTTTGTAAACTTGGCACTAACCTCTTAATCGTGTCCCAGGATACCATGGAGAGGTAGGATCCGGAGTCCACTTCCATTGTGCATGGCCTGCCTTCAATGCTGACCTGCACGTGCACTTTTCTTGCATTGGAGTTGTCTGAGTGGCCGATGGTGACCGTTTGGTGGGTTTCTTCATGTCATCAGGTTTCGCTGAGCTGCTTGCTTCGATTTTCGTGGCTCCATCAGTTCTCTGAGAATCTGTCTCAGTTTCTGGGGAGCGCGTTGTCGCGTCGCCTTGGGCTGGAGTTCCGTTTGTTTTGGCAGACCTTGGCGATGTGCCCCTGTTTCTCACAGTATCGGCAAATGGCATCTAAGAACCGGCACTCAGAATGGGGGTGGTCGCCACCACATCCGGCGTGCTGGAAACCCAACTTATGACTTTTCTGACGGTCTCGCTCTGCCTGCAATCTGTGGATCTCCTCCTCCTCATCGTCGGTATTTGGGGAGAATTCGACATCCATGTGGTGTGCTGTTGTGGCTTTGTGACCAGCCTCGGTTCGTTTCTCGGGAGATGTGTTGGTCTCCGATGTCGTTGACTGGTCCCTTGTGTTCATTTGCCGCATCTTGGCTGCTGATTTCTTCGTGGCTTCAGCTGCTGTGGCTTCAGCAATGGCTTCGGTAACCATAATGTCCGCCCGAGCCATTAGTCTGCTCTGGAGTACGGGGTCTCTGAGACCGAGGACCACGTGGTCTCTCAAAGCCTCGTCCATGTTTGAGAAGCCACACGTACCTCCGATGTTCCTCAATGCTGCCACTAAATCCCCAATGCTCTCTCCATCCTTTTGATCCCGATGGTAGAATTCGTGTCTTTGGATCAGATTTGGAACGGCCGGGGCATAGTGGTTTCAAAGTAGCTGATCTAGGTCTGGCCAAGCCATCTCCTTCATGTCTTCTGGCTTGGCCAATGCTTTGGCCATCTTGAATACAGCTGGCCCGCAGTGGGACAGGAACACAGCTCTCTTTCAGTGGTTGTTTGCATCCTTCAAGTTGTTGCTCTCGAGGAACATGAGGAATCGATTGATGTATGATTCCCAGTCCTCGGTTGCCTGGTCGAATGGTGCAGGTGGCGAGTTGCTGCTGGCCATCTCGTCGGTTGTTTAGCTCGGTTGCCACATGCCCGACTGGTCTCTTTGTCTCACTATCCCATCTTCGTCTCCAGTGTAGAGGCACGGGAAAAAAGAGACTTGAAACCAGCGTAACTTCAGCTCTTTATTAAATTGTATAGATCTGTGCTGGACCTGTGAGCCATGGCACCTCTTCTTATAGAACTTGCCGGCGGCTCTTACCCAATGGCAGCCTTTTGAATCTCCCATGATCGGCTGACCAATCACCGTTGTTCTTCTGTCCAATCACAGTGCAGTCCGTCTTAACCAATCAGGTTAAAATATTTCAAGAATGTTAGTATGGAACAATTTTTGTTTAACATTTGAATTTGGTGCCATACTCACCTGGTCTTTGCTATTCTCTGTGTCAGGCGGAGCTCCATTCAAAATCCAGGAAAGAAATACTTAGACTCTTTAGTTTAGAGAAAAGATATCTTTTACTGAAAGTGAAGTGGTAGCAACCAAAGAATTCTGAATCTCAGAAATTAGGCGCGCAATTCACATATACAAAGTGATGGAAATCCCACCCCCAATAGTTCAGATGACACTTCCAATTAGAAGTTGTGAATATGATCATGTGGGCATCTTCAGGTGATGATGAGGCCTCTGTCCGTTGACCTTGGCATATTTTGATAACGGGTTGCAGTTGCGCAGAAAAAAGAAAGCTAAGCGAGAAATAGAAACCTAACTCTATTGTATGCTTCCCCCCTTCATTTACACAACAGAAGAATGGAACACTTCCAGCTCATTTCCCAGACTTATCCCTACCTCCCCTCCCCC
>BLBF01000007.1:58205342-58215474 GCA_015471245.1 Laticauda colubrina | reverse complement strand
TCCTTCCTTCCTTCCTTCCTTCCTTCCTTCCTTCCTTCCTTCCTTCCTTCCTCCCTCCCTCCCTCCCTCCCTCCCTCCCTTCCTTCCTTCCTTCCCTCCCTCCTTTCCTCTGATCCAATCCATAGACTCTCAGCGGCTCACAATATACCAAATGCAAGCAGATTTAAAACCTAAAATGAAAGACAACTAATAATCTTGCTTTCATATTGCCAAAGTAATGGGATTTTAAAATGATAAAAATGATTTTAAAATATTATGTTGATTATTGTTTCTGTGACATAACTATATAAAGAACATTATCCTGTTAGAAACCGAAACTGTGTCAGTTATTACCGATTAGTAATATTGGTGTAAACATTGAATAGCATTTGGTTACAGAGCTCCACAGTGATCTGAGGCCAGTTACTTAGTCTTATCTCAAATGCTTCCTTACTAGCAGTTATATCTACGAAGAGCCATGTTATCGTAAAGCTACAAACCATGAAGGTATTGCAAGATTCTTCCTCTTCTTCTTTCTTCCTCCTCCTCCTCCCACCTTCCTCCTCTTTGCATTTTATTTACACAGCATATTTGTAAAAAAAAATAACAGTTTTGGACATTGTGAAACAGTCTAAGTCATGTAATCACAAATATGTCAGTATTGAATGTTTAAAAAGACCAAGCTGATTTGGAGGTTCTTGAGAAAGCCTGACCTATAAATGTCAATGCAGAGGATAATGTTATGCCCTATATCCAACCAAAACATATTGAAATGAATTGAGTAGCTACTATTAAATTGTTTAAAGGCACAGCATGCTTTTTTCATTTTTTCAATAAAAAAAAAGGATGTTAAAAATAAAATGTAATGAATTAATGGGGTGGGGGGAAGCAAGGGATTGTAGGGAAATTATATTATTTTCATAATTTCTGCCACCTTCTTCCTTTTTTGAAGCAGATCAACTTATTGAGAAAATGCTAAAAACTACAACAGGACACTATCTTTATTTGAACTAATACAAATGTCATAAAATACTGATTATTGCCAAAGGGTAGTTATGTTAATCTGTGAGCAAAACGGATGGTTAGATTTGGCCAAATATTTTGAGATTAAAATTCCCAGAATTATGGACCTCATCAACCTCTGCATCACTACCTATTTTAATTTGATGGTCTGGTATACCAATAAATCACAGAAATACTCATGGAATCAACATTCTCAGGATTGAGGCCATAAAAAAGTTGCTACCAGATTTAATTTTTTTGCCACCATAAACCAGCCCAGCTCTCCTATAATGTCTGAAAAGGGTAGTAGAAAACAGACAGCTCCAAATATTCTTCTTGTGCCTGAGAACTGGGAAAACTGGATTTTCACCTCTTTCAGAGAGACTAGATTGTAACTGATTGGTTTTTTAGTATAATTCGGTGATGCAGCTACTGCCTCTGTACAATACTGGAAAGATAAATGAAATTTTATTTGAACAGGTAAGATTTCATATGAAAAATATTTGCGTTTATAAAAAGAAAAACAACACACACAAAAAGGACCTGCATGGATATTCATCACTCATAGATGATTCGATTAGTCTCCTATGTATATTTCATCTTACTGGCCACAATTTGTTTACTTTTATTCCAGTTTACCTGAAAAGAGAGTTTACAAACATGTAAATTCCCACATGTCAGGTGACCAAATGTCTACATTGTCCTCCAGTCAGAACTTTAAATACAGTAATATGTAATACAGTAATATATACAGTAATATTTTCTAATATGGTTGATTGAACTGTTCTGGAGAAACTGGTGGGATTGATAAAGGCACTCATTTGCTTTAGCATGGTTTGCAAACCTGAAGAGCTGTTTGAGTCAAGAATGGTGATATATCCACGCTCCCCTGAATATGGAGCATGCTGGCCTTTTTTTGAGAACTATTCACCTAGGTTTCTGCTGGATACAGATGGATCCAAAAATCATGATAGGCCCAAATAGGTGCGACAGGCAAATTATTGTTTTTAAAGTAAACTCTACTTTTTGCGTTCAAGGAAAGATTTCAGGAAAGCAGCATATGGTGGAAAAACCAGAAAGAAATGAATATTTTCTGCTATTTTTAAAAATCAGATTATATTTCCATAGTCTTCCCCCTTCCTTTCTGTTAAGAGTCCCATGGAATAAAAATGGGTGTGGAATAGAAACCATTTTCTTTACTTTCCCCAGACACTTTATCTCCCTAAAGTTCTTGATGCAGAAATCTGTTACTGTTGGGATTTTTAAAAAATACTAATTTACACATCCCATCTTGTTGTCGACTTGGCTTGACTGTAGAAACTCTGCATCCATTCAAGCTTTTAGTAAATTGTAATTGTTATTTCTCCAGCAGCCCACAAAGGAATGGAAGGAAAGACAAATAATTCTGCCCACTTTAAGGTCTGTCTGATCCCATTTTTGGATTTAGCACTGTCTACTTCTGGCATATTTTTTCTCAACAAGAAATATAAATCTTGATAGAAAAAAAAGTCTCTACTGTTTCACATTAATTCAGGTCAGTATGTTTTTTTGCCTCTATACCTTCTCCTTTACTGTAATATCTTCTACTTTTCCTGGCATTATTCCTTTAGGAAGTTATTTCAATGTATCACCTGACTAAACTGTTAAAATTCAGATTAAGCTTTCAGTGATTTAAATTTAAATATTCAATGATCTAAATTAATATATCTTTAATTCAAATCCCTCTTCCATGAGCCAGCAAGTCATCTATGAAATTATGGAAATAAATACCTGGTTAGGAATTAGATATTCAATTACATCTACATATGTGGGTGAGGAAATGTTTCAGAAAAATGTTATTCTTCTTCTCCATTAAAATAAAATAACTGCATATGCCATGCCATACAGCTTCTGTGTCCACCAACATATGTTAGATATCACTGTCAACATCACCTGACTTGACTTGATATAACTTGAAAGTAATAAATGTTGATCTCAGGTAAATGATTGGTAAAGTCATTCATGATATTTTTGCAAACAAATTAAATGTGGGCTAGAGGAGACTATAATCAAGTAAATGTACAATCAATTGAACAATCATATTCAAAGCATGCTCATAAATGGTTGTCCAGTTAACCTAGAATATCAAATGGAGAGGCCCAGGGCTCCATCCTTTAGCCAATTCTATTCTACATCTTTATAAGTGATCTAAAGGATAGAATTGAAGGATTGTTCATCATTTCTGACACTGAACTATGAAGCTTGGCTAGCACTCTAGACACAAAAATTATAATTTTTGTTCATAAAATTATAATTTTATTTATAAAATTATAATTTATAAAATTATAAAAAAAGATTTTGGCACATTTGAGCAATCGGCCCCATCTAAAAGGATGAAGTACAGCTGTGATCAGGGAAATTTCCTCAGTAGAAAAAAATTCAAATGTATATATGCAAGATAGAGGCTACCTGGTGAAATGACCATTCACATGAAGAGGATTTAGGGGTTCCAGTGAAAGGCCAGTTGAACATTCAGCAGAAGTGCGAAACAAAGCATGCAGATCATAAGATTTAATAGTTGCATTGTATTATGTATTAATTGTATCTCATTAGGAGCAACACTCTTTAAAAGAGGTATGGAGAAGGTAGAATGAATTAGGAGGAGAGCTCTTTGTGAAATGAAGCTGAAAGGCAGGTGGGAAAAGCAAATCCCATTCAAAAAAGTTAAAATGACAATTTTTTTGGGCACAATTTACTTTTGTATAAATTAGGGCACAAATCAGACCTAATCAAAATATTCCACTACATTTGGTTAACAAAATTGAGGGATGACTGTAAAGTAGGTTGTCCTAGCACAAGTCACGGTTGTATGATACAAATGGAATACCCATTGTATCATACAGCAGACGTTGTCATATTTGGTATCTTTATCCTATACTATGTAAGAAAAACCTGCTGTGAATAGGAAAGATTTGTAATAGTGGTGAATATCTGTAGCTCAGATGTAGAATGAAGGTGAAGGTTTGTTCTCCCGGCTTGTGGGTTGGTTTCCAAACAGTTAGTTACCTGGCTAGATAATATCTTCAGCAAAGCTTAGGGGAAAAGGAAAGATCTCAAAAAAAATCTGAGTAATTATTTTGGGAGGTGGGAGGTGGGGGGAGACTTCTAACCAGTCTTGAAGAACAATGTTGTTCAGAATGCATGTAAGGAATCTGGCTCCTTTTTTTGAATATGTCTACTACAGGTAGTGACTGTTCAAAGTTACAATGGCACTGGAAAAAGTGACTCATGACCAGTGGTGGGATTCAAATTTGTTTACTACCAGTTCTGTGGGTGTGGCTTGGTGGCCATGGCAGGGGAAGGATACTGTAAAATCTCAAGTCCGAGATGGTACTTGCCAGTTCTCCGAACTACTCAACTACTCCGCTACCAGTTCTCCAGAATTGGTTGGAACCTGCTGAATACCACCTTTACTCATGACCATTTTTCACCCTTGTAACCACTGAAACATTCCCATAGCCACAGGTTAAGCTTTGAATACTTGGGGCAACTTGTTCATATTTATGATGATGGCAGAGTCCCAGGGTCATGCCAAATCAAATCAAAATCAAATCAAATGCTTATTGTCAGTGCACAACACGTGTACAATGAAGTTGAAATGAGCCTCCCTTGGTGCAGCCCCCCTCCCCCCAAAAAACATAAAATACATCTCAATAACTCAATAAAAGAAATAGAAATCCCTAAACCCAAATAAGTAATAATTAACACACATTCCCATATACCTATATGTATGCAACATTATATTATATTACACTGGTATGAACATGTTGCACATTGTGCTGGTCCTGCAAGTCTATCATATGAAACCTAATTGTGATGTTTATGTTGCATTCAAAAGTCTGACAGCCCATGGATAAAAGCTATTTTTCAGCCTATTCGTTCGGCTGGCTATGCTTCTATATATCTCTTGCCCGATGGTAGGAGAGTAAGAGGTGCTAACCAGGGTGTGAATCATCTGCTGAGGCAGTGGGTCCTGGCAATTTCGTCCAGTGGTGTCAGGGGACAGCCCATCATTTTTTGTGCTGTGCTCATCACCCTCTGTAAATTCGTTTTTGTCCGCAGCTGTCAAGCCAGCATGCCATCACCTTGTTTAACTTTTGGACAAGCAGGAAGCCAGATTCACTTAACAATCATGTGACTAGCTTAAAAATTACAGTGATTTACTTAACAACTGTGGCAGAAAAGGTCATAAAATGAGGCAAAAATCCCTTAACAAACGTTTTACTTGGCAATAGAAATCTGGGGCTCAGTTGGTGGTTGTAAGTCAAAGATTAGCTGTATTAACAGAAATTTAAAAGTCTTGGTCAACTTTCTGCAACTGGACAGATGCATCCATTGAATGCATCCATTTGATGAAGTATTTTTCTCGGCCAGGGGTTTCCAAACTTGGCAAGTTTAAGACTTGTGGACTTCAACTCCCAGAATTCTCCAGCCAGCTGGAGAATTCTGGGAGTTGAAGTCCACAAGTCTTAAAGTTGCCAAGTTTGGAGACCTCTGTTCTAGGCAGACCAAAGAAAAAGGGATGTGTTGTCACTGCTAATGCTAGGGGCCACCACTCTGGAAACACACTCTGCAAACTGGTAGGAAAAAATTTGGAAACCCATCACAGCCCATAATGGTGTTAAGATGGCCCTGAGCACATGGTGCTTAATGAGCATCTTGTCCTCAGTGTTGGGTAGAGTGTTGTGTTTGTGGGTTGCTCTGTTGTATCTTTTTGGTGTGCCTCTTCTAATCACAGAGGTAGTTTTTTTCTTTCTCTTTTTCTCATTTTGATTATGTATCTGAAAGAACTCAGTATCAGCATTCCTAGGAAGAAAATATACAAGTGAGAATCATGACAAATGGCACTAGATGGAGAATGAAAACCTCAAATCAAAGCTAACATTTTATCTTTATTAATTGTCCAGCAATAATCTACTTTCTTTAACAAGAGAAAGAATTCTTTATCAGTGGCATCAAACTTCAGCAAAGTGGTACAAAATGTATAAACATGGACTATATCAACATTACAAGGGCACATCTACAGATATTTGTCAGTAGTGATAACGTCAGAAATGACGTTTGCTTAAATGGTTCAATGAAATTACTTTTTAGCATATATATATATATATTAAAGAATATAAAGGATTTTGGTGGTCTTGAAAAATTTGGGACTATACTTTGCATTATCTTTTTCTATTGACTCAGGCTGATGGGTCTTGGAAATCTACATAACTTTGAACATTCAATCTGAATATTTCTGTATCTTGGGTTCCCCTCCCCCAAAAAGTAATAAAAGCAGTACTGTAAGCTTGGATGTGTAATATCATGACATACTGTATGTACAAAAGGAGGACATTGTGTTATTCTGATTTTCCTGACTGTGGTTACTGCAGTTTGGTTAAAACACTTCCATAATACTGGAAAGTTTAATATTATGCCAACGTGACATTCCATAAATTGGTCTATTTTTTTGAAATACTAAAAAGTTGCTTTGGAAGTAATAATCTCATACCAGCATTAAAACACAGTTAGCAATAATTGGCTAAATTACTGTACATATTAAATTAAGAGATGGAACTGAAAAGGAAATGTTATGACAATTGGAATCTTTTCATTCAGTTTAAGAAAATTAGGTATAACATGGATATTAACTGATACGATTCATTTATAATAGCATCATGAAATGATTTGATCTCATTTCTAAGAGTACATAGATTGCTAAGTATTAATTGTTTAATAAAACAGATTATCCTGTTGCAAAGCTAGTGACAGTTTGTGCACATTTGAAAAATGATTATCTATTATGACTTAATATTACAGACCTATTTATTGATAATATGTTGAATAAAGTATTCTCATTAAATATTTCTCTATTTTAAAACGTATAGATTGTTATTTCCTTGGCAATAATTTAAATTGTTACATTTCAAATGGAAGGAGGAGGAGGTAGAGAAGGAGGAAAAAGAGATAGCTTCACAGGGAAAATCAGCATGATTTTGAGTGTTTGGTTGCAACCCCCAATTATGTTTTCAGGCAATGAACCATTTCCTTCTGCAGGAAAGGGCATTTAATTTAATTTATCAGAATGTAATCAACCTTCTTGAAGATACTGTCAACAGACAGATTGGGACTTGATTGATGATGTGCTGTCAAGTCATTGTCAACTCTTAACAATCACATATATACATTTTCTTCATGATGATCTGACCCTAATCTGGTGTGTCAGATATTCCAATGGTCCATTGATTGCCACACTAGCTGAAGTCCACCCAACTTGCTGTTGGTCATTTTCTCTTACTTTCCATTTTTAGCATTAGAGCCTTCTGCAGGGAGTTAAGTCTTTGCATAAGATGTCACAATAGGATACTTTGAGAGCCTGGTCATTTGTGCCATGAATGAGAACTCTGAGTTATTTGATGATTCGTCTTGGCTGTCCACAGTATTCTCAGAAGTCTTCTCATCACTTCTTATCAACCATCCCTTCCCACTTGGGACTGTACGACTGAAACTTTGTCGCTTGTATCCTTACAATTTATATTTAATATATTTATGTTTAACATATTTAACATATATTTATATTTAACATATATTTATGTTTCCTAGTATGATTTGATTGCTTATTGTAACCTATGACTATCATTAAGTGTTGTACCTTATGATTCTTGTTTCTTAATGAATGTGCCTTTTCTTTTATGTACCCTGAGAGCATTTGCACCAAGACAAATTCCTTGTGTGTCCAATCACACTTGGCCAATAAAAGAATTCTATTCTATTCTATTCTCCAATACCAGCATTCAAAAACATCAATACTCTTCCTATCTTCAGAATTGCCAGCCAGCTCTGTTTGAAGTAGTTGAGCTTCAGAGTTGCATGGAGACAGATGTTCTTGAGGACAACTCTAGAACTTCTGGATTCAATTCCAGCTTTCCTTTTCTTGCTTGATGATGGGAGGATTGCTATCATCATCATTGCTATCATCATCACCATCATGAATCATGTCTCAGGGAGCCTAACAAATTGTGGATTTGGTTTGAACCAACGTGGCAGTTCTTACCATTGCTTAAGACTAGGATATGGAACCTATAATTCTCCAGATGTTGCTGAGTTCTGTTCCCTGTAACTTTCCCTCACTGTTGATGCTTTCTAGGGCGTTGGGGTTACCTATCCAGGATACCCCCCAAGGTTCCCTACGTTTGCTGAGCATTTTATCCAAAGGACTGTATCATAAACACATAGTTTTCTGCAGGTATGTACTTTCAATTCGGTTCTTGATCTTTGATGGCTTTGTGAGTTCATCCATGGACTTTTCGTGACCGCCGTGCGGAAGTGCTTTCTTTGGAAGGCACTTTCATCCTCCACTATCCACCGCGATTCTCATTCACTCAGGTCATGGTTTGTTGTCCCAAAGGTGTTTTTTTTCAAGAGGCAACTGGACTTTCTGCTTTTTCTTTCTGTTTCCCCCCGCCCCCGCCCCCCTCTCTGAAGACAAGTTTCGCTTCTCATCCAAGAAGCTGCAGAGCCCAAGAAGCTTCTTGGATGAGAAGCGAAACTGTCTTCAGCGGGGAAAACCAGAAAGTCCAGTTGCCTCTTGGGGGGGGGGGGGGGGGGGGGGGGAAAGCACCTTAGAGAGCTTAAGCCCCAGCCTCGATGACGGGGGGGGGGGGGGGGGAGGAGGGGAAAGCACCTTCGAGAGTTTCATCCTCAGCCTTGAGGATGGCGGGAGAGCCTCTCTCCAAGTCGAAACCGGGACGAGCCCAGCGGAGGTTCTTGGAAGGTTTGGCGATTCTCTCTCCTCGTGCAACAGACAGGGCTGAACCACCCCCCTCGTTCAATCTCAAATCCTTCCAAGACTTCGCCCCCATCCAGGGAAGCCCTTCCCTTCAGCGAGGGGGCTGGCAAGGCGAAGAGGTTCTCCGCCGGGTCTCCCCTTTTGTATTTCTCTCTCCCCCCCCCCCCCGGGCTTTTTCTCGTCTGCCGCCGGTTGCGCCCATTCAGTCCTTCAGCGCGATCTGTCCCTTGGCTGCTGACACAGAGGGAGGGAGGCGGGCGCCCTTCCCCAAGCGGTGGGGCCGGGCCGGGCCGGGGGGGGGGGCGCAGAAGGCTCTCGGCCTGCCCGAGATCCCCGCCCAGTCGGGGGACACCCCAAGTTTTGCGGAGCGGCTGCTGGAGCTTCTTTTCCCAAGTCCAAGCGGCGGCTTGGCTGCCGGCCGCCTCTCTTGGGGTCGTGATCTAAAAACGAAACCAGCGCAATCCTGGGCCACAATTGCTTGGATGGCTGGGACAAAGAGACCAGGATCCAGTCTGGTTACTATGGCAACAAACAGAGGAAGAGGGGTGGGGGGGGGTTTTTTTTGTTGTTTTTTTTTTAAAAAAAAAAAAGAAAGAAAAAAAGAAAAAAGAAAAGAGGAGGGCTTCCAAACGCTCACTCCGTCCCTTGTCAAATTTGCTGTCACGGTGTGTAAGAAACGTTGTTGTTTTTTTTTTTTTTTTTTAAATTAAAAATTAAAAATTCCCAACGTGCAAAATGCGTTTATGCAGCCTGTCAATCGCCACAATTTCTCCATTTAATTTAGCAGCAGCAGCAGCAGCAGTAGAGCAACGAGTATGCAGTAACCCACGCGCAGGCCTCCCTTTCTGCATGTAAAGTGTGTGTGTGTGTGTGTGTGTATTTTCTTTAAAAGGCAGCGGTTGGCTGGTTTTTCCGGACATGATGTGGTAGAAGCTGTCATCGTAATGGAAATTCATTGCTGTAGCTATGGTAAATCGAGTTTTCTGCCCGTGCTGAATGCATTAGTCTAATGAGATGTTTGCAGCTGGGGAAGCTCGGCGTGCTCACGGGCGGCGGGGACGGGGGGGGGGGCGGGAGAATGGCTTGTGGAAAGGTGCCTGTACACGTGCTACAAGTCCTCTACTCTTTGGGCCAACAGACCTGCTTGTAAAAGGAGCTGATCCAGCATTAAAACGTTAAGCACTAGGTAAGGGGAGGCGAGGCGACGGCATGCAGCTCCCCCTCCGCTGGCTCGGTGCGGCGGTTGGATTGCCCTGCTCTGCTCTTAAAAAATCAGCTGAGACTCGAGCGGCGTGCACGGCTCGCCTGTCATATTCCTTCGGCTAGGGTGCATGTGTGTGT
>BLBF01000007.1:58171332-58204942 GCA_015471245.1 Laticauda colubrina | reverse complement strand
CTCTGGCACGGCACTCACTCTGTTCACAGGCGCTTCGAGCCGCAGGTTAAGTTTATCCAGCTTCAAGCTAATTAATAGGGTCTTCCTTGGAACTATTCGCTATCGAAGGCAAAAGAAAAAAAAAATCCCTTTCGCGGTTTTTTTTTTTTTTTTTTTTTTAAATACGTGTCCGTGAGACTGACACTCTGTGGGTGTGTGGTGAGTTCAGTGTTGTTGTTGTTGTTGTTGTTGTTGTTGTTTCGAATGCCTAAAAGGTGAGTGCTTTAAAGATTTCGCACGTCCGTGGAAGTGCACTTTCCCCATTTCTGGCGAGCGGAGAAGTGCATACATCTCTTGAGACAGCTGTTTAATGCAGAAAATATATAGTACGTTCTCATAATTGATTTCCTCTTAAGACTGATTTCTTGGAGCTCTTCTCTCCGAGCTATTTATACCTGAGCATTGGGTGCCGGGTTTACACATTTTGCCGGAAATTTGTGAGAAGCTCTGTGAATTTGTGTTGTTTTAAGCTTGGTGGTTTTCGCTTTCGAGAATGTGAAGCCTAGAACTTATTAAAAAACAAAAACAAAACCACAGTCTGTGATTTTGCAAATGATGTGCTTGCCTGTGTGTTCTTCTTTTTTTTGTGTGTGTGTCTTTTGAAAATGTTTATTACAACGTATGTTTAACAACCATTTCATTTTACATCTTGAAATGAAAATAGCTTTTCACAGTTTTCTTTTGTGACCAGTGAAAAGCCTCTGTTGTTTAATAAAGCACATTATTATTCTATTACTTATACCAAGGAGATAATGTGAGTAATTGAACAATGAGCATTTTTAGAAGTTGGTTTTCCTTTCTCTTCCACCCCCTTGTCACAATAGTTTGTAAATAAGCACCCATGAATGGGTTTTAGGTGTCAGTATGGATTTTTCTCTCTTTCTTTGTGTGTGATGTTTTTCTGGAAATGCAGATGTCATTTTTGAACAAAATGCTTTTAGATTCGTGATCAAATAGTCTGGAGAAGCAGATGCTTTAAAAGGTGTGTGTGTGTGTGTGTGTGAGAGAGAGAGAGAGAGAGAGATTGAGAGAGAGAGAGAGAGAGAGAAATCTATCTTTAATTTCTCAGGCTGAATTTGGAAGAAAAGCAAGGCTGGGAAAGACCATAAACAACCTTTTCATGTAGTGAGTTGGAGTGTACAGAGGCAATCCTGAAAGAAACCGGATTAAAATATTTCTACTATTCCTACTCATGGCTATTTCTAGTGTTAGAGAAGCATTTGGAACTAAATATCATATAAAGGGCAGTTGTAGTACATTATTTGGATTTAGATCCAATTAATTAATATTTTATTCATTGATTTTCCCCCAAGTTATTTTGATAACACCTGTCTGTGACTCAAAGACTGACATTTAAAATATCTGCTTTGATAAATGCATTGTGTAATATATTTCTGTTCTATTTATTTGAGTGTGCATCTATTTTAAAGAATATTTTTTGGAGATTTGACTTTCCTTAAATATCTTTTCATGTTTATTTATTCATTGCTAGGACAGGAGTTTAATTTCCATAACTGGAGCAAAAAAAAAAAAGAAACAAATATGTCTGAATTAGATAAAAAAAAAATCAAACAATCTCCCACCAGAATCAATTCTAAGACAGAGCTTTGTATGAAGGTAGCAGCTGGATGTATTTGGTATTTTCAGAAACTTGTTTGAAACATTTGTAAGCAGATCACTTTTTTACTACACAGATGGATGCCATGGAGAACAGAATAAAAACTTCAAATGGATATATGTGAGTTTGAGCAGCCTATAGCAAGAGTTTATATTGTGATTGAGCAAACAATGATTACCCAGCATAAAAGTGAGAATTTCTCTGAGCCACTTCCTAGTTTAACTAATACATTTCTCCAGAGACAGTTCCCAGTTAATTTTCACCCTTGTTTTTCTTTGCTTGTTCTGTCTCTGTGTAGACAAAATAGATGATTGAAAGTATAATAGCATGATGTCCTTTGCAAAACCTTTTCTTTACCTCTTAGAGATGTGGTTTACTGAGCTTATGTTCAAAATGAAACAATACAAAAGTCTCTCCTTCCTAATCAGTCATGCTTGAAAATGGGTGTTTCTCAATAATTTAAACTGCCAACACCCCAACTTTTGAATATATTGGACTTGAAAGATAGATACTAAGATTTTTAGCTTCTGAATACCTTCCTTCCTTCAACCTACCTAGGTATTAATGATACCATTCATCATCATCATCACCATCATCATCATCAATCATTTTTATCATTAATTACAGGTAGGATTAAAAAAAAGTCCTCATGGATATAGTTCTTTTTCTTTTCTTGTGCTTTAATTTCTTTAGCATGCTATTTCATACTTCTTTGCATACTGATCCTTATGCTTTGCCTAATAGGACTTACTTGAAAGTGAACTGTGCAATGAAGATGGTATAATCACTCACTCACACACACACACACACACACACACAAACATGAATGCATGCATACATGAATACTCATGTACTGCAATACAAGTTTCTTTCTCGGATATTGATCTAAATATAGTTTCCAAAGGATTTGGTGTAACTTGCAGATCATACTTCTATCAGGCCATGATAACTTGACAGAGCTTCCATGTTTAGAGACAGTATACCAGATGAGAGGGGGGCAGAAACTAAAGAAACACTGATTCACATGGCTTTCTGGCAAGACTTGGTTGGCCTCTGTTAGAAGTAGGTTGCTGAGTGAAGCAGACATTGTATTTAAGTTTTTTTTTCTAATGGAGGCACGTGCGTTTCCTTTCTGGTCAAGTGAGTTTTGTTTCCCTGTTTTGTTATATCTGCGTACTGAATACAATTTGATAAGAACAAGAGCATGCTTTTTAAAATATTGTTGTGAACTGTAACAGGTAAGCCCATCCCAGGTTATATAAAGATGCTCCTTTCTTTGATGACATGAATTGCTAGAGGGCAAGTTTTCTTTCCTGCCACACACTCATGCACAACTGGGTGAACTTGTATATGGGACAATTTTGGTATCTGAAATTGGTTTTTTTTTTTTTAAAGTCATGCTTTATTTCATAATTGTATTAGCTTCCACTTCCTCTGCATGGCATATGCAAGGGTCTTTTGTTTCATAGGTACTTTCTTTCTTGAGTAAATTTATCTGGCTTTTCCCCCAAGAATTTCCAGTTCATGGGGGTGGGGGGTTGTTTCCCAATTATTTTCATGACAACCTTAGGAGTTTTACTAGGCTGCCACTAAAACAGAGTAAATGCCCCAAGGTGGAGAGATAAGCTTCAAACATGGTTGAGGATCTAACCACAGCATTAATTTGGTTCTCTGGGAAATCAGTTACATGCACATTTATACATGTACATAGAGAGCAAAGAAATAAGAGAAACTGTTTAAACTTTCAAAGGGATCACTGTAGAACTTTATCTACCTCTGCCCCCACCCCATTATTAATTACAGCAAGAATAATTTAAAAGGAAGTCAGAAGCCAGTTGACACTGAAAACTCTTCTAAACCTTCTGGCTGCTCAGCAACACATATAGTTCTGCCTATGGAAATCCACTATTCTGCAACTAATAATTTCAAATTTTATTTTTCCTTCCTAAGATGAATGTGGTATGTGGAAGAACATCTTGTTTAATTATACATCAACAAACTAAAACATTATCTTCATGGTCTGAACATTAAAATAATAAATACCCCTGGAGCTACAGTGTAATGTAAACGTATAACTGTCTCTCTTGCTGTATTCTCTGATTGGCTCAATCTACATTCTCAAATTAATTGTTGTATTCAATGTGCTGTTATTGCAGTTTTGCACTGAGCAAAATGCATGGGGAACAATAAATTAGTACAGATCACCTGAAAATGTACGTTGTGGAAATCCCAATGTTATTGTTGTGCCATCCAAGAGTCAAAAAATGAGCAGAGGAGAATACCATCTAGGCCATGTAGCCTTTTCAACAGGACATTTAGTGGCTTATCAAACCATGTTCTTCCTTAGTTTGCCCTCCAGCAAAAATGTATGTAACAAGGAATTAAAATATTTGCTATCAATGAGTTCCAACCATAGAACATTATGTAGATTTTTCTTTTTGCATTCATATATTTTAGAGCTGCAGACAGAAGATACAGTCCTTTACAAATATCCAGTACTGAACAAAATGCTATCTATATTTATATCCTTACAAGCCCAAGATACATATTAATGCCTAATATTCATGAATCATACATATATAAATATTTTACATTGTCAGATCTGAAAGCTACTTGCATGGCCAACAATTGAGAATCATTGCAGTTATGTACATATATGGGTAAATAAGAAAATAGCTGGTATACATGCTTTAGGATTTAGGGATATTTTCTCTATGTACTTCCATGAAAAGATGATAAAAGCACAACTAAATATGAGATGATAGATCAAATATCTCAGCAGCAAAACAAAAACAAAACCACCAAAATGTTGTTGGTGAGTATGCAGTAAGTCATACTGCATTTTTTTAACTAAAGACTAAATATTTAAATAATTATTAAGTCATTTATTTAAGCCATCAGTAAAAAGCAGAAGCATTTGATTATGTAGCATATACAAATGAAAAACCTAACAAGATGGAATTAAAATGTACAAATTATAGGCAGAAGGAATCATCACCACTGTAAGTAATACTGCTACAATTGAAAGCTAATTGTGATGTAGTTAAAACCTAAAATGATGCAGAAGAGGAATTTTTCCTGAACAAATAAAATCACTTTATTCTGGTCATTGGATCACCAATTGTGACTGTGTTTGCATAATCATGAATTTTGCTCGCTGCTGTTTTGCTATGTGTGATCTAACAATGATTAAAAATAACTTGCCTGTTTGCTTTTTTTGTGGACTGATAGATAATAATGCCAGGGATCATCAGCATAGATCAAAAGACTGATTCATTTATTTTTCGAAACAGCTGGCCTTTTAAGGAATTTGTTAAAAAAACAGCCCAAAGGAGCTTTAAAGGAAATACAGTCTTTAGTACATGCACATTCCCCTTTGGGCTATATGTTAGAACTTTATTTATTTATTAAATCCTATAGTGTTTTCACATAACAGATACAAAATTGCCAATTTTCAACACCATCACTGGATATTTCCCTGAGGATAAATGTTATGTGAGAGAAACATAGTCAAGTCCATACCGCTGTGCTGCAAAATGGACTTACACTATTGGAAAATGCTAATGTGATGTGAAATGTTCTAATCACAGGTATCACCTAGGTAACCAAAGATTGTAAAGAAACTTTAAAAAGATTAGCTATTGCTATGTTAATTATTTTGTGAAAGATGATGGATGTATCTTTATTGCATTCTGAAACAGACAGGATATGAAGCCAGATTTTGTGACTCTGCTATAGAGTGCAGGTTGTTATGTCAATACTGGGTGAATAATTCATTTTGTAGTTCTTTTAGCCTCCAAACACAATTCATGCATTCGATTGGAAAGATTGCCTGGAAGTGATTCCTACCTCTCTGATGGGGAGTCAGCCTCTTCTGTCATCCAAAGTCCCATCCAAGAACTGGGACAATTCTTTTTTTCCCTCAAAAGGCCAAAGGGAGAAGCAAGTGACTAAGGTGCCCTAGGCAAGTGTGATAATTTCCCACAACCATCTTCCCTTTCCCACAACCATTTCCATGGGGAACCTAGCTTCGTTTTCACCACTCCTCTACCTTTGCAGGCACTATACTACCCTAAGTATAGATATCCCCAATCCTAGCCTCACAGCTTGCCATAAGTCATAAATAGCTCTGTTGGACCTGCCACAATTTAAACCTTCGATCCTTGGTTCCATTTGTTGAGAAAGGTATAGTTTATTAGAGATCAAGTGTACTGCAGTATTGCAAAGCCAGAACCGAGAATCACATGCCAAAATCAACTTTTCCCTCCCTTAATTATTTCTCATTGCCTACCCCAATCAGGTTCAGGCAAGATGTTTTCATAACAGTCAGTCCCAGCGCGATTTGGTATGTGGCTCCCTCTTCCTTCCAGCTGGGGTGACTTTGAGGTAGCATCTCAAGGAGATACAGCACTTACTTTCATTTTCCCAAGCATTCCCCCTTCGTCTCCTCTCCCTAAAGTTCATGGCAGTCTTTCATCGCATAGCAGCAAAGCACAAGCCAGCATAAAGTGGCAGCTGACAAGCTTGTTTTCCTCTTTCACATGATTAATTGCATGAAGTAGAGTGTCCAAATATGGCTAATGTTAGGCCAGATTTGCTATGGTCTGGATAAGCCAACATGTATGGGATATTAGATACATTTTAGTCTATACTGTGTCCCACAAATGGTCTTTAGCTTGACAGCATGCACACTGGGTTCATTTTTAGCTGGCTTTTGGATGTAATAAAATGTTTCATTTGACTTGAGTGTCCATATATATTTATTTTTAGTTCATTTACTGGATGCACACCTTACTTTTCCTTCCTGAGATATGCAGTACTTCCTCCCCTTGTAGATATTAAGCTAAAATGCACATGTTTATCATTAATATTATTGCAATTCTGCACTAGCCATAGCAGGAGAGGAGTATTTCGCATATGTTCTGATTCCATCTGATAACCTTCATGCATTTCCCTCAATTAGTGACAAATGAGAGACATCCCTAGTATGCTCCGTCATGGCTGAGTAAATATTGGAATCTATTTGCATATTAAGCTAGCTGTAAAGCAAAATGTATCATTTTTAAAAACTTCATAATGCGTCTAGTTCCCCATCTGTGTGAAGAGTTACATTTCTGAGAGCCTAAAGCATTTGCAAAAGATAACTGTATAATATTAAAAATTTTCATCCAAAGATTTTAAATGAAATGTTAGCTTTTATCTAAAGGGAGAAGATCTCACTCTTGTGTGGATAAGAAACCTGAAATCAGGCATCTTCTCTTTAGTGAGGATCTCATAGATTAATTGCACAGCTCATGCTAAATCATAGTTTGCTATAATCTGATATATTGGGGAAAAAACCCAATGGCTTGGATCATTTATAGTCCTAAGGCATAAGCGTATAGTGGGTGGTTGGTTGACCCACTTCATGAATCTAAAATTAAATAAATGACATTAAGTCTTAATGTTTAAACCAGTAACATGCTTGAATCCAACAATGGAACAGCTCCAAAGCTCTTAATGGTGAAAATTATTTTACATTCTTGATATAGCAGGAAATATGTACAGACGAGTGTCATCTTACCACCAAAATACCCATTTATCCTTTTTCTCAGCTGAGCACCAAGGATGTCAAAAACAACTTCCAAGACTTAGAAGGTCTTATCTTTGAAAATTATCCACTGTTCTAATCCATCTGGGAACAAATAATGATGTAAAGAATTATATTGCAATGATATTCAAGCAGAAGCTAGAAAATTATCAAGGATGCTTTAATCTGGATTCCTGGACTGAGCCAATATTGTATTAAACTGATGCAATGCCTTTCCCTTGTGCTAGGATTATACAATACTAAATGTGGGCTACTAATTTAGAAATACCTTCTATCCAGTGGTGGGATTCAAATTTTTTTACTACCGGTTCTGTGGGTATAGCTTGGACACTGTAAAATCTCCAGTCAGAGGTGGTATTTGCCGGTTCTCTGGACTACTCAAAAGTTCCACTACCGGTTCTCCAGAACTGGTCAGAACCTGCTGAATGCCACCTCTGCTTCAATCCCAAATACACATCTTCGTTGCATAAAGCAGCATCCATCGCTAGGATTGCTACATCTAGGTGGGATTGAAACAAATATTCAGATCCATTCCAACATAGGGTATGTAGTTTGAAACATAAATTGATTGAAATTAAACCAGGAAATACTGGAAAGGACCAAATTATTTCCAGTAGATTTGTAAAAGCCTGTCTCCTAATTATATGAAAATAGAAGCAACAAAGTGGCTCCTCATCCCAACTTAAATTATACCATTGATATGAAGAAAACTTGACAAAACTAAGAATGGACTTTAAATTTAGTTAGATATTTTAGATCTGAAAAAAAAGACATCAAGAAACAAAACCTGCTTTTTCTGCATACTGTATGTAGTCACCCAAGATAACTATAAAATACATGTAAATATTAAACGATGGATTTAAGAAGGGTGTTCTCTGCTGATGCAGAGATGTACTTTTATATTTATTAAATTCTAACTGAATAGTAGCTTTTCATTCAATAATTTAAATTGGCCAGGAAGTAATTTACAGTATGGCGTTTAAGTATCCAAAATGTTTATGAAATTCAATAAATCTCACTATCTAAAATTATTACATCTTATAAAAGCATGTTATTGTTATTGATTTTGGCTGTGGAGAATGATGACCTATCAAAAGAAGTGACAGTTTTCTGCATGGGAACATTCTCTATTTAAGCAGTTAATCACATTGGCTCAAAACTGTTTGTATTTTATGTTTCTTTTATATGGCCCAGTTTTTACTTTGGGGCAAAATAAAAAATTAAAATGATCCATTGATCACTGTCTTGATAGCAATCATCTTTTTTCCATCTTTCTGTGCATACAACCACCATGCCCCTTCATGGTTTTATCTTAATGTTATTTTTTTTTGAAACATTTTAAACAAAACAAATGATTTCTGTGAAAAGATATTTAAATATAAGACTTGGAGAAGAAATTTTTGTTGTTGAAATGGGAGGACACTCATCCAGGCCGATACAAAGCAAACTCTTGCCTCAGAGCTGTGGAATTATTTCAGAGCTTGAAACCAGAAAGAGATGGCAGGAGGATCAAACCACTAGCCCAGCCTCCCTGTTATTATATTACACATATGTTTTTCTTACAACTCTCTTCTAAAGCCAAAGTTTATCACTTGTGCTACAGTTACAGTCTTGCAAGGCTTTAATCATATTTGCCCCAATGGCTGTTTGCATTTTCTGTTTATTTTATGTGCCCTGGCTTTCATTTTATTTCAGAATAAAAATGAATGTGGTACATTCTTGAATATTGTTCTCCAGACAATTATTGTCTGTCTGAATAAGTAAAAAGCAGTGGGTACATAAATTTGCAATACCGTAACAATGATGTGTTAGAATGCAAATTAAATTTGATCTCTTACAAATTTCAGTGAGATCCTTCAACCTCTTTTGTGGTCCTTTCCTGTCACAATGGCTTCATTCATCTGCCAGCTATATCTGCAAATATCTGGGATGTAACCCCAAATTTCCCTATGGAAGACTTGCTCATTTCTTAAGATTAGATGGTCTCCTTCTCCCGTTTCCTCTTTATAGTGGCAATTACGATAGTTGTTCCAGGAGAATTCCCATGCTTGAAAGCATTTGTCGTGTATTTTTTAACAAGAGGCTTTTGTATTTTACCTTACTTGTTTTTCCCTCTGGCAGAAAGTTTGATTGCATCTGAATTAATCCCATGTCTTTTCAAAGTGACAGAAATATATTAATTGTTGTGAATGTTACATATCTGAGGTGAAACAAAACCCCAGTACTATCCCTTTAAAGCATTGTCACCTACCATATAAATCTTTGGACTGAAAGATAAATATCGGAAAGCAGCAGTTTTCTTCTTCATATTGCTGTTGAAATTACTCTCTGACCTTGAAAAATGTCGTTGAAAATGCAGCATCTTCTGCTCAGCAAACTTTGGTAGCTCATCTGGTCTGGTGTCCATTTGATTTGTCTGATCCTCAAATCACTGACTTCTGTTCAGTCTCCTATGCAAAGTTGGAGAAATTCTCTTGGCCGTACAGGTCATTCCCTTGCCTATTGATTCACAAATGTGGTGATTTTGGATGCATGTTTACTAACCATCAAGATGTTCAATTTAAAAAAAAATAATTTAACCCTTTAGAGTAAGATTCATAAGTTTTTTTTGTTAATAACATGAATCATTCTACAATTTTCTTGGGAATTTTCTTCATTGTCCAGTTATTAATAAAATTAGTGTTTCTAATTTTCCCCCTGAAACAATTGAGCAAGTATAGGCACTTCTTGTAGCTTCTTGAGGAACATGGGCTCCAATGATGTTTGGTTATCTCAAGCTAATTTTCTGTTGTTACATAAAGCAATTTTTTTTAAAAATGTGGCTGTCTGCTTGAAATTTAAAATGGTTATAATCTTTTTTTCTCCCTTTAGCCATACTGTTTGATTATCAATCCTAGCATGCACTTAAATGAGAAGGTACTTTCCTTAAGCCCATGTCCCACAGCACCAACGGATGCAAAGAGGATGTAAAATGTTAAAAAAGTTGGAAAACGCTATGCATCCGTTGTGTACTCATTGCATACGCGTTTCATACGCTATCCTTTGAGCATCCGTCCACTGAGATTTCATCCGCGCAAGAAGTTTTGAGCTGCACAAAATTTTGTGAACGGATGAACTTTCCACTGTGTACGATGTAAATCCGTGACATATGAGCAACAAACATTGTATGTCCGTTTATCATCCGTTAAACGTCCGCTGTGTCCTCTCTGCATCTTCTGGGCATCCCCTCAACTCACATCCGCTGCAGCTGAAAACGGAAAGAGGGAGGAAACAAAAGATACACGGAACGTCTACGCAGTGTTAGTAGCACGGAAATAGAAAGGATGAGCAGTGAACGGTTTGCAGCCTATATACATCCTCTAGGCTTCCTATGAACATCCGTTTAACATCCCCGCTACATCCTACCCACGTCCATTCTTTTCCTTTCTTTTCCGTTCTGTGTTTGCAAGTTTTTGCCACTTTTTGGAGCGGATGACAACGGATGGAGCACCCCCGAAATTTTGCTCATCCGCTGTGTCCTTTTTGCATACGTTTTGCATCCGTCGGCCAGTGGGACCTAGCCTTTACTCAAGTACTTCCAGGTATTTCCAGAGGAAACATAGCATTTTACAGGGGAGGTGGCAAGAAGAATCCAAATGTCACATCTTCTTGTAACCCTTTAATATTTTCCACCCTTCCTCCCCCCTGGAATATATGAAGGAGGGAAAGATGGATTAACTGCATAGTGCTTTCTGAATGGTGATACCCAGAATTGCTTGTCTGGAAGCTCTCTTAATCATTATCCCCTTCTTTGAGCTTTGCCTCAGATGATGTACTATCTGGGCTCTGCGGAGACCTGATTCATCTATTTTTTTAAAGGGCTTGGTGCAAAATTTAGTTTCAACTATTTCTGTGAATCAGAAACCGTTTTCACCATCTGAGAAGATTCCCTAATTAGCCATTTCTTTTCTGTTTTTATAGGAGAACAGGTTCCTTAGATGTTCAAAATGAAGTTGCCATTGTATGGAGTAAGCAGCTGGGCAGTGAATTAGTGTTAACAGTTTTAAACAGGTGTTTTAGCTTGCCTTTTTCATTAACAGAAGTGATACAGATGGTGACATTTGTGCAAAGTCAAGCAATCAGCATATCCATCTGAAATTTATTTTCTATGAGTGTCATGCACCATTTTTACTGGACAGGGCTCTTCAGTTTGAAGACAATATTGCAAAATGAATGTCTTTCTTTGGGTATGTTTCTGTCTCTCTGTATATATTTCCAGCAATGTTTACCCAATTCAGAGTTTATGGCCAGAACCATGAACTGTATGATGCTCCCAAGCAAATTTTTGATACTAAATTATTGTTACTAAAAAGCATGTTCATTCAGCACTGCTTCAATTAATCTGTCTATGTCAAGCTTTTAGAACTTGTAGTATTTAAAAAAAAAAACACCTCTATAAATTCTCCTGAATGCGACTTGACTTTATATAAAGAAAAGTAATAGTCAAGAAAGTATAATGGTATGAAGGTGGGATAAAAAAATCAAACAAATAAATAAAATATTTATTTCCTTAATTTTACTTTTACTAAAGCACCAATTAAAAGTACATCTCATAGGTTTCTCTGATGTCCTTTCATATATGTTTCACTCCCTTCCACATGAAGCATTTAGCCGTTTCCCACCAGCCTGATGGACTAAATTGCTTCGGTCTAAATTCTAATTATTTTTATGCTTCTTTCACCATCCATCAGCCCATATAAATACAGGTTATGTATCTATGGATATATTTGGATAGAGTGAAATCTGAAAAAAAGCGGATTTTAAAAAAATGATTTTTAATCAAGCCTTTGACTTACACTTTTTTTATTTCATGCAAGTAAACCTCTTGCTTTCAAGAGATTATCCTGATAGATGCCACAAGTTGTATTTTTCGCCTTCATTTTTTTTTAAAGGAGTGTTTTTTACCTGCTGATTTCAACAGCAGTGGAGATTTGATGACCTGCTGAACAAAGTACTTCTGCTTTTTGGTATACCAGGAAGGACATATTCACCTGTCCTTACGATTAACTAGTAAAAGCAGGAATCATAAATGTCAATCATGCAGCTGTTTTATCAAGTGTTCAATAGGCTACATCCAAGAGCTCTGTCCTTCCCACATCTGTTTGTGGTCAATTCTGCAAATGACAGTTCATTATTTCAGCAGCCTTTCCTTTCATTAACCCTACCTTTTTTAAAAGTTGGAATAAGAAGCATTTTACTTCTACTTTCTAAAGTTGGCTTTTGTTCTTGAGTGCAAAAGTCAAGCACTGCCCTGCTGTTAGTAAGACAAAGTATTTTGTGCTGTGGGAAAAGTCACTTAGTTACATTCTGTAGACAGCTGTGTGTCTTACTTTAGCAAGGATCCCTCATTTGAAGGGCAGTCCAGTTTAGATTTGGATTGAAATCAGAAGAGAGGGATATTAGAACAGTGTCTCAAAGCTGCTCATTCACTATTAACACCTGATACTAGCATGAGAATAAATATGTAACCCAGTTTGGTCAAAATCATCCCTGCAATGATGGTATACATCTTTCTATTCACATTGTAGCCATTCTTTCCAAATTTGCAATTATGCCTGTTAATTAACATTCATGTATAATGTAAACTATTTTGCTTCTTGAATGATGCTTTTTCTTTTTAAAGTTCAGTCATCTGAATGATTGAGTCATTGTAACATCATTGGCTAATCAATCCTTCTGCAGAGGTACAGATGTATTCTGACAAGACTGTAACCAAAATAAAGTGCTTTGAGTTCCACCCTGGGCTAATTGATACAATTCTTCAACTGTAAATTATCTGTGAGTAATAGTAGTGTAATCAGCTAGTTCATAAAAGCAAAAAAACAACCCCCAGTTAAAATGATAACTTTAAATTAAACAATTGTTAGATAAACTGTTATTTCCTTCTGTGTGATCAACCTACAAATTTTGATAGGACAGTACAGAAATATGGACATTGGTGTGGTGCAGGCATACACCCCACTTCAAGAGAATTGAGAAGTGTTAGGTATTCCCATGTACACCTAGAGTTTAACTTTTTTGGGGGAAGAAAGTACTAGAAGCTGGAGAAGCAGTGGGCTGCTCATGGGTACATTTTATATACCTTTTAAAGGTAGTGATTGGTTAGGTGAACACTGTGTTTTATTGTTCAGGCTTGGAGCCACTGAGGATTAATTTAAGCTTTGGATCTAGCAGCAAAAAGCATCTCTGGTTTAGCAGGTGGTAATAATAATGCTGGTAAAGTGGCTTGGTTGATAACTTAAGTAGCTTGCACGTTAGAAACTCAGTTCACAGTTCAACTACAGCCTTACTTTGTCTCGGTTGATGTCCGCTATGCCATCAGAATCTGGGAGACAAAGAAAGATAGTGTGCAGAATTTGAAAAGTTAAAGAGAATTGCAATTTCTCCATCTTTTCCCTCTCCAGCAGATCAGCATGTGGTCATGCTTCTCACGAATAAAGACCAAGCTTATGTTGGGCATTCAAAGAGTGAAAAGAGAGCTGCCCTCTGGGTTACTGTTTTATCAAAGGTTGATTTAAGCGTCTCCAATTCCAGCCATGTTTCTTCAGAGCATTGTGTTTCCAGATTAGATTAAACACTTAATCTTGTTTCAAGGTCAAGCAGGGTTTGATTAAGTTTTCTGGTCTGACTTTATGAGATTAGAAACCACAACTGCACCTTTTCCCTTCCTGAATCGGAAAAAGCACTGGTTGTATTTCACTAGCTACTGGTCTGGAGTGGTGGTGAAGAAATGCTTTGATTTCAGGGAAGACAAGAATGGAGATGGGCACTAAGTACACTTTAAGATAAGAGCTGTGATTCTCTTTTTGTTCTACGGTAGAAAAAAATGCCTTAAATCTGAATTTGTTCTTTGAAAAAATATTTTTAAATTAAAAAATAACTTCACTGATTTTATTTCTAATTCAGTAGAATAGTTTAACAATACAGTCCAATTCATTTCTATCTAGAATTTTTTTTTTGGGGGGTGGGTGGAGGAACATATTTAGGAAACCAAGGATATGATTACAGCCTAATTTTGAACAACAAAATTAGGCTGCGTTTGATTTCATGCCCCCAAAGAGTTCTGGGCATACATTTTCAAGCAGTTGTTCAATACTGTAATATTTAATAGGGACCTGATTTTACCAAGAAAAAGAGAAAATGAAAGAAAAAAGGGATAGTAGAAACCACTTAATAGGTTTTGAATCTGTCTTTAAAAGTTGCCTTCCATTATTTTGATACTGAAAAATAGCAAAGCATGATCAAATTTAATTTGTTCTTAATAAAGGCATTGTATACTATTGTATAGGGAAGCGGTGGCTCAATGGCTGAGACATTGAGCTTGACGATCAGAAAGGTCTGATCAGTTTGGCAGTTCAAATCCCTAGCACCAGGGGTGGAATTCAAAAATTTTAACAACTGGTTCTGTGGGCGTGGCTAAGGTGGTGGGCATGGCTTGGTGGTCATGTTATTGGTTGGGTGTGGCCAACTTAATATCACTCACATCGAGACACACATCTCCTCACCTGGCCTCTCATGACTGTGGGGATGCTGCAACAGTTGTAAGTGTGAAAATGGTCATAAGTCACTTTTTTCAGTGCCATTGTAAGTTTAAATGGTCACTCCACACAAGCAAAGTGCCAGCAAAGGAGGGGAAAGAAACTCCAGAGACATTCCTGAGACAGAAAGTCTAGTCCTTCCAAGAATGTAAAAAGGGTTAACGGAGAGGCAGTTTCTGTAAGCAACACCAGAATATTTCCTTCCTGCCTTCCTTACAGGATTAGACCAGTAATATCTTTGAACAACCGGTTCTCCGAACTGCTTAGAATGTTAACAACCGGTTCTAGCGAATAGGTGCAAACTGGTAGAATCCCACTCCTGCCTAGCACCATGTCATGGAGTGAGCTCCAGTTACTTGTCCCAGCCAACCTAGCAGTTCAAAAGTATGTAAAAATGCAAGTAGAAAAATAGGGACCTCTTTGATGGGAAAGTAACAGCATTCTGTGCACTTTTGGTGTTTAGTCATGCCAGCCACATGACCACAGAGACGTCTTCGGACAGCGCTGGCTCTTCGGCTTTGTAATGGAGATGAGCACTGCCCCCTTAGAGCCAGAAACAACTAGCACGTATGTATGAGGGGAAACTTTACCTATACTATGTAGTTTCATTGTTGTATATGTGTCCTTCTTGATACTGAAATAAAATTAGCCAAAACTAGAGAAATTTACAATTTAGCAGCAGAATTGATCAAAGTTATTTCATTTCTGTAGTGGGAAGCAACTGACCTTTTAAATCACAAGCCAGCCTTAGATGCCCAGAGATAGTTACCTGACTCCTGAGAATCAATAAGGGAAAAGCAGGAAGTTCTGTTATGTTCGGGGGCAGGAAGAATTTTGGGGTTTGGAGAGAGTTGGCTGAACTTTTGGAGGATTCAGCCAAGGTGGTAAATTGAGTTGTTTGGGTGTAGCTAACCTGGCACTTTTTTAAAAAAATGTCTTTTTAGCGATGTGTTGTTTCTGTCACCCCTTATCCTCTTTTGTCACCTTTAATAAAGTTTATTTTTGTTTAAAACCTGGAGTTGACTGGTCTCTTCCCACCTCTACCTTGCACCCATCTCTATTGGGTTGAACTGCAGAATGATAAAGTTACATTTTGATTTCTCTTTCAATATTTATCCAGATCCAGTGTGGAGTAAGGATTCCTCCTTTCAATCATTTCCTGGTTCCCAGAGAGCAAAACTGGTTTATAATGAAAGTTCCCTAGCTGTGAGAACTGAAGCATTGCAGATGAAGGAGTTGGTTTAAGCCTGAAGCTATCTTTTCCCTTATTATAGTTGTCCAAACAGTTGTCTCACCTAATAAGAATTGTACTTAAGGACAGGATAGGACAGGATAACAGAGTTGGAAGATGATATTTAAGTTTCAGATTTGAAAGGCTTGTTAGTCAAGAACATTTGCAAGCTGCATCCTGGGTTCTTGTGCCTTGCAGCATGTAGTCCTCACTCCAAATACCTTGGAGAATGAGCATGCTGTACCACTTTTCTTGGGTCTAGGGATATGTTTAGATGCTGAAGTAGAGGTCTTTGTCTCTCTTTAACTGTTATTCATAAGTACTTTTAGGTTGCATAAGTTCCTTTGGGTTGCAGATCTTATGGGCAATCAAGGCATGTAGCTGGGGAGTAGAGAGCTCCTAGGCAATATTATTTGATCCCACCTCTGAAATTAGTGTACTTCATCACAATAATTCTTACATACTTATTTTCAATCTAAAATCAAAGTTGCATATACGGGAGAGGAGTGATACTGCTTCTTCTCATATTATCCATCCACCCAATGTGCATTTCAGACATGTTATAGCAATATGAATATAGATACAGTGATAAAAATGATAAGTTTCCAAGAGGTATGTGTTCAGGTTACTATTTGGAGGGGTGGAAATCATCTTCTTTTCTCTCCCTGATACCGTGTTTCTCATATAATAAGGCCGGGTCTTATTTTTTTTTTGAGTCCCGAAAAAATGGCTAGGCCATCTTTTTGGGGGGTGACTTAATTCCCCCCCCCTGCATCTTTGGGCAGACAGGCGGCGACGGCTTGGATGTTAACCTCAGCATTGGTGGAGCACTTCGTATTGGGGTCAACGCAAGCAGCACCATATCCGGGTGTGCAACAAAAGTACTTCCTAATGGCAAGCCCGCCCACCATTCCCCCCCATTTTGCATGTTTTAATATAGGCCTTAATTTGGGGGGAGGGGCTTCATTTCATTTCATGCCTATAAAACATGCTGGGACTTCCTATTGGGGGAGGCCGTATTGTTGGAGAAACAGGGTATTTTAATGAAAGCTGTTTGATGCACATAATGTGATACATGGCATATTTCAATCATCCCTTTTTTGAATTCTAGAAGCAAAGAACAGTTATTTAGATTTTTGTTTCTTTTGAAAATGTGCCCATTAAATTTATTGGTGCCTTCTAATATTTCTGTGTGTGTAAAAGCATTCAAGCAGAGTTTAAAGGCAAAATTCACATTGTTCCATATCTACACTAGGGCAACAACTACATTAAGAAGATAATAGAACGAAGTTCAGCTCTACATCTTTCTCTTCTTCTGGCCAAAAGCTGAAAACGGAAATCCAAACATAAATTTCAAAAGCCAAATGTCACAAGTAAGATAAAACATCATAGAATATTCCATTTCACACTATTTGTCTGCAGTGCTTAACAATCCAACATATTCTGTATTAGTTGAAGGATATAAAACAAATACCATTCTGATTGTTTGGTTGATCCTTTATTGAAAGACAGAGGTTTTGTGTAAACCACCAACAGATCTTCTTGCATTAAGAGACTGCAAGGAAAACATGGAATCAATGAGATTGCTACATGTAGCATTTCAAATATAAGAATTCTAGTAAGGATAGAAAAAAAACCAACAATCCATCTAGAAGTTTGTGGTATGAAACACCAAGTATAGACTTTGCAGACTGGCACTTTTTTGTCTTTTACAAGCCTGGAGGGCATGTCTAAATAAACTATGAACATTTGATATAAATCTTTCTATCACTCTTCTTGAGAGATAAGAAAAAGCTAAAACTGTGTGAAGGACAGAAAGAGTGATGGTTTGTTAACCAAGAAATTTGGGATAAAAATGCAATTGAATTCTGAATCCCAATAAAGCGCTTTGAAAAATCAACTTGAAACCATCTAGGTTCTGAAAGCTGGATCTTGTCAATTAGCTGGCAACTTTCACTTGGTCTTTAATGGTGCACGAATGCTGTGTAGAATGTGCAAGAAAAGACAAGCACATTAAGGATGCTGAATATTTTATTCTGAGCATGTTAATTTTTTTTGTCCTGAATACTGACAAAAGCAACGAACAAAGTATTATCTATTAGGCTTCATAACAAATATTACCAACAATAAAACACATCACTAAATACATGCAATTTCTTTTGTGATTGTTTGTGAAGCAAAAGAGGATCAGAATGCTCATACCACCAAATACGACAGCATTCAGTAGAGTTCTTTGGCATCTTCCCCACCTGTTACTAAGGCAAGTATATGTGTGGTTGTGATTAAGGAGCTGAATCAGGAGAAATATTGAATTAAGTTCACTTCGGCTGTGGAAGCTCACTGGCTGATTTGGGGTTACTGTCTCTTGACTTACATTCCCCTATATTGTAATGTTGCATGGTGTGGATAAAGGATAAGGAAGGGAGTTTCACCCACATGCCCCTGAACTCCTGGAGGAAAGAAATCTAAGAAATGCAGACAAATAATGAAAAAAAAATGTGGTATGACGAGGGAGAGTTAAAGGAAAGGGGAAAGAGCAAGAGACATTGCCTCTGTTGTTATTTAGTCAACTTCTGGCTCTAAAAATTGGTTGTGCTCAAGAGCATGATTTAGTTAAAAGCAATGTTCAAAACAAAACTAATTTGATGTAAAAACATATGGTTTGTTTTCTGCCTGGTATGATATTTCTCCTGTAATTTTGTATTTGGGAGGCTCTCATGGTTTGCAGATTGTGCATTTTCTAAAATACAAGGATATGATCTTCAGAATGTACCAGTAAGTGTACAGGAGCCCAAAGATTACACATGTCAGCAACATCTTAAAGCAGCCCTGGAATGAGGTTCTCCCTGAGATCCAGATGGTTTCCATCATAGTGATGTTCTGGAAGGATATGAAACCTGGCTATGGAAGACAGTGGATGGACAACTGTGCCCTCTCCCTTTCAGATTTTTGTGTGGTCTAGATTGCTAACTCTTCTCTATTTCAAAATTATTTTTGTTTTTTCAAGTTGTATGATTTATTTGTTGTTCTGTGTAAGTTATAAGTTGCCATATGATCCCAGGAAAGTTTAAGGTATTATTGCTTCATGAGCATGAACAATTGCTTGTTCTACAAATGCTGTTTGCTGGTTTCATTAAATGTACTGTGGCCATCCACTCCAAAAGTGGATTGAGAAAAGGCAAAGGCAAAATAGCAGATAGAATACTTCTGTGCAAATGGCATTCATTTCTCAGTGTGACTTAATGTTACCCTAAAAGGGTAGGAGAGGCCTGCTGTGGGACACCAGCCTTGCGTTCTGTTCCCGTGGAACCTATCAGATGCCTCTGGGGAGACCACAGGCAGGACACGAGAGCACACACTGCCTCTGTTATCAAAGAAAAATACTGTTCCTATTTGCTGAGGGTAAGGGAGAGTCTTAATGATGACTTGGTTCCATGGATCTGTACTGTGTTCAGTATGTAGTCCGTATGAATTTTCCTCAGACTAGGCATGCCATTTTGGGATTTTTCTCTTAACATCTGTCCTTTTGCAGTGAACTTTCCAGCGGTAGAACCAGTTGTACCTGTTACCATTATCTTTTCAGATGAATCAAAACAAGCATTACAAAGCAATAAAGTACAACCACAAAATCATTTCAAGAAATACATTTTAGATGTAAAATGTAAAGAAAATGAATGCTTCTAAAATCGGGACCAGAGATTTACTCTTTCAAGCTTTCGGACTCATGCTGGAGCCCATCTTCAGGGAGTTTCTCTCCACAAGAATATGTGTTTTGGGTTGTTCTGTGAGTCGTATTTATGTAGTGCCTGACTATTGTCTGAATGGTGTGTTGATGGCTGACAACTGGCTGTTTCCTTGTGCTGCCAAGCCCTCGACTCCTAAGTATGTGATGAGTTGATGGTATATCAACATTCCTGTCAATTGACAAAGAGACCGTTTCCCAGACTTCAATCATTTCCCTGGCTACCTTTGCATGACCTGCAAAATTAAATATGTGTCCTTGTTCATTGCAATGTGAGGCTACCAATGAGTTCAGGTCTTCTCGTCTGACTGCTTGCTTGTGTTCTTGCAATCTGGTGGTTATCTTCCTCCCTGTTTGCCCTATATAGTCATAGGGGCAATCCATGCAGGGGATCTGATAGATTACATTGGAAGTATCTCCCATCTCCAAATGATCTTTGCAATGCATAATTTGTCCTTGCATGTGTGATGCCCACATGCAGACCTTGGAAGCTGCATTCAACTGCTTCTGAAATGTTTTTGGCGTATGGCAGGGTGTGCCATATAATTTGTCTTTTATCTTTTTTTCTTTTGTCTCCTTTGCTTTTTGCGCAGGTATCTTGTAATGAATGCTTGTCGGTATCCATTATGCTTGAATTGTTCATGTAGGTACCTCTAGTTAGCTTGCTGGGTACTAGAGTGAGTTCTCACTCTGCCATATAATGTTCTGACACAGCTCTTTTTGTGTGACAGTGGACGAAATTCAATCTAGCATCATTATCCTGAGACACATATATTTGCCTTCATTTGCTTCTAAAAGACTATGCACCTATATGCATGCAGATACTGGTAGAAGGCTACTAAATATGCCATTGTGTCTTGGTCCACCTGAAGACCTCCCAGAAAGCACCAAGGATTCATTACCTAGAGCAGGGGTCTCCAACCTTGGCCACTTTAAGACTTGTGCACTTCAACTCTCAGAGTTGAAGTGCACAAGTCTTTGTGTGGCCAAGGTTGGAGACCCCTGACCTAGAGAATGGCAGGCGGAACATATCTGGACTCTAGCAGCATCAGGACCCTGGAGAGTTCAGGGCAGTAACTTTATAACCTGGATTGACAATGAAACTATGGCTCCAACATCTATTATGGTCTAAAAAGACTAAGTCTCTAAGTGAAAGATGTAAGATATTAGTACATACTTGAAAAAAAATAAGGGTAATACTACAAAATTTGGCTTTCCGTTGGTCACAGAGCTCTGATGTCTTTGAAAATGTTGCCTTTATTTGTAATAAGCATTGCAGATTTATTGAGTCTAAACAGTTGGGGAAATGAGCATCTATATCTCTTGTTCTAGCTCAGAATATCAGGAAGCCATGCATTCCATGTTGCTTATCCCCAATTTGATTAATAGTCATTGGCTTTTATCTGTATTGACAGAAAAAAAAACTATGGTTTGGAGTTTTGAATAAGAAGAATACGTTCATTTGTACAGTAAATATTTGATGATCTATTCCAGAAAAATCCATTGCTGTTTTCAAGTTTGTATTCGTATATTTTATATACAGTGAATTTCAGTGCTATGCAGATATGAAAAATGTTATAAATGTTATAAGTGTCTGGGCATCATCAGTGTGATTCCATGACACTTTAAACTATTCTAGCTATTTAGCATGGTGTTTAGTACAGCATGACCAACACCACTCCTGGTTACATTTAACTTGTACGTTACCATATAGGGGCTTCTGACTATGATTAAGAAGCCATATAGGACAGAACTAAGAAGATTGTAGAGAAGCTCACATTAATCAACCAGAGTGGGTTAGTGGAAGTTGCACATTTTGCTGTATGAATGTGTTATCTGGAATTTTGCAAAGGAAACAAAGAAAAGTATTTAAAACACTTCAAAACCAATTTGATACTGAAACCAGCATTTTCCCTCGATATTCACTAGGACAATACTGAATTACAGTTTAATTTTACATGATTAGCTTTTGCCTTTTTCAATATTCGTTTTGCAGAATTCAAGTGATGTTTTTAAAGTTCAAGATGCCACAGAGCTTTCCATACAATAGCAAACTAATAATAGCTCACATACAAACACAATTAGAGGATATTAGTTCCAAATATATACATTCTTTCTGATGATTATTTCTCCTAAATCAGCCCAAGAAGTGTTTATTCAGTACATTTGAACTTGATGGTATTTATTTCCAAATAAATGTGTTGGATGGTTGCAGCGTTCAAATTTAAACCACTGAGCTGATGTTAGTTCAAAAAAAGACAATAAACACAATAAAGAAAAGGCAGATAAATTTCAAGGAGGTATTTATGATTTGCAGATTTGTGTTCTGGACACAGATAATAAAAGCTGTTAGGTCTTTTGAAAAATACAGCACCATTTATTTTTATTTATTTTATTAGCTTCCTCAAACAGTGCTCTCACAGAGCAACTTGTAAATTATGCTGACACACTATGTGATTAAGGCCATAATAAGTCCTTCGTGCTTGTGGTCACTTGACTGAGAACATGAAATGAAGCTTAACCATACAAGCCTTCCAATTTCAGTGAGATATTTTACAGGTCAGGTAAGGTTAAGATTTAAAGACCAAAACTCTGTTTGTTAAAGTCCAAGCAGCGCTTTCATTTCAATGTCAAGTCATGAAAAATAACTATCTTGGTTAAGTAAATAGTTCTGATTTCTTTCTAAAAAAGGAAGATGTTTAAGGCTGGCCCAGGAATTTAGTAGATGGGCCATTTGTCTCAGGTGTCAACCTTGACATAAGCATCCTTCAATCAGTTGTGAGGAGTATCCAGCTCCCAAGAATATATATTTTTATCCTTGCCCATTCCTCTGTGAAATCCTGTTTCTTTTGGCTGCTCTTAAGTGCCAACTTTCTATATCTGGAGTATTTGCTTTATAAGATACCTTGTAATTATAAATAATAACTGGGGTTTCATTCTATATGCACAGACCATCAACCACATATGGAGGTCATCCTGGTGGTTAATGCACCAGGCTAGAAAGCAGGAGACTGTAAGTTCAAGTCGTGCCATAGCCGTGAAAGCCAGCTGGGTGACCTTGGGCCAGTCACTCTGTCTCAGCCCAATTCACCTCACAGGTTTGTTGTTGTGGGAAAAATAGGAGAAGGAAGGTATGTTGGATAGGTTCATTACATTGAATTATTTGTAAAAATAACAAAGGTGGGGTACAACCAACATCCATCCATCCATCCATCCTGCTGATGCACAGTTTTCAAATTCAAAAATAAATCATCAAAGAGAAGACCAGAGAAGAAAGACCAAGTCCCCAATCCCCAGTCAAATTCCCACAGAATAGTAAACAGCATCTTGGCAAAGCAATTCCTGTACTCCAGCATTACATCAGCCTGAGGTTTAAGCTTGGGAACCCAAATAAAGTCTTACAACCCATTCCTTAATTAAAATGTAAAATCATAAGTTGAGTTGGCTCCTGGGACTATGCAGAAGCAGCTTGCTGTTACCTGTTCTCAGGGTTTTATTCAGCTTGCCAGACTACTCTACAGCCTTAGATGCTTTTTCGATTTAGAGATGGTGAAGACAGCTCTCTTAATGGTAAATACTCTGGTGGCAACAGTAGTTTGTCCATTTATTGCTATAGTGTCAACGGCATTATTATCTTTCTTTTTAACAGAATTCCTGTAAATTCCACCCCCTTCCATGTTGGTGAGACTGAGTTTCTTTGACAGAGCAAAAGATTCTGAATTTGGTAGAGAAAAATTGTGCTTCATAAACTAAAAAGTTTATGAGAATACAAAGAAAAAATGGAAAATACAAAGAGTCCAGCTGGAAATAGTTGAGAGTGAGGACTAGTGAGTTGAGCAATGAGCAAAATGACATCCTCAACAAAGTCTATGGAGATTCTCATCTAAGCCATGGTTGTCCCAAAGGTGCTTTTTCAAAAGGCAACTGGACTTCCTTTGTTTTTCCTTGAAGACATTTCTCTTCTCATCCAAGAAGCTTCTTCAGTTCTATGGATGAGAACTGAAGAAGCTTCTTGAATGAGAAGTGAAATGTCTTCAAGAAAAAACAAAGGAAGTCCAGTTACCTTTTGAAAAAGCACCACCGGGATCATCAACAAAGCAGAGTAGTTGCTCCTTGTTATTGTAATGGAAGGCCATATGAGCTGAAGAGTAAAGTGATAGAGACATAATGTGAAAGAAGTATAAATAATCTATAGCCAGAATAACAAGCCAGCTATAATCCAAGCTCTTTGTAGCTTCTTGCAACTGTCATAAATGTGTTTAGAAAGTGCTTAAAATTCCAGCAATTAAAGTGCAACCTGGCTTTACAAGACAATACATTTGGAGCAAAAACATGGTCATGAAAGTTAAAACATATTTCAAGATAATAGAGTAAGGCATAAATGTTTACTCTGATGTGAAATCTCTGAACTGTCTTTACACTTCTCCTGCATGTATCACATATTTGTGAGTATGTGTGTATATGTGTACATATATATATATATATGTATTTTTGAATAGCAGAGTATTATAACAGAAAATAATACCTTGGAACTAGTATTGTGCTACACATTTTTTAAAGACATGAAAATATCAGAAGATCTTCTGAACCTACATTTAGTGTATTTAATTTATAATTTTATACACATAGATGGGTGGGTGTATCTGAATTTGCATCTGTTTTCTTGTCATCCAAAGTAATGACTGAACATTTATTGAGCATTTATCACTGATTTTTTTTTTTAAATGGACCAATAATTTTGTAATGAGCAATTTATTGAGATAACTTTTCATCCACGTATAACCTTCATAAGGGTGCATTCCAGAGCTTTGAATAAAAGTATAAAGGTAAATACTTAACATTCAGAATGAAAAGGCCTTTTGAAGAGTACATAAAACTATTGGGCAGAAATACTTGGTGAACACAGTCACTATTGTAATGTTTAGACAGAAAAACATTTAAAATGATTAAATTAGCCTTATATTTACAGAAAACCAACAGAGGAAACTGTTTAGTTTGTGGCCTGAAATACTGACTCTCTTGATTGACTGACCCATTGATTAGATTTAGATTCTCTTTTTACCTGAAAACAGCAGTCAAGGTGGCAAAAAGAAGGAGAAAATATTTAAGACAAATTAATCCGCAACACAAAAACACAGAACACTGTCTTAAGCCCCTGTCACACTGCACCAACGGATGGAAAGAGGATGTAAAACGGAGAAAAACATTTGCCATCCATTGGTTAACACGATGCTTCCATTCTGTACTCACTGCCTCCGTTTTGCTTCCTCTCTGTCTGTCCAGCATCCATCTATTGACATTTCATCCGCTCAGAAGGTTTTGAGCTGCTCAAAACTTTTGAGCGGAAAATGTATCCAATGCATCCATTCTGCATCCGCTAGGCATACGGGGGACATCCGTTCTGCATCCATTATGCATCTGCTATATCCGCTAGGCATCCGCTGCGCATCCGCACAACTCAAATCCGTTCCAGCGGTAAATGGATGCAGGGAGGAAGTGGAACGGACGTGCAGCGTTAGTAGCACGGACTGAGAAAGGATGAAAGCGGATGCAGCTACGCATCCGCGTCATCCGCTACGCATCCGCTCTGCATCCTCTATGCATCCTCTACGCATCCTCTACACATCCGCTCTGCATCCGCTCTGCGTCTGCTTCCATCCGCTAGGCTTCCATTCCACATCCGCTTTCCACCCGCTCTGCGTCCTCCCCCCGTCCGTTCCTTTCCATGTTATCCGCTCTGCTTATGCAAATTTTTGCCCCTTTTGAGAGCGGATAACAACGGATGGAACATTTTTCTCGTCCGCTGTGTCCTTTTTACAAACGTTTTGCATCAGTTGGGCAGTGTGACAGGGCCTTAAGCTATATGTGACCCTTATTAGCAGCACAGTGTTGTTTTTTTCATTTTAGTTTCTTCAACAGTGGTAAACTGTGAAATTTCAGGAAAATCACTGCTTTCCCTCCATCACTATCTATGAATACTTTATTGTCTTTCCATTAAAGGCCAGATACAGCCTCAGAGCCAGGCTGTCCAAATGTGGCCCTTTCCCTGCTTAACTATAAATAAAATAACAATAATTTAAAATAGCAATATTAAATAGTCATGAAAAACTTTTTGATGAAATTTTCTTGTAATTGAAGAAGGAACAAAAACATATCCTCTTCTTCCTCTTCCTTTATGTCCCTAGTAATGTTGGTATTCATTATATATATAACACAAAGATGCTGAGATGGTTTCTTCTTTAAATATTTTCTATTTTTACACTCTCCCTCCCCCCATGCATGGCAAGCATAGAGATCTATGTCACCTTGTCAGCTATATTTTTAATATATTTACTTTTTATTAAAAAAAAAAAGAGATTCTGTCTGCACCTTTCTTGCCTGTAGACTCTTATATCATCAATTCATCGCCATAGGCTGCTACTCTTCAATAAAAATGTCAGACCAAAAGAACAAAGGTAAATCTGCAGTGGTGGAAATTGGTCACTTCTACTCCTCTGGGTCTCTTCCTCCAAAGATGTTTCCCAGCTCTTCTGGCTCATTAACCAAACTTTAGTGAGAAGCGTATTCAGTTGCATCTCTTCTTTCTGTCCCCTGAGTGTCACACTTCAAAGAAGCATCTCCTGAAGAACAGCAAAGTGTCATTGTTGGTGAATATGACTTTTTTAAAAAGTGCTGCAAAATGTCACCAAGGACCAGGGATGGTATTCAGCAGGTTTTGACCAGTTCTGGAGAACCAGTAGCGGACATTTTGAGCAGTTTGGAGAACTGGCAAATTCTACCTCTGACTGGAGATTTTACAGTATGCTTCTCCTGCCACGCCCACCAAGCCACATCCACAGAACTGGTAGTAAAAAAATTTGAATCCCACCATTGCCAATTTGTTCTGATTCCCTTCCACCCTGAAGAGCAGAGCAGAGCAGAGCAGAGCAGAGCAGAGCGGAGATATTCAGAAGTAATCTATCAGGAAGTCCTAGTAGATCCTGGGAAGATTTGTCCTCCTTGGGTGTTGGGATGACTCCCCAGAGTTTCAGCTTAAAAAAAAAAAACCCTTTAATTGTGAAACCTGGGAGTGGATCCAGCTTCACTACAATTACAGAACAGATGATTAGGGACCCATGCAGTGAAGACCAGAAAATACTTGTTAGCCAAGCAAGAAATAATCCAACACTGCCCAGGTGTTTGAAAGATCCCAATGGGATCACAGAAAGCACTCCAGTGACTAGTTTAATTTTGGTAAATGGTTCTTTTGAAGCTAGTCATTCCTTCCATGGCAGCCATTTTGTAAACAGCAGCCATTTTTGAATGTATTTGTGGTAGGTGTTTAAATTTCCAAATATCCATTGTCCCCAAAAGTTGCCTATCACTCAGTTAGCAGAGAATCTGTGCAGAAGCCAGTTGGAAAACCTTTCTTTTGCCAATGGGTTGTAACTCATCTTTGGTTTTGCAATATATACACAACAATCTTCATGTCTGCTGGCTGCTCTGGCTAAATGCTGCTGCTTGTTTTATTTTATCTCCCGTTAATGTTATTCTCCCAAAATAAGTACATACCCAAATGAAAATAGCTATTCCCAGTAGAGAGAGCTTTTTGCTCAGTGAATTAATTTTAGCTGCCTTGTCTACATGCGTTACACTTCACTATTCTACACTCACAGGGAGCTGTTCTCATGTTGGAATAGTAAGAGTCAAAGCTCTCAGTGTAGTGTCAATGTGCGTGGAAATTGCCAGTCAACCATGCAAGCACAATATGGGACTATTTAGCATTTTCTTAGGACTTCAGTTCTGGTCATTTGCTTTGTGTGCATCCCATTAAGTTAAAAGGAGGGGAACTAAGTTGCAACAATGAGGAAAAACTCATGGAGACAAAGTGCATCTTCTTGTCAATAAATTACCAGCATCATATTTTAACGAGCTATGCCTGTGCTGTGCATTTTCTCATCTGAAGATCTGAAGTAATATATGGTAGAAACCAGCCAGTCAAATATTTTGACATGACTATGTTTTAAAAAAACAACAACACAAACTCAACATCTTTAGGAAAACAGGAAATCTGGCTTGCATCAGGAGGAAGCCAGAAACACTGTGGCTGAACATCTGTCATATGCTAAAACAGTTGAATGGGTCAGGCTAAAATAAGGAGGAAATCACTGGTTTTACTATACAGACTGTCCTCCAGTTGAAAAATTAATAGTGTAAGTGGAAAAAAGCTATTAAGGATGAAATAAAAACAAATATAATAGACTTCTCTCTACATTAGATCATGGGAGATTTCACAGGACAATGTGGTGATTGTAATTACTTCTTTAAAATTAATTTTCTGAAAAGAAAAATTAAAAAGGAGAGCTGCATACCTTCCAGCAACAAAACATCTGTTAGAGAATACTAGTCACATTTCTCTTGCACATGAATATAACCTTGAAATAAAGTGTACTTTTCTTTGTTTAATATTATGGGATTTTAAAATGGCTGCAACATATAGACCTGTTTTTCCTCCCAGTACTTATTAACTAAGACCAAAAAGCAAAGAAAAATAATGTACAAAATTGCAATATAATAATAAAGCTGTAAAAAGAGAGAAACAATTCATAGAAGACATATAATCATAGATTTATATGACATGTGTGATGTACAGTAAATTGTTCAACAAATGGAAGTCATAATTCATTACAATCATCCCTAGATAATCTAGATTGATAAGATATTGATTTATAATTTTCTGCTAACATCAATTCTGCAGACTACTGAATATTGGAGCTACAGTCTTTGCAGCGCTGAACAATAGGTTTTTCAGCTGCAGTTAAAGTATGGAAAATCCCCATTTTTCACCAGGTCAACTCCCATGTGATAGGAATAAAGTTCAAAAGAATATGCAAATCTGAAAATACTGAATCTTGAAATTGAGTTAATGCATGTAATAACTTCTTTCCCCAAAGGAACAATTGCTGGACATTGTAGAAACATATTTAAGTAAAGCATTAATTTCACTGCCTCTCCAACAGCATAATCATTTACTCAGGCTTTTCTATAGAAATTAAATAAAAGTCCCTTTAAAAGATATTATTAAGCTTCTTTAAATGTCTTCCCTTAGTAATGGGTTGTTGTGAATCATATGGTTATGCATTTAGTGGAGGTTTTCCAATCTTATCACAAGTGGATCTAGTGATATTTGCATCTAAATGAAGACCTTGGTTAGAGGACAATAATTCTGAGAGGATTTTCTCTGGCTGCTATTTTAAATTCTGCATCTCTTTGTTTTTGTCACAGCTTCAAATCCCATACAAATCCATCAGCATATTGGGCTACCAAGGGTTCCTTCCCAAACTATTTTCAGATATCTATCTGTATGTATTGGGGAGAGGGGGCTTAGCAAACTTCAGCAATTCTTCCTAGTGTTTGACCCTTTAAATTTATGAATTAGCACTTTAACAGTTGAAAGATTAATGAAAGCTTGAGCAGAAGGTTATTATAGCTCATTTATAATTCCACCATCGACCTTTTGCGAATGATATCAAAAATCCATTAAGCCATTAAAGCTACCTATTACAACAGGTTAATTTATATAGCAGTACTCACTCACATTCATGAAATTCAGGAACATAAATGGAATACGTCTTTCATGTATTATTTTCTGCATATCAGATTTCTTGTCCTTTAATTCTGTTACACTAACTATATTAAAAAAAATCTCTGAAACAGAATTTCAAATTTAACAGTCTCCATCTTACCAGATTGGCCCTGAGATAGTTTTTTAAGCTAATAAATGGCAATGTTTTTATTACTGAAAATTTGCGTTTATAGCAGCTTCAAACTGGCATATTTAAAAGAAAGGAGGAGGAAATAATGTATCTGAATGAAGGTTTGATTTTGAGGAGTGGAGTTGATGAAGTGATGTGGGGGTGTGAAGGCTTAAATATAATTACAAATGAAAGGGTAAAATTGTATGCCAGAAAATATGAATGTGTCACTGAGATTGTTGTAAATGCATGTGAAAGTGGGAATTACTATACTGATGATAGTTGCATGTTACGTTTCAATGAATAGCAATGTAACAGCAACAGTAATAGACTTGGAAGGGACCTTGGAAATCATCTACTCCAACCCCCTGTCCAGTCTCTTTTTAAAAGGCTTCAGTGTTGGGGCACCCATACTCTAATGGAAGAACAAGAGTTCTCTAAATTCTATTAAATTATAATGGAAGAACAAGGGTTAAAATTTGTGCAACACTCTGAATGAATTGAGTTCAGGAAAAGTAACCATGTTAGATGATATAAATGAGTACATGGGAATACAGTGAGGGTACAGAAGAAAATATCTGGATCATTAGGAAAGCCAAGAATGAATAAATAACAGAGATTCTTTTGTAACTATTTTTAAGTCTCTTTCTTCCATCTGCATAAGGCAAGAAAAAGCCTGTATGTGTATGTGTAAGTATATGATAGATAGAGGTGGCAAAAGAATGAATGTACATCTAAAAGCATCATTGATTGTTTATAAAATGGAATACTAATATTAAAGTAATTAGTGAAAGAGAAAAGGTAGTTAGGTCCTTAGTTGTGGGATAGACCATTATTTGAAAGTATTAAAAATGGACCATGAGGAAATAATGGACATGGAAGAAAAAGGAAGTGAAAGAACTAAGAGTAAACTAGAACAATTGCAGGAAGGTAAAAAACAAGTACTGTGTGGAAAATTATTGCAATTAATCTGTGAATCAAATGAATGGAAAGTAGATTAAAGAAAAGGGAAAGTAGACAATTTTTAGAATAGCAATTAAAAAGTTATAAAGTGGCACAGTACTGTGTAAACTAGGAAGGACAAAGAAGGATGCTTGGAGGAATGATGAAGAGAAAGAGGCTATGGATGAGTAAAAAATGTTGAGAATGATTGTTAAGAAAATAGGGATGAAAGAAAGATGCTGCATTATGTATATGGAGAGTAAAAGTTAACTGCAAAGAACATAGTCAAACAAACCCAAACCAATAATTAAAACAGGCAGAAAAATATGGATCCATTTTGGTGAAAATAAAAGAAAATGTTTCAGAAGTGGGTAAAGAGGATTAATCAAAATACCTCCAGCAGTATGAATGAAATAATAAATGAGCATGATGCAGTGGTTTGGGATGAATCAGAAATGAGGGAATGCTGAAATAATCTGCATGGGAATTCTGAGAATTATGTCTCAGGCACAAGGTTAGAAATGAGTAGACAGATCTAGTTCTGCCTTAGGTACAAAACCAGTTGATGACTTTGGGCCAGGGGTGAGATGCTGTTGGTTCTGCATGGCTCAATAGAACTGGTAGCTCTGAAGAGCAACAGACACTGGACTGATTCTGTGTTTGCTGCTGTTTGGCCCATCCGCCCGCCAGGATTTATTTTATTTCATGCTTTTTCAACCTCAGCTGCTTTGCGTAGCACAGCTGAGGTTGAAAAAGCAGGAAAAAAGAGGCTTTTCAAATGCTGTGCACCTGCACACTGTACTTTTCAGCTCTCCGGGTGGCACAGCTTAAGGTTTTTTTACACGCACTCGCAGCAAAACCTAGTCACCAAACTGGTAGTAATACAGGTTGAATCCCACCCCTGCTTTGGGTCAGTCAGTCTCTCTCAGATCTGGGATGGAGACAAGGGCAGATGATTTCAGAAAATCTTATCAAGAAAATTGCAGGGACTTGTCCAGCTTGGAGTCAAAAGGGAGGTAGGAATGTTAGTGAAATATATGCAAAAATATTAGTGTCCATAAAGAAATTATTGACAAAAAAAATGTGAATGAAGACTCCATGCAGGACAGACAATTGGAAATACACTGTTATTGTTCTCCCCATCCAAAGGGACAGCTAGTTTGAGCAAAGGCAAAAACTGCATGGTAATGGCTTATTAAATGTGCCTGGGATCATATTTGACAGACTTTTGATTGAAAGGATATGATTGGTGGCAAAGAACTATCTTTAGGACATGCAGTGTAGCTTTATGTCAGAAAGGCAATGAGCAAGTCAAATTTTTGCTCTTCGGTGGGTCACTGAGAAGTAGGTGAAGGTGAGAAGGACAGTTTATTGTTCATTTTTTAATTTAATTCAGGCAAATGATAAAAAAAATGGGCTTGAAGTACAGAATGCGTGGTATGAATATGAAGTTGAAAGTTGATTGCTAGATGCAATAACAGTTTATCTGATGGAAATAGGGCATCTGGAGAGATAAACTGAATGCTTAACTAAAGGGTTAAATGTTGAATATGGGCTAAGTCATGTATTATGTATGTTTATTTAATATATAAAGAATGCTTGTGGTGACGTTAGAGAGCTGCTTGTTGGAGACATGAATATGCAATTTCTTTTGTAGGCCAAGGATGTCATTTTGCTGGCTGAGAACCTGAACAGCAGATATTAAAGAAATGTATAATCCAACAGAGTATGGATCTGAAAATCAATGTATCAAAGCACAAGATAATGTGGTTGTGTTTGACAGGGAAAAAGATTAGCAATTGCAAGTTATGAATAAATGGTGAAAGTGTATACTTTGGTAGATTCTTAAAGATGAGAAAATCAGTGGAAAAATTTGAGGATGCACAAATGCTGTCAGAAAGATACGAAGTGGTATGTACCTGTTAGGAATACATGGAAAAAAAAAAAAAGAGAAAACTGATGGATATAAGAGCAGGTTTCTGACTACTTTATACCATGGAAGTAAGGGTATATGTGGTTAAACATAAGCTGAATGTGGCGGGGAAAGAGTTGTTAGGAACTGTTAGTTGTCAAACAAGAGAGACAATCAAGAATCCAACCTGAGTTATTCACCACGAACAGAGGTTTAGGCTTCTGAGTTTTCAGACTCGTGTTGGAGCCCATCCTGAGGGAACTTCTGGTAAGAGAGAAGTTCCCTGAGGATGGACTCCAGCACCAGTCCGAATGCCTAGAAGGCTAAACCTTTGGTCCTGTGACTGACCAAGATTGGATCCTGCACCATTATCCTGGGATACCTACATTCGCCTTGATTCGTGAGAATCAAGAACGATGTGTGCCTGTTGAACATTAATGAATGTCGATGAGTGATCAGTACAAAAGGAATCTGCGCAGATGGTTTAATCATATGGAGAAAGAGAATGAAGAGCAAATTGCAAAATGTATTCATGAAGAGACATTGAATGGGTTGAGAAGAAGGGAGACCAAAAATGGCATGGTGGGAGAGAATGAAAGCCAGCCACAAAACGAAAACAAAACAAAACAAAAGACAAAAAAGTTTAAAGGACAAAATTAGTATTTCAAACAGGGTATGGACATGATGAAAGAATGATAGTTTGAAAAGATCAAAAGAAACAGAGAAGTATAGTAATGGCATCTGTGTGAACCGAATTTAGCTATTTCCTTTCCTTTTTTAAAAAAACAGGTGTCTTTTTTCTTTTGTTTACTACAGGATTTCTTACTCTTTATTCACAAAATGTCACCTATCATGCTGGGGAATAATGATGGTTCTGTTATGCATGCTAAATATATCCTCACTCATCAATGTTTTTTTTTTTTAAATTGCAGCTCCTTTACTTATGAATCATTTGCCATTTCTGCCTCCAAGACTGGATTCTGTTGACATGCAGTCTTCTAGAATTCCAGGCCGAAAAAGAGGAAGACCTCCGCTCCATTCAAGTCCTATGAAAATGGCAGTTCATAATCTTTACTCTTCATCTCCTGGTTCTCTGCCAGTTGTGAAGATCCCAAAGAAGCGAGGGAGAAAACCTGGATATAAGGTACAATATTTTCTACTTATGTTGTTGTTGTTGTTGTTGTTGTTGTTGTTGTTGTTGTTGTTGTTGTTGTTGTTGTTGTTG
>BLBF01000007.1:58159502-58171322 GCA_015471245.1 Laticauda colubrina | reverse complement strand
TGTTGTTGTTGTTGTTGTTGTTGTTGTTGTTGTTGTTGTTGTTGTTGCTATTGTTAACTTCTGCTTAGATTCAGTCCTTGTGCAAAGCTTTATCAGAGTACTTTGTTCAGGATATTATCAAAAGATGTAAAAGCATCTAGCTGGCTTGCCCAGATCTAGGAAAATTTGTAACAATATGTCTGTTGTGTTTTATTTAACCTTCCAAAAATGGATGTATAATAGAAACTACCTATTCTGCATGAATTACAATTAGTGGCTTAGGAAATGGCATAAAGATATTTCCCTCCACAGGACAATTTGCTGTTGCTGAACAAGCTTTTCCCTTCTATGACCCCCAGGCCATTTGACTTTCTTTGGAGCTGAGCTAGTTTACTTACCACTTAGCTGTGTAGGGAAAGAGGAATTGGTTTTCAGCTGCAATAAAGAGAGGGGAGGGTCTCTGGAATTGGATGCAAGCTGCTTCCCCATTGAGGGAATTTATGCCTCAACTTTCTTCCTCAGATCTGAGGTTCAGCTGCCCTAGCAAATTGTGTTGTGAAATGCTGGTTTGACAGCTCTGCATATCTACAGTGATTCAGGTGAAATGAGCAGAGATGAAATTGACAACATACTGCTCTTCTCTCTCTCTCTTTTGCAAGTATCAGGCTAGGTATTAAGCAGCAAATTGTTTTGGTCTTCCTTCCTTTTTTGGGCAAAGTAAGGCATGAGGAAATTAGTTGTTATGAACTGTGGAACAGCTTGGCCAGTGCAGTGTCCTTGGCAGGTTATTTGTAAAGGTTTTGAGGAGTAGAGGAGTGTACAAGTGCCATTAATATCTCTGCATAGCCATTGTTGTGACTAGTCATGAGCAGTTCTCTAGAGCTTCAAACAAATGGTGTTTTTTTTCAGCTCCATTTGCCATGAATTCATTTTGAGACTTTCCTACCACCAAACATGTCTTTGTTTTCTCTATAGTATCTCAGATTGCTGAAGAAGCAAAACACTACTTTAAACCAAATAAGAGTTCCTACATTTAACAATAAAAATGCAATGGTTACAACTATCTAATAAAGCTCTATTTTCTGATCAGATAGGAGAAATTACTTATTTTGAATCGTGGCCCAAAAAAAGTGTGTGTGTGTGTGGGGAAAATGTGATATTAATTCTGTCTTTTTCATCTGGTTTTTATTGTACCTTATTCTGAACTTCCAACAATTACCAGATGTAAGGATGATCAGAAAAAAACAAAACAAAACATGTATGGATATTTATTTAGAGAGTCAGTTATGTGATCACCCATGATATTGCACAGCAGATGATTTAATAACAGAACATTGATTTTAATGGTAAGTCCAGACTTCGAAAACAGTGAGTTACTTCTAAACTAATTTCTCATCCAGATGCCATTGTTCCATTGTAGGAAGACTTTTTAATATGTGGAGTCCTTGGTTCTCTGTCAGCTGGGTTGCTTGCTTGCAGACATTTCATTATCTGATTAGGTAGTATCATCAGTGCAAGTGAAAGTGGAGTTTGATACCTGTTTATATATAATAGCTTGATCTGCCAGTGAAGGTGGGAATGTGTGGTTTTCCCTGGTAGCTCCTTGATTAGAATATCTCATTAGTTTTGTCTGTTTGATTGTCTCCTTGGCAGCTTTTTTATTAGAATATTGCTTTCTGCTTGATTGTTTGTTTAGTATTAATCTCTGTTTAGCTGTGATAACCAACCCCCCACTATACTGGCAGGGCAAGCCATAGTGTATAAGCAGGGAGCAAACGCCACATTCACTATATAACTGATACTATTAGTCAGACAATGAAATATCTAAAGGAAACCACCAAGATCAGAAAGCACCAAGAATTCTTTAGTTCAACCCTGAGTTACATATATTCTCTTCTATACATACTTTTTGATATATGAAGATGTCTAAGGCTGAACAGTAGAACTTGTGTTTTATAGGGAACAACCCTCAGTATTATGGAGGTTGTAAGTTATTTTAAGCCCATGTCTCACTGCACCAACGGATGCAAAGAGGATGTAAAACGGACAAAAAAGCTTGCCATCCATTTGAAAACACAATGCATCCGTTGTGTACTCACTGCGTACGTGTTTCATACGCTCTATCCATCAAACATCCGTCTACTGCTATTTCATCCACTCAAAAAGTTTTGAGCTGCACAAAACTTTTTGAGCGGATGAACTTTCTGCCGCGTACGATGTACATCCGCGACGCATACTGGCAACATCCATTGTCATCCGTTAAATGTCGGCTGTATCCTCTCGGCATCCTCTGGACATCCCCTCAACTCACATCCGCTGCAGCTGAAAGCGGAAAGAGGGAGGAAGCGAAAGGTACACAGAACGTCCACACAGCGTTAGTAGCATGGAAATAGAAAGGATGTAAGCAGATGCATCTCGTATATAAAACATTAAAACGACAAAACGTTTGTATATGGGACATATCTCGGATATTTAGGATGTCTGGAGTATGCCTAGAGTATGTGGAAGGACACCTAGCGGAAAACCGACGTTTCCTATAAAAAGAGGGAGGAAATCACCTGGATCTCACTATCAGTCCAGCAGCCGTGGTGTACAGACCTCTTCACCCTTGCTCTTGCTCTTCCACATCATCCATTGATCTCCACCATGGATCATGACACTGTCCTTATGGTAGCTGCCATCATTCAACACCAGAACCAAGCCCTCTTCAGACTGTTTCACCTTTTCTACGCAAGGAGAAGAAGGAGAGGTCCAAAAGCTGTGTGGGTCCGAAGATGGATCAGGAGAAGAGTGGAGTTTGGGCTCTATGACAAGCTGATGGTGGAGCTGAGGAATGAAGACACTCGTGCATTCCAGCACTTCATGAGGATGCCACCAGCAATGTTTGACGAAATTGTGGAGCGTCTGAGACTCAGGTTGACCAAGCTTAAGCCCATGTCACACTGCACCAATGGATGGAAAGAGGATGTAAAACGGAGAGAAACACTTGCCATCTGTTGGTTAATGCGATGCTTCCGTTCTGTACTCACTGCCTCCGTTTTTCATCCTCTCTATCTGTCCAGCATCCGTCGACTGACATTTCATCCGCTCAAAAAGTTTTGAGCAGCTCAAAACTTTTTGAGCGGAAAATGTATCCAACGCGTCCGTTCTGCATCCGCAATGCATATGGGGAACATCCGTTCTACATCCGTTACGCATTCGCTATATCCGCAAGGCATCCGCTGTGCATCCACGCAACTCACATCCGCTCCAGCGGAAAACGGACACAGGGAGGAAGTGAAACGGACGCGGAACGGACACAAAGCGTTAGTAGCATGGACGTAGAAAGGATGAAAGCGGATGCAGGTCGCATACAAAGCATTAAAAGAGAAAAAACGTTCGCAGAGGGGACGTATCTCGGATATTTAGGATGTCTGCAGGATGCCAAGAGGATGCAAAAGGACACCGAGCGAAAAAATGATATTTCCTATAAAAAGGGGGAGGAACTCACCTGGATCTCACTTTCAGACCAGTTCAGTCTGTTGTGCAGACTTCTTCAGCCTTCATCTTGCTCTTGCTCTTCCACAGCATCCAGTCATCTCCACCATGGATCGTAACACACTCCTTTTGGTAGCCATCATCGTTCTGCAACAGTGCGAAGCCATCTACAGGCTCTTTCATCTGTTCTACGGGAAGAAAAGGAGGCAGCCAAGAAGTGTCTGGGTACGAAGATGGATCGGGAGAAGAGCAGAGTACGGACTGTACAACAAGCTAATGGTGGAGCTGAGGAACGAAGACACTTGTGCATTCCAGAACTTCATGAGGATGCCTCCAGACATGTTTGACGAAGTTGTGGAGCGGCTGAGATCCAGGTTGACCAAGGCAAACACCAACTTCCGGCCCAGCCTGGATCCTGCACTGAAGGTGGCACTGACTCTGCGCCACCTGGCCTCAGGGACCACGTACAGGAGCATACAGTATGCCTGGAGGGTGCCACACAACACCATCAGCATGTTGGTCAGAGAAGTGGTGCAGGCCATCATCGAAGAATACCTGGAGGAGCTCCTCCAGTGCCCCTCCACTGAAGAAGGTTGGAAGAAAGTTGCAGAGTAGTGGTATCAGAAGTGGAACTTCCCCACATACCATTGGAGCCATAGATGGCAAGCACATGGCCTGCAAAGCTCCAGCCAAGTCAGGGTCCACTTATTTCAACTACAAGGGCTTCTTCAGCATCATCCTCTTCGCCATGGTCGATGCTGACTACAAGTTCATGTACATCGATGCTTCAGGCAACGGGTCAGCTTCAGATGCCCAGGTATACAACGCCAGTGACCTCAAGGAGGGGCTGGAAGGCAACCTCATCATGGGCTTCCCAGATCCAGACCCCCTGCCCAACGACACGCAAGATGTGCCCTACTTCATCGTGGGGGATGACGCCTTCTCCCTCAGAACCAACCTCATGAAGCCCTGCACTTCCAGATGCCTCACCCATGAAGAGAGGATCTTCAACTACAGGCTGTCCAGGGCAAGGTGGGTGCTGGAGAATGCCTTTGGCATCCTGGCCAACAGGTTCCAGGTACTTCTCACCACCATGCTGCATCGCCCAGAGACCGTGAGGAGCATTGTGGAAGCTTGCTGCATCCTGCACAATCTCATGCGCACCCGCTGTGTTGCAGAACAGGCTTGTGGACCACCAACAAGGCAATGGGGACATGGAGCCTGGGGAATGGAGGCAAGGACGAAACCTGATAGACACTGTGGATGTACAAGACTCCAAGAGAGCTTCACGTGAAGGGAAGAAGCAGCGCAACCTCCTGAAACACTGATGCAACTCCCCAGCTGGAGCAGTGGAGTGGCAAGACAGGATGGTAGATGCTTAATGGATGCTTCCTTGAGCCTGTCTCATAACACTGATGAGATTGGGCCATGTATGTTGAGTGGCCTTACAATGAATAGGGCATTAATAAAGAGCTTTGTTTATTTTGAAATGTGTTGATCAATGAATAAATTGTTATTGATAATAAAGGTCCATATGTGTAGCAGCTGGGAGGGTGGACCATACAGTCCCACTATGCTTGCACTGGAGGTTTATCTATCCCACAGCTATCCTTACCCATCCCACAACTATCCTTACCCACCCCACTGCTATCCTTACCCATCCCACAGCTATCCTTACCCATCCCACAACTATCCTTACCTATCCCATAAGCATGCAAAGGCTTAACCCTTTTTTCAAAGTTTTCACCAACACTTTATTAAGTAAATAAAATGAACCAAGTGTGTGAAGCAAAGATAACCTTTATTAACAACTGTCTTAAGTAAACTGTATGACTTTATTAAAAAAGCAAAATGAACCAAGTAAAGTGTCTTTAAGCAAAGATTAGGTGAACAGGTAACAACTCAGTCTCTGGCACTATTCTCAGTCACTCTGAGGCATGTCCATAGCTGTCGAGCGGCCAGGAACTGTGGAGGTGGCTGTGGCTGGAGTGCTGGTCTGAGGCGCCATTGGGGTGCCTGGCCCCGAGAGTACAAGAGGGGATGGTATATTCAGGAAGCTCTCAGAGAGCTGACTCAGTCCCGTGAGGTTGAGAGGCCCTTCCTCAAGGACCTGGGATGTCAGGCACAGTACTGAAGACAGATTTTCTGTTGAGGGGCTTGGCTGTGGGGTGGAGGAAGGAGGAGTGTAGTGGGGCTGTCTGGTCTGCAGCTGGGTGAGGTGAGGCGTCTGTCGCATGCGATGTACCTGGGCCTGGACTGGGAAGGGCTGCCTCTGCTGTGGGAAGTCCTTGTTCTCGTAGCCTTGGTAGGTGAGCGGCTGTTGAAAGCCGTGGAAGGGCTGTGACATCGCCTCGGGTGGAGGAGCAGTCCTGGACGGGGTCGGAGCAAGTTCAGCTGGGCCTGGAGGGTGGTGCAGCAGTGCTGTGATCTTCTCCTTCATCACCTGGTACTGGGCCTCGGGCAGGTCCATGAGGGTCTGACTCACGTACGTGATGAAGGGCTTGTGGTTAGAGGATGGTATGTCGCTGTGGACCAGCTGAGAGAGAAGATCTGTGCTGGTCTTGATTGTGCCCCTGACCTCCAGCAGGACAGTGTGGCTCTGGCCCTCCAGTCTGCCTCTCTGCCTGCTTTTTGTGGAGGTGGAGCTGGGTGTGGGTGTGGGTTGGTCTCTGGCTGCTGCTTCTTCTTGCTCCATTTGAGACAGGGGATCCTCCACGTCCTCTGGCATGGGGAGTGCAGCTGTCAGGGGCGTCTCTGCCATGGGGCCCTCCAAAAACACCTGCCTGGAAACGGTAGCTGTCTCCTGGCTGGAAGAGGACTGGCTGTCTGTGGGCTGTCTGAGGGAGAGGGTTGACAGAGGGGCTGCTCCTCGGTGGCGGATCTCACCTTCCAGGAAGCTGCACTTGGCCATGACGTACATCTCCCGGTCAGTGAGCTTGACAGCGGCCTGCCTGGATTTCTTCAGGTGCAGCTTGCCATACCAGGTGTGCATGTGCTTCCACCATCCCAGGAGTACATGTAAAGTGTAGCCCAGGCTCTCTGCCTTGTCTCTCCATGCTGCCTGCTTTCTCTTGGTGTCACGATTGAGCCTGTGGCCCTTTCTCCACAAGTACTCATTCTCCCTCAGCCATTGCAGCACTTCCTCCTCATGGTCCTCGGAAATGGAGTACTGTTTCCTCTCTCCCTTCTCCTTGCCTTGCCTCTTCCTCTTTTTGGCAGGGGCTTCAGGGCCTTCAGCAGCAGGGCTTTGAGGGCCTTGGGGCTGGTCCACCACAACAGCAGCAGCAGCAGCAGCAGCAGGATAAGCACCAGCAGCAGGAGAAGCACCAGCAGCACCAGCAGGAGAAGCACCACCAGCAGCAGCAGCACCACCACCACCACCACCAGCAGCAGCAGCAGCAGAAGCACCAGCAGCTTCAGAGTCAGTGCCAGGGGGTGGGATGGTGGTTCTGTCCTTCTTGCCAGGGCTGGCAGGAGTAGGCACAGGCTTCCTCTTCTTCCCTGACTGGCGAACCATGGTGTTCTATCAAGATGTCTCTGGCAGCAGGTCTTTCCTCTGAATGCTGACTGCTTGCGAGCTGCATCCTTTTATATCCGTGGAGCTGACGCAATTCATCCTCCCCGCATGCGCAGTGAATGCTTTACATCCGCTACACATCCGCTATGCATCCTATAGGTGTCCGTGATGCATCCGCATCATCCGCTACACGTCCGCTCCTTCCGCTACGTGTCCGCTTCGCTATTCTCCCCCGGAAGCCCTGTGGGTGTGTCATCTGCTTCCATCCACTTCCATCCGCTAGGCTTCCTACGAACATCCATTTAACATCCTCGCAACGTACTACCCATGTCCGTTTCTTTCCTTTGTTTTCCATTCTGTTTATGCAGATTTGGGGCACTTTTGAGAGCGGATAACAATTGATGGAGCTACCTCCGAAATTTTGCCCCTCTGCTGTGTCTTTTTTGCATATGTTTTGCATCCGTCGGCTAATGTGACCTAGCCTTTAGCACCTAAATCTTACAAAGTAAATTTTTACAAAGCTCTTTATTTTATATGGATTTTTTTAAAAAAGTAATTATCTGATTCAACTTTTCTGCCTTATATTATGATTATTGTACCTATAAAAGACTATATTATTTTGAAATTGGTTTGAATTACTACATAAAATCTGGTGATAGTCTAATTTGGCTGTAGATAAATTGGATATTGATGGTGCTGTTGTAAAATTCTTGGCTTCTTTGAGATAGAATCCATCCTCTAATCTGAAAGAGTACAATTTATGGCCAGAATGGAGCCCAACATTTCTGTTGCTATATAAGACATTTGCTAAGGAAGTTTCATCCCATTTTATGACCTTTCTTGACATAGTTGTTAAGTGATTCACTGCAGTTAAGTTAGTAACACAGTTGTTTAGTGAATCTGGCTTCCCCATTGACTTTGCTTGTCAGAAAGTCGCAAAAAGTGACCACATGACTGTGGGGCGCTGCAACCATCATAAATATGAGTCAGTTGCTAAGCGTTTGAATTTTTATCATATGACCATGGGGATGTGGAAAATGGTTTTGTGAAAGTCACTTCTTTCAGTGACATTGTAACTTTGAATGATCACTAAAGGAACTGTTGCAAGTTGAGGACTACCTGTACTTTTCTGTTATGATATATAACAACTCTTGACAGAAGAGGTTTTGGCATAGATTGTGTGCATCTATAAGATATAAAAATGCTTGATGGTGGTCCTCCTGCAAGGGAAGTATACAGCTATAAAAAAACCTCTTACATTTAGAATGTGCATTACTGTTTACTTTGATTTCCTCCTATGTTGTTGGTAAAATTTTGTGTTAATCACTTATTTTTTTTAAAAAACTGTATATTATGAGTGTTTTATTGCATCAAATATTACACACTTTTCAATTGATTGTTCAGTGGGTTTATTATAGATCCATTGTTAATCACCAAGTATCTTTCTGATTGCAATGTGCATAAATTAAAACAAACAAGTAAGTAGGCGAGAGTTTTATTGTTGTGAGTAAATGATGATCCAAAATGTTGCCAATTGTTCCAAAAGAACACTGATATTGAATAAAGTAACTTCAAGGATGACGTATCATGTATTTAGTCTGTCTGTTTTCCTCTGTCAGTCTCTCTCTCTCTCTCTCTCTCTCTCTATCTATCTATCTTCTACCTACCTAGCTACTTTGGAAAAAAATGTAGACTATTGAAACTCTTAGAGTTGGAGTGGTAAAAAAATAAAAGATCCTTCCATTAATATTCCTTAACTTAGTTTTAGCTGTAACCGTTAAAATATGCAGGACATCCAATTTGGAATTGCCCACATTTTATTTATTTATTTTTTCCATTTCTAAGGTCATCCATTCTTGGCCATTTACAAGAAGATTAAAGATATCAGCAGAAATGCAAAGGGAACTGTTTCCTAATTATTTCATCAGCTTATCCCTACAATCTGATTTCACCCTAGGATAATAGGAGTGACAATTTTATCTACACATTTGATTACCACTTTGAGGATGTTTTATTTCTAAAACCAGTTCTGTTCTGATAGGCTATTGTTTATTTTTTCTTGATTTTATTATCTTCTGCCTTTACAATAGAAAAGGACTGTTTTAGTTGCTAATATTCAGCAAACTAGAGAAATTCTCAGGCTCCTCAGAGTACAAAAACCATTTTGCAAAATAACCAAATGACAATGTGAAGCACACAAGTTTACAGTTACAGTTGGATTCTGGATCTACATTTCTGTGCTGCATTGTAGCACATAACTGTACAGGTGTTATTTACAGTAGGTGGTTTTACTTCTTCCTTGTGAATTGATTTCGCAATTGCATGATATGAGGCATCAATGGTTACACATTTTGACATCAGTTTTGGCAGAAGATTTTTTTAGCTGAAGGAATAAACATTTCCCCACTTTTTAGCTCAGTAAATAATCACTATGAACATTTGCCATTGCCTTCATGGTTTCCTTTAGTTCCCAAACATTGATTCCCTGGAAGCCAAAAGAAAGCACTCATTTTGGTGGTTCTGCTGCATGTTGTTGGTTTTTTTGGCTTGCCACCTTGTGCTCTCACTTGACTGGAGCAAGTGCGTGAGTGTGTGTAGCCTTTTGTGTTGTTGTTCTATTTGTAAATTAAATATATCAAGAGTCACATCCCATCCACATTAAAACCACAAGTTCATCTAATCTCAATTTGGGGGAAAGATTTTAGCTCAGCTGACAGGGTTATATGCTGAGCTTTGCTCTCAAAGTTTTGCTAAAATAGCTTTTCACAAGCACCACTCTGGAGATCCAGATTTATTACACTTTGCCCCTTATCTACATATTTATGAAGCCGTCTGTTCCCCACGACCATCTCCATGCTGCTTATGCATACCTAATGCTATTTTCGTGGAGAAGCCATGTTTAATAAAGTAGTCTATTTCACTCCAACATAATAATTTCCAGTGACAGTGATGGAAGAATGGCAATCTAGTTGAAGGGAAGGCTAAATGGGTCCATAACAACCTAAGAGAGGGTTTCTATATCCTTGGGGGAAAGCATGTAACAGTCTAGTCATAATTTAAATAAAAAATAAAAATGTTAAAGCAGTCCCTGTTCCCTCTATTCCCACTCTCTCTCCCTCTGCCCACTTTCCAGCACCAGAGAACATCCAATAGAAATATGCACAGTAACTTGTTTTCCAGAGAGAAAACAAGATTCTCTCGCATTTGCTGCTCCATTTATTGTCAAGTAAGCAGTGTGATTCACAACCAAAGTAATAATTATCCAAAGGGAACTATTGTAAGACTAGCCCAAGCTTTCAAATGATCAGGTGGTACCACTGAAGCTGGAGAATAGTTCTGACAAATGTGATTGTGCTGCAGTATTTCACTGTAATGTTTGTGCATGCGTATGTCTGTGTGTACGTGGGCAGTACTTAGCATCATTTTCCAAATGTCTTCATTCAGGACCAAAGCTAAATGAATGATTTATGCATTTCCATGAATATAAGAGATGTGGTGACTCAATGGCTTAATGACACCATGGGAGATGGTGTCTTTCTGCTTCAGCGGTTCAACTTCTGGTACTATGTGGTGCTCGGTACAGTCAGTCAGATTTCTGTCCTCTGAACCTTCCCTATTGTGGCATCTTTTTGTGAGACAGCTCCAGGGGAGGGAGGAGGCCTTGGATGATATGCAGGAAGACCATTCACTAGGTGGCGAATTTTAGATTTCGGAAGAGATTAGACCTGCCATAAAATATTACTTTAAGTGGACCCTTATCTTCCTAGAAAAAGCATTTCTATGTTTCTGTATGTATATGCACTCACATGAGAATGAGCAAGTGCAAGAGAGAGTATGTTGACTCAAGGGACAAATAAAACTGGGGTTCAAGTTGCATAAGTTTAAAAAAAACCTATATGAGGTTAGGCAGAAGCATGTAAAGACAGATTGTTTGTATCTGGTGATTTTCATTTCGGCAGACAAAAGAGATCATTTCATTTATTGATTTACTGTGTTCTATAAACTCTACATCAGATCTAAATTAGGACTTCTAACATGCAATTTTCTTCTCCATTGCTTTTGATTGTCTCTGTGAAAGTCTGTTTAAATCAGACAAGGTTCCTTCCCCCTCCCTCTTTCCTGCTCTGGGTTGGTTTTGTGGGTTTATAGCTTTATTATGAAAATATTTAAATTTTTTTTTTTTGAAAAAAAAAAAAGAAATATAAAGCTTAAGGAGTCAGAAAAATCAAGTGCCGTTACAAAAGGTTGGGCTTTATTTCAGGATCTTCATCCTTCATTTCTTTCATGGAACAATATAAAGTCACAATTTCTAGACTCTGTGTGGATCTTACATAATACTTGTCTAGCCCACCATTCATTGTAATTTGTCACAAAAAAAGTTTCAGTAGAGATCTATGGAGATTCTCATCCAAGTCATGGTTGTCTCAAAGGTGCTTTTTCAAGAGGCAAATGGACTTTCTGGCTTTACTTTGAAGACATTTAGCTTCTCTTGCTTCATTTCACGAAACATCTTCATATATATATTTTGCTTTTAAAATATTTTTTAAAATATTTTGCTTTCATATATATATATGTAGTGCTTTTAAACTACAAAGATGTGGGATAATACCCGAAGGAAGCTGAACAGTATGCATGTAAGTACCTGCGAAAACTTAAGAAAACATACATATATATATGGCAAACCATTTCCCCAAAACTTTGCCAAAAAATATGTAAGGGCAAGTCCAAAACAATTGCCAGGAGTCAACACATGCACATGCATTTACACACACGGAAGGCCTGAATGGGAGAGGAAACTAGTTCTTTCTTTCTTTCTTTCTTTCTTTCTTTCTTTCTTTCTTTCTTTC
>BLBF01000007.1:58122172-58156013 GCA_015471245.1 Laticauda colubrina | reverse complement strand
TATATCTATATCTATATCTATATCTATATCTATATCTATATCTATATATCTAGATATATATCTAGATATATATAGATATATTTATGGAGATTCTCAGTCATCCAGGTCATGGCTGTTCCAAAGGTGCTTTTTCAAGAGGCAACTGGACTTTCTGTTTTTTCTTTGAAGACATTTCGCTTCTCATCTAAGAAGCTCAGCTCAGAGCTGAAGAAGGTTTTTTGATGAGAAGTGAAATATCTTCAAGGAAAAGCCAGGAAGTCCAGTTGCCTCTTGAAAAAGCACCTTTGGGACAACCATATTTCTATAGTTATCAGTGAAGCATTTTCCAATCTGATGTCAGATACACAGGATCTGCAAAGGTCTGAATCTCCAGTTTATAAAACCAAATCAGGATCACAGAAAGGAAATGATGTTTTATCAAGTCTTTTGACAATGACAAGGACTTTTTCCTTCCCTGCAGTCTGCCTTTATGTCAACAAGCAAGCAAATGTGGGGCCGTACCTTGAACGAAAGAGAGTGCAGCAACTCCCAGATCATTTTGGGCCTGAACGACCTTCCATGGTGCTACAGCAGGCAGTTCAGGCATGCATTGATTGTTCTCACCAGCAAAAGACTGTCTTCTCACTTGTCAAGCAGGGCTATGGTGCAGAAATGGTGTCAGGTAAAACTGGAGACAGTGTATTGCAGTAAATGTGTTTCTGCTTGCAAGAATGATAACCAGGACCTTGAATAGTCTTCTATCCAGCATTCATTAGTAAAAATGTTTAAGAGTAGAGTTGGTGGGGCTTTGTTTTATGCCTGTAATGATATTCCCCTGCATCAATTCCATATTTGGAAAGTCTGGTTTGGTTATAAGTTGCCTAGAGCAGGAGTCTCCAACCTGGACAACTTTATGACTTGTGGACTTCAATTCCCAGAATTCCTCAGCCAGCAACTCACCTTTGGGAGAGATGGGTGGCATATACATTCAAATAAATGAAAAAGTAGAATAAAGTCTGAAAAGCTGTTCACCAATGGAAATTCATCTCCACTTTGAACTGTCATGCTATAAACATAGAAGCAGTATGTTTTGCATTTCCAATCCACCTGATTTCATTGTTCAGCTTGTTTCTGTACCCCATGCCTGTTTGTTTGTGACAGTGAATAATTAGGCAATTCCACATTTATAATGTGCCACTGTTAAGGTAAAGTGTTGAGCTTGACTCCTTATGGTTATTTGAAAAAGTACTTTACTTGTTTGTTCTCTTTTCTGATCTATCTTACAATCCTTGGATTTCTTCGTAGTATCCTAGTAGTGCTGCACTAATCTGCTCTTACTCTGCTCAGCTTGTTGACATAAGCTAAGGTCAAACAGATACAGTCACCTGCTGTGACAGAGGCAGCCATTTTATCTACCCTTAACCACAAAAACTTACTGTGTGACTTTGGACCAATCATTTTCTCTCAACCCAACTTACTCCAAGGGTTGTTGTAAAGAAAAATGGGAGGAGGATATGTTGCATCTACTGTTTGGAGCTTCTGACTAAACATGAAATGAGATATAAATCAAATACAGACAGACAGACATACATTACACTGATGAAAAGATCATCAGTGAGTGCTCTAACTGCTATCCCTCAGATCATATTCTCTTTAAGAGATATTATGTATTTATTATACAATACTGGGAGGTTGGGATACTGACTCCTGTTTTTTGAAGTGTTTTAATTCACATTTCATGGCTTTAAAAATTAATCATATTTATAAAAGTTTTTAAATACATGTCTATGGAGATTCTCAGTCATTCAGGTCATGGTTGTCCCAAAGATGCTCTTTTCAAGAGGCAACTGGACATTCTGGTTTTTTTCTTTGAAGACGTTTTGGTTCTCATCCAAGAAGCTTCTTCAGCTCATTACTGTATTTTGAAATGCAGAAATAAATCACAATATTTATACCATCCTTTTAAAAATACAGATGGAAGAATGCTTTAAGAATTTTTTTTTTAAATATTGACAATTATCTTCTCCATTAACTCTGTTTTACTTCACTATAAGACTTGTCACGTTGTACAATTCTAAGCTTTATCCCACAGTGCAATATTTATTTATGTTCTGCTTCCATTTTTGTTTCCCCTCTGGGCATTTTGGTCCTATTTGCACCTGTGCTGAAAGAACAAAAAGCTAAACATACACATACAAAAACCACTTTAGCTGAATCCTGAAAATATGCCAGGTTGTTATATCTAGTAAAATTATTATTATTTTCTTGTATGGTTAAGGCTGAGTTCCTATAAACGTGAATGCAGCAGCAGTTCTGAGATTCTGATTAGACTCAGTTCAATATAGCAAAAGTGAAATATAACCTCTGCTTTTAAGATCTCTGACATCTTTTTTGTTTCCATCAAAATTGACAGAATTGAGGAACCACTATAAACTCTAATCCAAAAAATTCTCCTACCACAAGTGGTAGTATTTCAACAATGTAAATCAACATGAAAAAAATGTATAGTTTAGTAACTGCTGATAGTGTAAAAATGGCCATGCTGACAGGAGATCATATTAGGCTGATACAAGGCATAATATCACTATGCCAATGATGGGGAAGTACTCAGTCAAAGGGACATCAGCTTGATTTGCATGTAACTATCTACCCTTTTCTCTCTCCATCAGTTTCTGCCTCTTTTGAAGGAAAACAGCACCTCTTGAGCCTCCCAGTTGTGAACAGTATTGGTTACGTTTTGCGATTCCTCAAAAAGCTTTGCCGTAACTTATTATGCGACAATCTTTTCAGCAACCAGCCTTTTCCACAATATAACACTTCTGAAAATCCAGAAGGGTACGAAAATGGACAGATGGAATCAGGTAGGTTTAAGAGTTATAAAAATAATGAATCTTCCAAAAGTGAGCCAAGTTGGTGTAGTGGTTAAAGGTACCGGGTGAAAAACTGGAGGACTATGAGGTCTAGTCCTGCCCTAGACAGAAAACCAACTGGGTGACTTTGGGTTGGTCTTTTTCTCTCAGCCCTTGAAGGAGGCAATGGCAGACCATTTCTGAAATAGCTTGCCAAGAAAAATGTAGGGACTGATCCAGGCAGGCTCCAAGAGTCAGGCATGATTGAATGGAAGGAAAAAAAAATCCCACTAATTAGTTCCAATTGACTATTTGACTATTACATCAAGCCAAAATATGCTGCTTTTTGCTCCTCACTAACTAAAATTATTTTCATACATATTTAAGTTGCATCTCAAATCAGATATAGGAGAACTCTGCCTCTGCCTTCACTTTTAAAACATACAATATATAGGAATTGGGCTTTTGGGGAGGATGACATAGGGAACCCATTTTGATTGCAGCAGCATATGGAAGAGTTTTGGCTGTCCTGCTACATGGTGGTTTCCAGCTCTATGTTTTAAAAGGCATTTAGCTCAAAGCTAGGGGAAAGAATAGATACTGTCATTTAATTAAAGTCTTCTTTGAGTTGTGTTTCCATAAAGTTTCCTTGGCAATAATAAGGTAGTACTTTGCCATTAGGTTGCATATTGTAGCTTGCATGCCAAAGGGATTTTGGATTTGACCCTGCTTAGCTTTTGAGATCAGCCAATGTTAGCTAGGTGCTACCTCCTAATTTAGATTCTCTTGCCCATATTTTTTGTCAATTATAGGATTAATGTCAGTTTCAGGAAAAGAAAAGGAATTTAACTGAGGACTCCTTTATCCGTCACAGACAGTGCACTTTCCAAGTGAAAAAAAACAGGAGTGAGTTGGTGGGTGGGAAGTTCATAGAAAGTTGTCCCCAACCATCCATTTTTCATTGCAAATTGTGGTGGAATATCTAACAGACCCCGGGAACAGAGAAGAGAGAGCCCTGCTGCAAGGGGAAACACAGGGAATTAAGGTAAAGATTCCCTAAAGATAAGGCAGAAATATGAAAAGGAGCTATAAAGTAATTCTGTCTTAAATACACCAGGTATAAGTTGAGCTGGAGAACTAATTGAGGGGCTTTCAAGATCGAGATCAAGCTTTTCAAGGATAGCAGCCCCAGGAAACAATAAAACTGGGGTCAGCTTTATTTGATAACAGACTATTATAACAGAATCTTGAATTAATTTCAACAGCATTTGTGTTCTGCATGTTAGGCCTTGCTTCTGCCATGTATTTAGACTTCTAGGCAAATATAATTTGAGAGATAGGGGTTATTTTTTCCTTCTATGTCATCTTCAGGTCTGCCAAAAATGGAGTCTTTCTTAGAATGTGCTGGCAAAGGGGGCTATGAAATTTAAACTTTATAATGTCATTGTTTTCTTTTATCCAAACTGTAAAGTGCATTAAAATGCTTTGAGGAGTTCGTTAAAAACATACTTTAATGGCTCAACATAATAGCCATACGTGTCTTTTTCCTGACTTTAAAGTGTTCTTCTGAAAGCAGAAAAACACAACAAACACAATTTGAGTTCAGTTTCTTGTATGCTACAAATGTGCTGTTTTATTCTTCCTTTCACTTAGTCCTGTAGCATTCAGTCTTTTTTTCCCCATACAATAATTGCTGCACACAGCTTTGGAGTAAAGTCAAAATAAATGGTTTTTATGGTTATCAGTATTTCTGGCTTTGGTTCATCATTTAATTACCTGCACAATTCATTTATTGCCTCATAGATTCCACTTCCTGGAACATTATCCTTTAAACAATACATAAAATATTAAGGTCAGGCTTAAAGGGGGAACAGGAGATCTGTTCAATCTAGTCAACCACAACAATATTTAATAGAAAGCTATTTGCCTGTCTAAAGCAGTTTGTGAAGGGAAGGCTGCTACGTTGTCTCTAGCATTTGAAATGAGATGCAGTGGGATGATTTGAGAGACAGATTTTTCATTCTTTGTGAAAGCTGAGCTCCAGCCAAGAGTGGGGTGTGGGTCTGCTGTCTCTGCCTCCCCTGGACAGGTCTTGAATGACAGCAATAGGGTCAAGGGGCAGGCTATTACAAGGGCAACTTTAAGAGAGTCCAAAAAAAAAAGTCAAGATGGTGTCCATGACTACATGATTGAACACCCTTTTTTTATATGGAACAAGTCACCACTTTCCCTCTTTCTTCTCCCTGCTTCTCCCCCTTCCCTCATGCCAACCACTCCATTGCTCCACTTTGATGGGGGAGGTGTAATTTAACAACCGTTTCCCCAGAGTCAGGTTGACTGTCACAGGAGGCTCATTCTGCATGTGTGGCAGAGCTGGAGGATGAGGATGGGCCATGCCTCCCATGACAGCCAACCTGACCCTGGCTGAACCAGTTAAATTATTTGATCCCACCACTGTACGGAACACACATGCAACACACATATCAAAAGGGTGGGATTTCAATTCAGCAGGCACAGAATTGCCGTCTTCACTCTTTTGAAAGCTTTGTGTCATTCCCCCCAGACATTCCCCCCTTTTTTGTGACCACAGCCTAATATGTCACTTTGTAAACACATTCCTTATACAAACCAGGCATGTTAATGTACTCTGGTGCTTTAAGTTGATGGCAGATGTGCTAGGCTCTTCTGATGTTAACTTTTAGATAAAACACATTCAAAGCTATATGTTTCAACACTATTTAAAAGTTACTGTGTATAAATAGAGCGTGAACTCTACATTTGTTAAATTAGGTAACATGATACACAGTCTGTCTGTCTGTCTCTGTTCTGTCTGAAAGAAATCAGCCCACTCTGGCCCATTTCCTAACAATAAGGAAAACAGATATCCAAGGGAAGAAGACGATAGAGCATTGAAAAATGGGGGGTTGTCCCACGATTCCAATTACCTCTTCCTCTACTTTCCTTCTTAATCTCCAGATTAATACTGCTTGCATTAAAATTAACGGTCTTTCAATCTCAGTTTCATGAGATGGCATAAACCTTTATACTGATTTTCCCAAGGGCATCTGGTAAGAACAGAAAGTTGGACCCAGTGACCCTTTTCTTATATCCATCACCATATTTTTATATTGGCTATATTCCTTAGTAATTAGAGGAGGGGGTTTTTTTGACCAAGGAAAATACAATAATGGAGAAGGGAAAAAAATAAAGGAGAAAAACAATGTTATAACCCCAAAATGAATGCCAGGCCTGCTAGTTCCTATAGTTTGCTTCCAAGGAAAATTTAGAGCAACCTTTCAGCCTCCAGATATATAAGACTACAACATCCATCTCCCAAACTAGCACACTAGTCCCGATCTTGAGAGCAAATGGAGATGCATTTGAATCACCACATCTGAAGGGAGAAGAGTGCTACAGAGACTGCAAATAAGAACATGGAAATATGGTCAGTTGCCAAACTGATGAACCTCAGTATGTGACTTTCAGATTTGCATATCATATTATGAAGACTCTTTCTTATCAGAGAGAAATCATCTACCGAGAAAAGCAAGATTTCCATTTGCTCCTGTAGCAAATTCTAAATCCCCAGGCAGTCTTTGTTTCTTTATTGTTTTAATGTGCATGTGCAGAAAATGTGATAACATTCTGGACATAATGCACAGTATAGTTCATTCGTGTTTCTGAAATTAAACTGTCAAGAGCTATCTTCCCTGGTAGTATTTTAATGACTAATATTTTTGTCATAATGGCTTGCTAATGCCAATGAATAACAGAAAAGACTATGGTGGTACAGAGAACACCGATGAAAAATAAAAATTGAAATATTACAACCCCTTTTTTTATCAGAGTATCAGTATTTTGCAGCAGCAAGTATCTGGGAATTAGTGTTCAAGCGTAAGGTGAATGATAAGAAGCCTCTCCAATATTTCCATGGGTCCCACTCTTTGATTCTGCTTCACATAATTATAGTATCATGCCTAAAGCATTCTAAAATAGTAACTTACACCAAGATTTTTCAAGCTGTGTTTCACAGAACTCCATAAAAACTTGATGAGACTAAAAGCAAAAGAAACCTCAATCCACACAGACAATTTTCGATCATTAGAGCTTTGCCTCTTTAGCCTGGATCCCAGGATTTTTTATTTTTTTAATAATCAGGTTTTACAGCCTGAAAAAGTTTGAAAAGTCTAAATTAGACAACTGCTGCCAAGGAATCAATGCAGTGCAGGATCACCTGGCTTCTTTTTCTGTAATTTGCTAACAAAGCCCAATTTCAAATAAGACATAGGGCTTGTACCAATAGCAAGAGCACTTAGACTTATATACCGCTTCACAGTGCTTTGCAGACCTCTCTAAGTTTACAGAGTTAGCATATGGCCCCCAACAACCAACTAGGTCCTCATTTTACCCACATTGGAAGGCTGAGTCAGCCTTGAGCCTGGTGAGATTTGAACTGCCGAACTGCTGGTAATTGGCAGTTAGCAGAAGTAGCCTATGGTACTGCATTCTAACCACTGCACCACCACAGATCTTAAAAATAATAAGCATTTTCTGTGTGGAAGATTAAAGATCTGTCAAAATCCATTTTGTTTATTTTCATGACTCAAAATCTAGCACAAGGTTTTACCAATCAAGTGCCCCTTTCACACCTTCCTGTTGTAAATGCAAGCAAAGAGGAGACTTAATAGTCAGTAGTCAGCTATCTGCTGTGTGATTTATTTTATACCATGGAACTAGGATGGGACCTCTGCTCCATCAGCCCAGAAAACTCTTGAACTTACATATTTATTTAAGCCTAATCATGTCTTTTTGCACATATTCAAATAATCATTTCAAAGCAATTTAAGCTCTGAGTCTCAGATTGACAGTGATGTCCATATTAATTAATTTCCAAACTAGGTTGCTACTGCCTTAAAATTGAACTCCAACTTATTTCAATTATAAGTCTTTATTAATAATTTGTGTATAATACAACTCTTTCCATTTGCAGTAGCTCACACTTTAATTTGCTAGGGGATTTAAACCATCCGCCCAGTCTTTAGAACAGAATTAAAAACAAGAAGTTTCAAAATCAATGTTGTTGCTTTAGGAAATAGCACTGTGTTCCATGATAACCTGATGCTTTTCTTTCAAGCAGAAACAGTTATACCTGAAGATTATCTGGTTGATCCACTGGCTACAAAGCATTACAGCATTGATCCCTCCGATTCAGCATTTAATTGCATGGGATCATTGTACTCTATGAGGCAGAGTTCTGGAGAGGGACGGCATGGTGGAGGGTCATCTTCCACCTGCAGCCATCGTTCGGCTCAAGTGGCTTCTGGAGGACCATCAACCACTACTCTGAGGCATCAAACATCAAGCCCAACCAGAAACGGAACCATTCTGGAAGGAAACAGAAATGGTAACATGTCACTTTTCCCTTTCGTCTAATGATTTTATCACCTTGATGATTTCTGTGGTCTTATTTCAAACTTCCTCTTGAGAAAGCAATTATGTGTGCAGTAATTGCAATCAGATAACAGTAGGATTGTGTCAACAAATCTTGACAGCCCCCCAACTTTTGTGCAGTAACTGTGCAAGGATGGGATCTCTGTGCAAAGTCTGCAGACATGCAGGACTTATTCTTGCAATCTAATGCACACAAGTCCTTAGAAGTTATGCTTAGTGCTGTGACATACAGTAAACCAGCACAAATTACAGTAGCTGTATAAGTCACAATTATGACAGTAACTTTAGATTTCCCATTCAGTTCATTTGACTGCTCTGATGAAAACAATGATTTGGAGCTCTAATTTAGCTCCTTTTGTGTTTCATGTAATAGTAGAACATTTCTGAAGTTTGCATATTTTTTCTTTCTTATAAACCAGATGTCATCAAGATGTTATTTTATAAAGACCCTGGGCAGCCCCAAATGTAGCCCTATCTATCTATGTTCTGCTCTGAGGTTGTAAAAGGTAGAGTAGGAATCTCATACCCAGGAGAAGTAAAGATGCCGGCTGGGGTCAGTCAAACATAAGACATAGATTGTTGATGCACCTATTTAACTTCCATGCAAGTCCCTACCACATATTAATCTTATTATGGAAGAAAATAACATTGTAAATAAGAATATTTAAAAGTTCAGACATGAGATTCAGATATCAACTATCATTTGAAAATAACAAGCAACTTTTTTTCCAAAATGAAGGAAAATTAGATCTTACTGAATGAATATAGTATTTTTCCCCCAGTCTACCTGTCAGAGATTGATGGGATCTATTATACTGGTTGAGGCTAATAGGGGATAAAATCCCCTCTGCTATTTACAGTACATGAAGAAAACTAATTGAAATAGGATTACCAAAAATCCAAATGGTCATTAGATGGCAGCAAAAAATTAGAATTTTGTGTATCTCCTCATTGCACTTCAACCTATGTCTGGGTTTTTTGTAGCCAGGGTCTTGAATCAGACAATATAAACAGACATTATGAGGTATTTGGTGTTCTCTGAGCTTGGTGGTTTTCTTGCAGAAGTTTCATTGCCAAAATAGGTAACAACGTCAGTGCATCAAACTAAGAGATCCAGGACCCCATACTTCAACCCTGAGCTACAAATATTCTCCTCTGTTGGTTAAACAGATATTGTCCAGTTGAAGAGCAGATTTTGCTGCTACAATAAATTTCTCTCATTGGTAAGTGACCTGCCCCACAGCTTGTTCACACAATGTTCTTGCTAGATACAATTCCATCAAGAGGTAATCAATAATCAATCCTCAGACGAGATAAGAAACAGACCAGAAGTATCCTCTCTCTACTCCTACTACCTACCATGCCTAAAATACTAAGCCACGAGACAGGAGATACCTTCAGTATAAGAACCCAATGTTATCATTTAGCCTAGTGGTAGCAAGATTTTAAACTATATTTATTTAATCACCAAAATATAATTATGCAACTTCTGACCAGATAAAATCAGTTTTGCTATCCAAGAGAAAATGCAAGTCATTAATATTTAACTTTCCTAAAGGTACAAACATCTTTTTTAAAAAAGGTAGTTAATCCGGTTGTGGGATTCACTTGGTTCACACCAGTTCAGCCAAACTGTTTGTTAAATTACCCATCCACCCCCTTATCAAATTGAATCTTTGGCACTGTGCTGGAGAAATGGGCAATGGAGCGGCTAGCATGAGGGAAAGAAAAGGCCACTTTCCCTCTTTCTTGTCCATGCTCCTCCTCCTTCCCTCATGTTGGCTGCTCCATTTCCCATTTCTCCATTGCAGCACAGCGCAGTACTCAGGATCTACTTTGATAGTGGGGGGAGGCATAATTTAACAACCAGTTCACCAAGGGTCAGGATGGCTATCATGGGAGGATCAACCCACATGTATGGCGGAGCTGGAAGGCCATGCCTCCCATGACCGCCAACCTGACCCTGGGTGAACTAGTTGTTAAATTATTTGAATCCCACCACTGAGTTAATCTGTTGTAGTTTCTAGCTTGAAGCTAGAAACTAGGATACTGTGAGTTCTAGACGTACATATGAATGAAGCCTGCGGGGTACCTTTGGCCAATCACTTTCTCTCAGCCTTAAGAAGAAGGCAAGAACAAACCATTTCTGAAAAAAATGTTGCTAAAGAAACTGCAGATACTTGTCCAGGCAATCACAAATAGTAATTGTCAATAGTAATTTGAAGGCATATGCACACAAGGTACAAGTATAATTCTAATATATTTTGCCTGGAGACTGCTCCAACTCCCTCCTTTCTTGGCGCAGACAGGACTCAAGATTTTGGTGGGTACCATATTCAGAAGCCTGATCAGTGCAACCCAAATCTCTTCTGATTCTTAGGCTTCTGAATGTGCTGAGCCACAAAGGAGGCAGGAGAATTTCTCCTTGATCAGTGTGCTTTTAAATGGTGGATGATATGCAGAAATACTCATGCTACATAGTGTTTTCTGGTAGTATGAAAGAGATCCAGAATCCACTGCAATGTGAATGCAATAGAACTCTCTTACCCCCAGGGAAACTGAGTCCCAGGTGAGCCATCATACACCTATAAAGACTGGACAACCAGCTGCTTCTAAAACAGGAGCAAGACAATACAGATCTTGTTCACTAGACCAAAGAGTTACATTGAGTAACTGCACAAGAGATGGACTGAGAAAATAAAATGGAAGAAGTTGACCAAAGGTTTAATTATTTGCAGCACCTCAATCTTTAGGATTTGGCTAGAGGAGACAGTAATTTCATTCATCGATGGTAGCTGCTATATTTTCTGCAGAGTTGATTATGTGGGCTCTTTCTTCTTGTGAAGAATATTGTAAATCTGCAATTCCCATTCTTCAGAAAAAGGAAACTTTGAGAAGTTCATTGCATGGAGAGTGAAGGCACACAGGATCAATCACTGTACTATTCTTTACAGGAAAAAAAGCATCATTAATATGGGAGCTCTTGAAATGCTATGAGTCAAGTTGCTAAATTCTAACTTCATGCAACTTTTGATTCCCAGTAAGAGATTTATGTAAATCTAAATCTGCTGGTAGCTAGCTGATGTTATCATGTTCTGTGTACACTGTTTAAGAATGGATAAATAGGTTCCCTTTCCTTTTGAAATGCTTTCTAAGATTTTAAGCACCCCATAGTTCATTTACATTTTTCCTTCCCACCTGCCAAAGCCAGGAAATTGGATTTTATCTAAATTATGATCTTTATGGGTAATTATTGGTGGCAAACAGTCCTCTCTCTTTGTAATTTGAGTATTCTTTATCATCTTGATTAATTCTGATGACAAGTGCCCTAGGATACCTATGACATGTGAGAGATGAGATTGTTATTAATGTATTTAATCCCTGGTGTGAATAATTTCAGATGCATAAATGCAGGATTTATATACAGGAAGAACTCCTACAGCAAGAAAAAAAAGCAAAAGAAAAAATAACTGCATACAATATTCATGAAGAACAGTGGTCTCAACCAGTTTTACATCAGTTCTGTTGACTATCAATTAACTCAGTTCATGATGTTGAATTTAGTTTCTTAAAGTCTTTATGATGTGAGTCCAAAATTCTCCTGGAAGGCCTTTTATGGAATTCATTTTCTGGGTTTATAAGTAAACAGCTGGGCTTATTTTGTTCATTTTTTGGTTTTTTTGACATTTAAAGCATGTGAATGCCAAATAGAGGAAGTCTTCGGAATAAGACTATCTTTATCAGTATATTGCAGAAATGAACCATAAAACTTGATCATTGTAACTTTAAACAGTTAAATTAAAATCTCTTATAATCTCTATTTATTTAACAGTTTAAACTGTGCTTCTGGATCTTCCATTTCTTAATAATATATTTGAGCCTCTTAGCTCTCCTGTTCTTCATCTACTAGATATTTTAATTCCTCCATATCTCTCATACCCTTAATGTGTCTCTTACTCACTTATATTGTATAATGCTCTGTCAGACATTTTGATGCTTCTTTGTACAGCAGTGGTAGACTAGAAACATAGAAAACTGCAATATAGAACATCAGGTCATTGGTCTGCTTTTTTCAGAATTGTTAACATTACCCAACACGGTTCTGCGGTCTCAGGCAGGACAATCAGTTCCTGCTCTATAAGGAGAAGGTGGAAATTGCATTTGGAGTTTTTGGTGGGCTGCTATCTACAGGGATCCTGCCTTCCTTGACTCTTATCAATGATGTACGTCCATGCTGATGTCCAGATAGTTCTTGTAGCAGACTACAGACCAAGCAGGCTAACACAAAGTTAGCACTGTTGCAATTCCTGAATATATTTTACACTTATGGCTACTCCATCTCTGGTTTTGTGCGAAGATGTTAAGCTAGAGCAGGGTGTTGAACTTGATTTCACTGAGGGCCACATCAGGATTGTGTTTGACCTCAGGGGGTCAGGGTGGGTGTGGCCAAGGTGGCTGTGGCCAGCCAATGTACTCGTGTCATGGGTTCTTGTGGTGGCCCAAGCACTCTGTCAGTAAAAACGGGCTCCCAAGCTCCATTTTCGGTTGTCACGGCCTCCTGCAAACCTCTGCCAGTGAATACAGAGCCTGGAGCCAATCCTTTGCTGTTTCCAAGGTGGCCCCATGGGCCAGATCTAAGTACCCTGTGGGCTGGATCTGTCCCCGGGCCTTGAGTTTGACACTCCTGAGCTAGAGGTTTCCTGAAAATTTCTTTCCTGTAGCGACTTAGGATTGATAAACCAAATAGTATCACATAGCCAATGTGATGAATTGGAATTAGGGAGAAAATATATGAAAATCCTTCTTTGTTTGAATTTCAGTTAGTTCTCATCTCCTCAAGCTATGAGGAGATAATATCATATGATATTAATTTTAGAATAAATTGAGGTGAGACTTCTTCAACCAAGTCAAGGGTCTTCAAACTTGGCAAGTTTAAGTTGTGGATTTCAATTCCCAGAATTCTTGAGCTAATATGACTGGAGCAGTGGTGGGATTCATTTTTTTTTTACTACCGGTTCTGTGGGCATGGCTTGGTGGGAATGGCAGGGGAAGGATTCTGTAAAATCTTCAGTCAGAGGTGGTATTTGCCAGTTCTCCGAACTACTCAAAATTTCCACTACCGGTTCTCCAGAACTGGTCAGAACCTGCTGAATACCACCTCTGGACTGGAGGAGGAATTCTAGTTTGAAGATTCCTGAACTAAATTATGCAACTAACATTATATCCCATTGTCTAAGCCTTTAATCTTCCATTCACTAGGTCAGTTTGGTCTAGAAGTTAAGGTACCAAGCCAGAAACTGGGAGATTGTGAATCCTGGTCCAGTCTTTGGCATGAAAGCTAGCTGGGGGACTCAGTCACTCTTTCTCAGCCCAACCCACCACACAGGGATATCATTGTGGAGAAAATAAGAGGAGAAAGAAGTATTAAGTATGTTTGTCACCTTGAGTTATTTATGAAAATAATAAAGACTAGATAAAAATAAATGTAAAATTAAATTCCCCCTGGATGCATACATCACAGATATAACAATATAACAACAGCTAAGTTAATATGGCATTTTTCTCTTCTGAGCCAATGACCTATATACATAAATCACTTTTTACCAACAATATTAAGGTACTGTGAATTAGTATTATCAATACTATGAATAACTGTCAAGTATTAATTCTATGTATTGTACTGTCAAAAATGATGCTGAAAGATATTGACACATCTTCAGTAAAGTATTTAATTTTTTTTGAAGAACAACTAAGCAGGTATCATTTAACTCTTGTGCCATCTGGCACTTTAAAAGAGAAGAGGAGTAAACAAAAAGGGAAATGCTCAGGAAAGGAACAGAGCACAGAGACAACAATCAAGATGTATAATTCTACAGTCTCAAAATAAAAACAAAAATGCACTTTCATCCCCAAATGCTTTATTGCTTTGATTAAATGCCAAATGACCTTAATCTGCCCAGGTTGGTGTCATTAAAATGTATTGCCACCACATTCATCACTGTGCTGTTTAGTTCCTCTCCAAAGAGGGAGTCATTACATCTAAACTCCTGATTTACAAAGGCATAAAACCAGAAAGGATTCTTACTTACATACACAAAGGTTAGGCCTGTTCCCACGTGTAATGTTTCCTTTCCTTTATATTGTTGAAGGAAAATATTGATGAAGCAAATATTGGTGAAAGGAAAAGTACAGCCATGACGTATCCTATAATGAGAAAGAGAGAAAAAGATATCATTATCAGGACTTTCTGAATTTGTCAGCTGCCAGGTTCTAGTTTCATACACACTTTATCAGACTGGGGAAAAAAAAATAAGAATAGAGATAAAGGATAGGGGATTTCCACACTCTCCTCTAAAATATAATAAAGAACACCATAGAAATGGTTTACTTTTCACCATGAGAACTGCAGCCAATTGAGATTATTCCAGGGTGGGATTCAAATTTTTTAACAACTGATTCTGTGGGCATGGTTTAGTGTCGCTTGGTGGTCATGTGACTGGGTGGACATGGCTTGGTGGTCATGTTATTGATTGGATGTGGCCAACTTAACGTCACTCACATCGAGTCACGCATCTTCTCGCCTGGCCTCTCAAGTCTGTGGGGATGCTGCTGCAACAGACGTAAGTGTGAAAAATAGTCAAAAGCCACTTTTTTCAGTGCCATTGTAACTTTGAATGGTCCCTCCACACAAGCAAAGTACCAGCAAAGGAGGGGGAAAAAAAACTCCAGAGACATTCCTGAGACAGGAAGTCTTGTCCTGCCAAGAATGTAATAAGGGTTAACAGAGAGGCAGTTCCTGTAAGCAACACCAGAATGTTTCCTTCTTGCCTACCTTACAGAATTAGGCCAGTAATTTCTTCTAACTGGTTCTCCGAACTATTTAAAATGTTAACAATCGGTTCTAGCGAATAGGTGCGAACTGGTAGAATCCCACCCCTGGATTCTTTGGTTTAAATGACATGTTGATTCCATGATTTACTGAAGTCTTGTTTTGCCTTTTTGATGGCTGTTTTGATCAGTTACCTGTGATGATAATAGCTGGAGTTTATTTATTTATTTATCATATTTTTATAGTTGTTCATCTCAGGTAGTGACTCTGGGTAATGGACATAATAAACCTATCCAAATATCTGAAACCACCAATAAAAACAAAATAGTGAGATTTTGTTATTGATAGAAACATATGAGTTCTGGATGAAGTCCATGAGTTTCACACTTAAAGTTCAGAAAACATTAATGTCAAAAAGTGGAGCAGGGTAATAACAAGGATAGTAGGATATGGGGATAGGATCAAAGCAGACTTATGAAATAGGTATTTTGCATTCATGATGCAGAATTTGGTATTTACTATTTTCAATCAACAAGTTGGTAGCTAACATTTTTTTTATTTCATGTCACAAGAAATGGAAGCATTTGGAGCTGACCTGCCTTCTACTTCTTGCCCCATCCTATTAGCATCTCTCTTTTATATGTACTGATCTGGAATCACACAGGGTACAATAGAAAAACAAATTCTAAAGACCGGAAATCAAATAAGAAATGAGGGAAGTGACAAACTAACTGCAACAATGTCATTACTATAGCATTAAAACAGAAATATAAATGTGCAAGACACATTGTACGTTTATCAGACAGAGATGGACACAAAAAGTAACGTAGTGATGGCCCTATAAATAACACATGTCCACTTGGATTATCTTGGATGGACTATGAAAAGATCTCAGTCCCAATTGGGAAGCCATAGCAAAAGATTGAATGAAGCTGTCATTTCATATATTATCTGAACTTCAACATTATCTGGATGAAAATGACAGTGAAGTGATAAAGTGAACACGATCTAGACTAGATGCAAGTTCCTTTGAATTTAATTGCAAGAAGATATGAAGTGTCAACAAAGCAAAATATGCATAAAAATCAATGGCTGAATATCTAATTTAAAAGTTACTGCTTTTAGATATGTTGAAGGCATAGAATTGCACTTCCACCAAACACTAGGAAAGATCCTATCAGAAGAAATTATAGGCTGTGTTCACACAAGGAAACCTATAGTTTAATTAACCATAATTAAGTAATTCAACCTAATTGATTGGATTCACATAACATACTGTGCCACCATCTGCCACAATCATTTTAGGTTGGTATATCAGCCATAGATATCCATAGGTAGGTAAGTTGCAGCCCTTCAGTTACTGCTGAATTAAAATGCTCAGCACCAGAGGTGGGATTCAGCAGGTTCTGACCAGTTCTGGAGAACCGGGAGTGGAAATTTTGAGTAGTTCAGAGAACCGGCAAATCCCACCTCTGACTGGAGATTTTACAGTGTCCTGCCCTTGCCATGCCCACCAAGCTACACCCACAGAACCAGTAGTAAAAAAAATTGAATCCCACCACTGCTCAGCACCCTTCATCCTTAACCACTGAATGCCTAAACAAATGGAGACTTTAAGATATGTGGACTTCAACTCCCAGAATTCTACAGCCAACATGGGAGTTGAAGTCCACACATAGCATTTGCGTTATTCCTGGAGTGCTACAGGTTCCTCACTTGTGCTTAGGCTATAAAACAAGATTGATCATTGTTTTCAGGCCCTGGATTCTTTCCCCAAATTACCTGAAACCCTGTGAGATGTCTCATTTCAGGACTCTTTCCCACAGCTTAAATCTCATGAGGCTTGGTGATCTTGTGTCATTATAGCTATTTAAAAATCCTATAATTTAATTTAATTTATATTAGTGCATCGCCAAGAGCGGAGTTTCTAGGCTGGTATCTTTGGATGTGTTGGGATTACAATTCCCAGAATTCCCAGCCAGTCATTCATGGTTATTCTGAGTTGGAATTTTGAGCTGAACTTTAAAACAAGGATGGACAGCTTAGAATTATCTTGTTAATGTGGGTCTGTGACTTCTTCAATGTGTTGTGTTTGCTTCTATTAGCTGATGGAACTAAAATCTCCAGGGGCTTGGAGACACCAAATTTAATGCTAGTTTGAACATTTCGGTCAGGTGCAAGATTGGGGAAAGTTTCTATAGAGGAGGGAGAGAAACAAAAAAGAAGACACAAGCCTTTTCTATGGAACTTGGATTTCATTCGCATCCCCCACAATTATTAGTCCCAAAAATTTTTAACAAGCAGAGATGTCTGGCAAAGATATAAATGTGGGCTTGTCAAGGTTTATTCTGGAGTATTAGAAGAGGACATCTTCATTCTCAACATTATGGAAGCATGGCCATCTTGGGGGGGGGGGGATGTGCAAGAACAAACAAATGACGTCTAAGTCACGCAGCATAAATACTTGTATCAGATATCACAATATAAACTACATAATTAGGTTATTTGCACAATATCATGCTATACATACTGTGTTTTTGATGTTATTTTGACTGTGAAAATCCTGCTTGTTCCTGAATGCAATATAACTTGTGTTTCAGACTTGCCCTGACCTGGTTGTTTAGAAAAAAAGAGCCTTGGACTGCATTGGTAGTGAAAGGAATAACTTTAATAAAGCCAAGTGGTTACAAGATAGAAAAAGCCAGATCTGAGGCTTAAGCCTACTTGCTTTTCCTTTTCCCAGGTCCCCAGCCCCGCAACTATCTCCCAAGTGTCCAATTGGATTAAAAACAAATTGTTTTGGTCACAGTTCTGATGCTTGGTGGGCTCGGTGATGTTTCCGCATTCCATTCCCACGGTTGTGACCTTGAAGTCGGCTGGCCAATCTCTTCCCCTGCCCCAGGATTCATGATAGTCTGGCATCAGTGAAGCAGTAGTGAGGCAAAGCAAGATGGCAGCACTGACATCATGTTTCCATCTTGTGCATTGATCAAAAATTAACAGGCATTAACATTATAAAAATGCATTTATTACCTTATGATTGTACCTTATGATTCTTGACTCTTGACGAATGTATCTTTTCTTTTATGTATCCTGAGAGCATTTGCACCAAGACAAATTCCTTGTGTGTCCAATCGCACTTGGCCAGTAAAGAATTCTATTCTATTCTATTTATTAAAACTTTCTTGTTAAGTTCAGACAATAGGCTCAGCCATATATTGTTTAATTATGACTTATTGGTAAACCATAACTGACTGGACTCATACAAAATGATCAGCTTGGAACATGCTTTACAATTTACAGAGGTTGAGTTCACATGATATATTAAACCAAAACCAAAGAAACTTTATTACACCTTAAAATGACATGCAAACACAGTCATTGTATCAATGTAACCTACCGTAGTTATATAGACTTCAAATTGTTTGGTATGGCTGGTCACAGCTGATACACTACAACTGGAACAATGAATGAATTGTTATGTGTTGTTCTCTCTCACTAACTGTTGCTTCACTCCTATAGCTGCCAGTCCATCTCCAGAAAGACAGGATGCCACAAGACCCATAAGCAAAAATCCTTTGACCTGGACTGTGGATGATGTGGTATGGTTTGTTAAAGATGCGGATCCTCAAGCTTTAGGACCCCATGTGGAACTCTTCAGGAAACATGTACGTAGAAGGCTTTCTGCGATACATGACAGGACCAGTGGTGGGATTATTATTTTTTTTACTATCTGTTCTGTGGGCATGGCTTGATGGGCGTGGCTTGGTAGGCGTGGCAGGGGAAAGATACTATAAAATCTCCATTCCCTCCCCACCCTACTAGCCTGCTTCCCAGCTCCGTTCTCCTATGCAGGGCAACAAAAGAAGACCCAGCCAATCAACTGGCACTTGGGAGACAGAGAATAGATGGGGGTGGAACCTGTCAGAGGTGATATTTGTTGATTCTCTGAACTACTCAAAATTTCTGCTACCGGTTCTCCAGAACAGGTCAGAACATGCTGAATACCATTTCTGGACAGGATCCAAATATAAGCAAAGTGCTTTGGTCTGTACCTGAACCAATGTAAATTGAAATGGTTTGACAGCAGTCAAAGTGAGTCTTCCTCCAGGCAAATAGAATGAATCTAGGGCAGGCTTTCTCAACCTTGGCAGCTTGAAGAAAGGTAAAGTTCAATTCCCAGAATTCCCCATCCAGCATGGGAAACTCTGGGAGTTGAAGTCCATGCAGCTTCAAGTTGCCAAGGTTAAGAAACCCTGAACTGGATCTCATGCACAACTTGATGGCAACCATATCTTAGAGAGCCTGAGGTGGAGCTTGGATGGATTTTGAGATGATGGTTCGAAAACTCATTGTTAATGCTACAGCTAAAGCAGGACTCCAGGGCCAGGCAGCCTGCCCCTGAGGGTCAATTGCAGGAGAACTGAATGGCAGAATCATCTTTTTGTGCACTCCCAGAAATACCACTTCAGTCGCTGTGGGAAAAAGTCTGCTTGAAGAGCTAGACGAATGGGCTGGCCTTGTTTGGCTTTTCGTTTTCAGCCAGAAAAGTTTCCAACAACTCGGTTTGCTAGCATTTTTGTAGAATAACAATCCTTTGTAAGAAAGATGAGAATTCAAAGATGGTTTTAAATCCTTCCCCGCCCCCTTCCTGGCGCTTATTCACCTCCTGCTTATAATTCAGTCAGTTTCGCAGGAAACCTACAAGAGGTCTAATGGTTGATTAAAACTATCATCATATTCAGCTCAATTATGCCTTTGAATTACTCATTTCTGAGCAATTGTTAACCTTCATAGCTAAACTGGATTAACAAGAAAACACCAGAGGTGAGAGACAAGTGATTACTCCATTAACCTTAACCACAGTTTTCAGCATGTTAAATCATTTTAAAGAGCAGGTGCATCATTTAAACTGATGTCCTGAATGCCACTGACATTCCCAGCTCCTGACTTCCCTTCCTTGCATTCAGCTAATTGGGCTGTGACATGCCACCACTGTCCAATGAGAAGAATTATTGATTTAACTTATCACAACAAAGAGAGATCAGCGATGTATATACTGAAAACAACACCCGTAACATCAACACGTCATGTCTTAATTAAGGCATGCTTCATTACTCTTGGGATGTCTGATCATCACCAGATCCTAAATCCCTACATACGGTAGATATTCCTCCCCCGCTGTGCTGATCTATGCACTTTCAAAGGAGAAGTAGAACAATATAAGGAAAGTCTGGGCTGGATTTAAATATTGGCTGAGCATAACAGGCTTTCTTTGGTCGTAGCTCAGGTTATGTTAACTCTGCCCTTATTGTTTCTAAGCCAGGACTGAAAGCTTAGTATACTATATAATCGCCAACATGATTGACAACATCCGATAACAGATATGGCACAGCAAGAAGAAGATATTGTATAAACTTAATCATTTGTGGTTTGTTCAACAAGCTGTACATAAAACAAATTATGCTTGAGTGTGGAAATGGAGTTCATGGGTATAGTTCAAAACCAAAGCCATTGGGCTAACTAACAAGTAAGAAAGCCAACCCAAAAGTGAGATTTTGATGCAAGAGAATTCTCATTGAATTCTGATTTGTGACCAAAAAAATTAATACAGGAGAAAAAGTGCAGCTTTTGAATGAAGACAGATTGGACCTGTTCATTCAGAAATGGATCTGTCCCTTTTGTTGATGCATAGAACAGAATGCATATGTATTTCTTAAGATCAAACCATCTTTGCATGGATTATTTTAGCTGTATTTCCAATTAGTTAACCCTTTACCTTAATAGAGTGATTGTACTGCTGGACAGAATAAAGTTTGCCTTCCCACTTGTTTTAAAAACAGAGCAAGAGGAAAAAAAAAAAGAGATGGCAAAGCAATCCTTCCATTTCTGTTCAATTACCAAGCAGAATGTTTTACACTTTAAGAAGCCACAGCAAAGTCAGCCTTGTGATTTAGAGCTTGTTTGCATTGGTTAATGGCTCTCTCAGAGAGCTTTACACTACTCTTGAAATATTAAACCTGACAGTCAGTGTTCACAGGATTAGATTGTAATAAAGCAACATGAAATGTTTCCAGTTGCTTTATACTTTTGCAGCCTCACAGAGTCTGAGAAGCCAATGCATGTTATGAGCTCCGGTGACCATTATAAACCACCCTTGAAATGATTAATATAGTTCAGCTTTATAACTGAACCAAGCCTGTGATGGAAGAATATGTACTCAATCACTGCCTGGCATGCTGTTTCTGCTTTACAAAACTCTCCAGAGCTTTCTACATTAACCCCAGATTGCTGGATGTTATTTAGCCATACTTTGGGATTGCAATGCACCCTAGCTTTTCTAGTTGATGCAATACACCCTCCATGAAGGAGATCCCAGCAAGTGAGTCATGGAGAGGAGTATCTGAGGAATATGTTCCCTTTACAAGAAATGTCGGGTTTTTAGGACAATGCACGATCCTCCTGGTTGTGGGAACTTGTTTCTGCCTCTGTGCCTGGGCTTTGGAACTGGCTGGTAAGGGCTCCTTGTCCTTCCTGTTTTTACTAGGGGTTGCAATCTTCCATTTCATGAAGAGGGCAATTTTTGCACTGTGAATATTGTCCCCAAATTCTTTCAACTTTAATGGAAGCTGCTCCATTATCTTATTGTTACTGGCCAGGCATGTTTGGTGTCTGGTGACAACCATGAGGCTTGAACTGAGGTCCCCATCCCTTTTACCTGCATTCAGACACAGGACATATAAAAAGGGGAAAGAGATTCAGTAGTGCAACCAAGATTGCCATCTTGACTTTATTTTTGACATCTCCTGCAAAGATCTTGTAAAAGCAACTTATATAGTTCATATTTGAACTGTTTTGCTTTAGTGCATTAGTTAAAGTCCTTTCTTTCCTTTGTCATTCATAGTCATATGACTATGAGCATAAGAGCCGTGATGGCACAGTGGTTAGAATGCAGTATTGCAGGCTACTTCTGCCAGTTGCCAGGAGTTCGATTCTGACCAGGTAAGAGTTGACTCAGTCTTCCACCCTTCCGTGGTTGGTAAAATGAGGGCAATATGTTAACTCTATAAATTACTTAGAGGGGGCTATGAAGAACACTATGAAGCCAGTGATGGGATTCAAAAAAAATTATTACTGGTTCTATTGGCATCGTTTGGTGGGTGTGACAGGGGAAGAATAGTGTAAAATCTCAATTCCCACACCACTCCACTAACCTGTTTTCCAGGTCTGTTCTCCTGTGCAAGGCAACCAAAAAAGACCCAGCCAATCAGCTGGGACTCGGGAGGCAGAGAATAGATGGGGGCGGGGCCAGTCAGAGGTGGTATTTGCCAGTTCTCTGAACTACTCAAAATTTCTGCTACCGGATATCCAGAACTGGTCAGAATCTGCTGAATACCACCTCTGTATGAAGCCATATATAAATTTAAGTGCTATTGCTATCAGGGGCTTGTAGATGTTCCCATTCCTGTAATGGAGGTGGTATTCTGCAGGTTCTGACCAGCTCTGGAGAACCGGTAGTGGAAATTTTGAGTCGTTCGGAAAACCGGCAAATACCACCTCTGACTAGAGATTTTACAGTATCCTTCCCCTGCCATGCCCACCAAGCCACGTCCACAGAACCGGTAGTAAAATAATTTGAATCCCACTACTGCCCTGTCACCTGATTCATCAGTTTGTAGTTGCTGCTCCTGCTGCTGTTCTGAAAGATCATATTTCCTTGTGATTATGTGGTCCTCCAAGCACAGACATCTGACACTGCCTCTATACTTGGAGGACTTGATGGAAGCTAGACCATCAAGAAAATCAAACAGCTGCTTCTGAAACTTGATTTCAGTTTAGTGCAGGACTGTCAAACCCGCAGCCTGATGCATCATATGTTCAGACCTGCCAACTCCTGATAAAGGAAAATCTGGAGACCCGTGAAAAAAAATCTGGAGATTCTATAAAAAATAGTGAGATTCTATTTTTTTCCCGATCAAGATTAAACAAACCCCTTTTCCATCGAGGAAAGTCATTAACAGTTTATTTAAATGTTTTATTTGTGTTCCCTGTTGTAAGAAGATGCAGCTTTCTTTTTTCTATTGAAAAATCACCACCTCTTTTCGCCATGTTTATACAATTGCGATCGCTTTCCCGCGCTGAATTTACAAAGACTACTGGGAAACTAGCCTCATTCCCAGGGCCTACTCCCCTTTCAAAATGACACACGAAGAAAAACGATTACCGTATATACTTGCATATAAGCCGACCCCCAAATTTGAAAAAAAAAAAAAGTTTTACATTCGGCGTGAGATTGAGGAGTCTTGTCGTGAGACCGTGAGAAATGACAAAAAATTGTGAGACTCACGGCAGAACCGTGAGAGTTGGCAGGGCTGCGTGTTGGCCACACCACGCCTAGCTTTGCAAAGATGGGGGGAAAGTCCCCATATGTCATGTGACACTGCCATGACAACATGCATTTGACACCCCTGGTTTAGTGCTTGTCTTTTCGTGTGGTTCATTATTCAGTGATCTGGTTATTACTTTTGTGTTCATTTACATTTTTATGGAAGGCATTTTAATATTGTATTCTGCCAGCTGTTGCATGGCATGGCAGGTTGCATGAACATATTTTAAATAAATAAATTCACCAGCACATCAGTTAAATAGATCCAGTTCTGGAATGGAAGAACATTTTGGAATTGAGGTCCTACTTTGCTGAATTTCTCAAAAGTGTTTACTATCATCAGAGACCAATTCTTTCTACAGCATTGCAGTAAATTGTTTTATTTCTTCTGCAAACACAGTTCCAAATTATGATTTATGCTTTTCATTCCATCTTCTGTCTTTCTTTTTGTATTAGGAGATTGATGGCAATGCTCTCTTGCTATTGAAAAGCGACATGATCATGAAATATTTGGGTCTGAAGCTGGGACCAGCACTCAAACTCTGTTATCACATCGATAAATTGAAACAAGCCAAGTTCTGATGCTTTTTTTAAAAAGACCAAACAATTCCAATATAAATCAAGGAAGTAGATGAAAGGTAACAAGTTGCCTTATGGAAAGATAATCCATTTTCAAGCTACTTCTCCTCTGTTTTGTAGAACTTGGCCTTTATAAAAGTGTTCATCTTAAACCATTTTAATTCAATGAAGGGGGGGCGATGTGTTTTGCTGATTTGTGTGAATACTTTTCCAAAAAAGTATACAATTATAATTATTTTGTATTATTCATATTGTTATTATTAATATTATTATTAAGTCCTATTTTTGTAATCATAAATGAAAAATTGTACGCCAAAAGATGTTCCCTACTTTTTCTAAAAGAAGAAATTTGAAAAGCTTTCTTCTGGGCTACTTCACATAAGTCTGATCATTTCATCTGGCCACATCAGGTGACTTGCCTTATGAATTTGCTATCAGAGTCAGAGCATTCTCATATCACCTCAAACAGAATGGTTTTCAATTGGAATCAATGAATGCATTTAGCTGCCAGTCATCAATTGTAATCTAGCAATATTCATGCATCTGCGAACAAACTCATAATCTAATTCTTTTGTGTAACCACACATGCATTCCTTTAACAGAAGACCCATCTATATATTACCCAGTGACCTGGGAGGATCACAGAATATTCTGGGAATATGAAGATAAAAATTGTGCTTTTACTTGGAAGATACACTGTTAATTTAATCTTGTTTATCTGGCATTCAGCCTGTAAACCGACTGGAAGTTAACTGTATGCTGTTCTCCAGGTTCTTCCTTGCAACCTTGAATCATATGCTTTCCAATATAGCCATTAGCATGAAGGTTTCAGTTATGTGATTTTGGATATCCAGGAGCATATTGGCAACAGATTGTTTTCGAACATGATAAATATACAACATGCCACCAGTTGAAAATAATGAGCAAATATCCCTTCTGCCCCCAAAGTCTAGGAAGTAATGTAGAAATTCAGTTGCTCAGCATTTGACTTTGACTGTTGGCTGCACGAGCTCTCGATGAAAAGTCATGGCCAAATATTCATAGTTCATAGAACTGTTCCACATTCTTTGAAAATGTTAGGAGACAATTGCTAACATCACTAAAACAGAAGTCACGGCTGCTAATTTGCTTAGTCATTCTTTGGTGGTTAGCTGGCTTACCAAAGCTGTCCTGAATGTGCAGAGAAACAGTCTGCCAGAGGTCACATACCTCCCAAAGCTTTGAAGTGAATAACATCTGCCTGCTCCGAGCTTGAAGTAACTTAAGGGAAGTATATGTTTTGGCAACTTGTAATAGAAAGTGCTTGTTGCTGGCCAGGAACCATTACCAGTGACTGCTTAGCAGTTCCAATTTGTGGAGTGTAATCCGCTCTCAGCCCACATTTCGTACCCAACTTTGATGTGAACTGGTTAACTAAAATAATACTGCAGTTACTTATCTGATGCATGCACAATGATCATAGGTTGATTAGATAAGAGCCAGGAAACCTACAAATCCAATTAACTGAACATATTATGTCATACTATGGTATTACGGAAAATCTGTCCCGTGGTTTGCACTATTTTGAAAACTTGAATTATTTCAGTAGAAACAGGAATATTTCTCTCTCTTATCTGAAGTATCCTGTTTTGTCACGAGAGGATTTGATGTTAATCAACTTCAGTCTTAAGCTGTTGATAGCATCATTGCACTCTAAAGAGCAACTTTCCCTTGAGTGCTATCTCACCTTTAATCAAATATGGGTTTATAGCTTCCACTCTAATCAAACCTTCCTGTTGCAGATAGTACTTCTACTTTTCACATGTAGAAGACAGTTTTTGGAATAGCAAATGAGAGTCCGACGGTCAGGAGTTTGAGTTACAGGTCCGATGGTCAGGAGTTTGAGTTAGAGTCTACAAATCTAACAAATTGCTTGATCAACAATTTTCCTTCTTGATCTGGTCCTATTCTTCAAATATTTTGTATTTGGAATGGGGGAAGGGGAACATTCATGCAGATTAAGCATCAGGAAGAAAGGTAAAATAATTAAACACTGTGCTGTAAACTTACAAGGATGTTTACTCTGGAAGAAACATACATTATCATTTATTTTATCTTGTGGCTGAAGTTAGAAAAATTGCATTAATCATCAACAGCTGTGTTATCCTATACAGCTGCACTGCATATCTGCCATCATTCCATCTACATGCTACATCTGATAAGCTGAGGAAGAAGGCGAGGACAAGATCTTTTAAGTGATAAATTGGAAATGTTGAATAATATCTTGTTTCTCTCGGTTTAAAAAATGTGTGTAAGTACATCTCAGAGAAAAAAAGATAGTGTTTTGCCCTAATATTGGAAATGTATTGGGAACATATATTGGGAATACATTCCATTTATTTGTTTAGATTAAAATAATCTCAAATATCCTGGAAATATTCAGAGTATTGGTGTCTAAAAATAGAGCAGATACATATATTCTTATTGTTATTAACTTGAATAACGTTACGCCTTGTTGCTGCAAGGCATGGACCTTTCTACATGCATCAGATGTTTTACAGATAGGGAAAGAGGCCACTTGGAGTTTGTCTCACACACACAATGTCAGCATATCCACAACAACTGGTCCTCAGAGGTCCATAACTTGGCATCGTGTTAGCATAATTGCAGGATGGGTCCCTCAGGAGCCACCCGCATGCAAACGAGCAGTTGTCTTTCAGAACTGTCTTATTATGTGTAGATCACCTTCTCATTAGACTGGAAGTATATATATATATCTTGATCTCTAGGGGTTTAAACTATTTTTGTAAGCACATTTAAATCAGGTCAAGTCCTCCGAGGTTTGGTCAATTAAACCAAAATACATATGTGAATAAACTCAACAGTGTATCCAATAACCGAAGACGTTAGTGTTTGAGCTTACTATAAGTCTGAAGTGGCCTAGAGGATTAATTCCTTTAACTTGAAAATTTGTGAACACACGGACAAGATATTTGTACAGTTGTACAGTTAAGCACAATTCTTGCTTTTTAAGACAAAAGTGTTCTGCTTCATCTGAGTGTATATAGAGTTGAATATAACTGTATTGTTGAATTCTGCAAATCCCATGACAATCTTGTCTCATTCTTACTCTTCATTGGGGACATGGTTTTGTCCTTTAAGTGCAATTCTTTGTTTTGTTCCATATGTAAATATTGTTCCTCTTCAACAAGCATTCAACTTTCATTAAGAATGCCTCCCATTTTAATGAACCCTTGTGATTTTTTTAAATTAACAAAGATATCCACCTCATTATGTTAGCTTTTCCCACATTAAAACCTGTATTGCTTCCTCTGAATTTAGATTTTATTTCCTTTTTTTTTCCAACCAATGAATGACTCACAAGTCTGAACTGCACCACAAAAACCACTCTTATGGATTTGTTGCCATTTATTCCTAGCTCACAGTGGCTGCTAGCTCTACAGTCTTTCCCACCTGTTGTATCACTGTACAATTCTGTGCTTATTTGAAAATAATGTGTATTGAGCTGAGGGCAGTAAGTTCTGAAGAAATTGGATTTTTGTGCATGAGACCTAGTGTATAAAATGACTACCTCTGCAAATAACTATGGGGCAATGCCATTTAGATGCCCTTAAAATAAAAAATGCAGATACACATAATATCATAAACTGGATTTATGGCTTTGCACACTCAGTCATTAGTAATAGAAGGTGGAAGAGAATTGTGTAGATGCTGATGCAGTAATTAAAGTGACTTAACTTTTAGATGGAGGTAGCTGAATAACCCATGCACGTGGCTTGATTCACACAACATGCTAAGAAAAATAACCTAAGAAGTCACCCTGCTGGACCCAGTTTGTACAACTATGGAAATATATATTTTTACAATTACACATTGCCAGACTTCAGTGTATTTGCTTCCCTTGCCTTCAGGAGTAGGAGTGAAATAAGAAGTAGTCCTTGACTTACAACCATTTTAGTCACTGTTCAAAGTTACAACAGCACTGAAAAAAGGGACCTCTAACTGATCCTCGCATTTACAACTGTCACAGTGTCATGTGATCAAACTTCAGGAACAGGGCAACTAGGACATATTTATGATGGATGCAGCATCCTGGGGTCATGTGATCACATTTGTGACATTCCCAGCCAGCTTCAGACAAGCAAAGTCAATGGAGGAAACTGGATTTGCTGAATGACCACATAACTCATATAACAACTGCAGTAATTAGCTTCACTGTGCGAAAAAACATTGTAAAAAATCAGAATGACTCCCTTAACAACCACCTTGCTTAGCAATGGAAATGTTGGGCCCACCTGTACTGCAATTATCCTTAAAGCAGAATATGGTATTATGCAGGGGGTGGGCTGCTCAGGGTTCGCATGGGTTTGGGCTGGTCAGGGTTTGCACGTGCTCAGCGAATATGGTATTCGCCTATAAAAAAGATGTTGAGACTCTAGAAAAAGTGCAGAGAAGAGCAACCAGGATGATTAGGGGACTGGAGACTAAAACATATGAAGAACGGTTACAGGAACTGGGCTTGGCTAGTCTAATAAAGAGAAGGACCAGGGAAGACATGACAGCAGTCTTCCAATATTTGAGGCACCCCACAGAGAGGAAGAGGCCAAGCTATTTTCAAAGGCACCCGAAGGCCAGACAAGGAATAATGGATGGAAACTGAACAGGGAAAGATTTAACCTGGAAATAAGGAGAAACTTTCTGACAGTGAGAACCATCAACCGATGGAACAGCTTGCCCTCAGAAGCTGTGGGAGCTTCATCACTGGAGGCTTTCAAGAAGAGATTGGACTGCCATTTGTCAGAAATAGTGTAGGGTCTCCCGCTTGGGCAGGGGGTTGGACTAAATGACCTATAAGGTACCTTCCAACTCTGATTATCTGTTACCTGATGTGAAACTGATAGAAGCCCACACTGATATTATGTATGTGTTTACGGATCATTTCATTAGTCCTATTCCACTGAAGTGAGCAGCACTTGATCTGTCTTCAGACCAGTGGTGGGATTCAAATGTTACTACTAGTTCTATGGGCATGGCTTGGTGGGCGTGGCATAACTTGGTGAGCATGGCTTAGTGGGCATGGCAGGGGAAGGATACTGCAAAATCCCCATTTTCTCCCCACCCCATTAACCTGCTTTCCAGCACCATTCTCCTGTGTAGGGCAACAAAAGAAGATCCAGCCAATCAGCTGAGACTTGGGAGGCAGAAGATAGAGTGGGGCAGGGCCAGTCAGAGGTGGTATTTGCCGGTTCTCTGAACTACCCAAAATTTCCACTACCAGTTCTCCAGAACTGGTCAGAACCTCATGAATACCACCTCTGCTTTGGACTATCATTCATTGGTGGCTCTTGAATACAAAACAAAGGAAATACACCAGGCTGCACTTCTATTATCCCAAATGAAACCTGAATAACTTGGCTTTATTTGCATCGGTATAAATTGTAATACAGAGTAAAATAATGTTCCATTAAATGCATTAAAGAAGAGTGGTGAGGGCACAGATTCTATCTATCTTACATGCATCAAAATGATTTAACCTGTGTTTGCAGGTGAGTAGTTCCTGTTTAGTAGTTCTCAAGAGTGAGAAGCATCTATGGTGCTTTCCCCTTGGGAGCTATTTGGTTTCCTGAAGTAAACTGCCAGACTAAACTTCCCCATTTTTAATATAAAAGTCTGATTTTGTACAGATAGCAATAGCAATTAAACTTATATACCACTTCACAGTGCTTTACAGCCCTCTTTAAGCACTTTACAGAGTCAGCGTATTGCCCTCAACAATCTGGCTCCTCATTTTAGCAACCTCAAAAGGATGATAACCTGAGTCAATCTTGAGCTGGTCAGCGTCGAACTGCTGGCAGTTGGCAGAGTTAGCCTGTAATATTGCGTTATAGCCACTGCGCCACCATAGTTCTTTAAGATATCTAGTAGTGCTGTTTTTAAAACTTTGTGAAAATTGGGGCAACAATGAGAGTGTGAAGATTATTTTATGCTTTTTGCTAAGGGACAAAATATATATATATAAAAGAAAGGTTTTAATGAGGTATTGTTCGCATGTGCCATGTTCCGAAATGTTATGAATGGAAAAATATTTTAGGAGCCTGAACCAGGGGTGGGCTGCTACGGGTTCTCCTGGGTTCAGGCGGACCCATTGCTAACATTATGGCTGGTTTGGCAAACTGCCAAATCCAACCCCTCACTGGCCCCTCCCACCCCAGCCCGCCCCTCCCAGGAGTCTCCACGCAGCCTGTTTTAGATGCAAGGTAAGTGCAAGGGCCCCACAGAGGCTCAGGGAGGTGGAAAAGGGGCCTCCTGGAGGCTCCGGAAAGCCCGAAACGGGCCTGTTTCCACCCTCTGGAGGGCCTCCGGAGCCTGGGGGAGGCAGTTTTCACCCTCCCCGAGGCTCAAGTAAAGCCCCCAGAGCATGGGGAAAGCAAAAACTGCCCCCCCATCATGGTGCAGGAGGCCGACTAGACCATGCCCATCATGGCCACGCCCACCCAACAACTGGGCAGAGAACCCATTGATGAAATTTTTGAAGCCCACCCCTGGCCTGAACATCTATAAACAATGTAGAAATTATCTCAGTTCCTCCCCATCCCCCTTGTGAACCATGACAAAGGCCTTTGTAGTTGTTAGATATGCTGGTCAGATCACTTCTTGTGAATGAATGGTGCTGAAATGTGAGGAAATCCTTCTCATTCCTTTTTAAACTAGCTGCTGTTTCAGACACAGGCTGTACAAAATATGTGGCTGTTTGTTGGTCAGCCCTTTGCTTTACTCCAAACCAGTTCTTGATTCTTCCAAACAGGTATGGATAACAGTTATGTGTTCTCCAGTGCAATTAATTTCATCAGTCTAGGTTTCATTTGGTTTTTATGGGAGATCTCTGCTGTATCCAAATCCCTTGCTTGCAACAAGTTTTAAAAGACATTTTACTTCCTACGGGATTTTGTTGCCAAGCCATAGAGAGGAATATATCAATTGTGATGCCACTGCAGTGCCAATTAATTGGATTATTTCCCATCTTTTCATAGTTTGGGCTGTTTGTTCTATTGAAATCAGGAAAATAAATGCCTGGATTTGAACTTCCTACCCATGGACTACCTGGGTAGCAGTACTGCAAAGAGTGGTTGCCACCTGCCCACAAATATCTACAAGCATTGGTGCTCTCAGTGGTATTTGCCACAACAGACAGCTGCCATGTCCATTCAGATTCTCTTTGACTTGGGCTATTTCAACAAAAATATGAGAAGACAGAAAATGAGAAGACAGAACCAGCTTTAAGCATCAATATTTAATTCCAAGAAGGTGGGGATATCATCTTCAAAATACAAAAAGGAATGAATGAATGACTAGATGGAGACTACTTGGATATTTTTTTTGCTATAATGCCTTTTTTCAACTGAATCACTGTATCAAGGCCCAATGTTTGAATGTTTGAATGTTCACTTCAACCTGTTCACTTTGAATGTTCACTTCAACCTGCACGTTTGTACAAAGGTCCTGTAGCATAATTTGTAATAATATTAACAATCCAATATTAACAATAAATAACAACACAGATACATTAGGGATTCCAATGTTATGCACGCATTTTTTTTAAAAAAATCTGTTGCTTTTCTACTTAGTAAAAATTAGAAAAAGGAAGGGGGAGGGGAAGTAAAAATCATTGGTCAGAGCAGCCCAGTAATTTGCTTGGACCTGGGAGACCAGAACAGGTAAAGTAGTCACTTAACAACCACAATTGAGCCTGGATTTTCCATAATAAGTCATTGAAGTCATTAATAAGTCACCCTGTGACCCAATTTGATTTTATGATTGTTTTTATGATGGTCATAAAGCAAAACATGCGGTCATTAAACAAATCCATTTTCTGAAATGGGTAAGGTTTTTTTGCTAGATGCAAGCAAAAAATGTTGCAGTCATGGTCAGTTCTCAACAACCTCAGTCCATTTGTCCACTGCTGCTAAATGTTTTCAACAATAACTAGAGGACCAAGTTATCTTGATCTCTGCGCTGGAATGTTAATAATCTCAAAGGTTTTGCAAAATTAAAAAAAACAACAACTGTAAAAGCAGTACTGCCAAATATGAACCATATACAGAAGATAACGTAGGAGACAACTGGTTCTCATGGGAAATTTAAATTTGATTGGTTTTCTTGGATCTGCTCAAAACACGACTAGATCCAACCCAAGGAAATGTATTTACAAATCACATGAAGCTGGGATAATGGGCTAAACTGGATATAGGGTGAAGTTAGAGTGGGAGAGAATGTATGGGCTGAATCAGGGGAAAGTAATTGACGTGCCATATTTGTTAGTTTTTGGGTTATTGTTTTAAGGTTTTAGTGTGTATTTGTGGTTTTTGTTCTTGATCCTAAGTTGCCCAGAATTTGGTTGAAGATGGGAGGCTATAAAAATATTTGAAAGAAATAAATCTTAGCCTCACCAATGGAATGTCCTAATGACTAGGACTGTAAAAGCAGTGACCTCCACATGTTAAGAACACCATATATAAATCCACAGACTGGTGGAGGGGAAGGCAAAAAAATAAGGATACATACAAATACTTCGGATTTCTTTTTACATGTTACTGCTGGATTGTACTCAACTGTTTGTGGGCAATTAGCTTTCTCATTTTTGGAAACTAGACATTTCTCCTCTCTTCCCACCACTTTTATTCATTGCTGTAAGTTAAATATTATGGAAACAAGTCTGCTTATTATTTGCTTTGTAAGATTTGAGCTAATGCTAATAAGCAGCAGCTGTGAAGCATTTCCTCACAAGTGGTTTTTAGGCTGTGGTTCTATTAACACACATGTTCTAAGAAAGTATGAAAAATGTGCAGTGCCCCTTATGCACCCCCCCTCCCTGCATGACACAGCATGAATTCCAATTTGATTCAAAATTCAGATGGAGTTAAGTAATACATTAGAAGATGAGAGCCCTTTGTTAATGTAAGGGTTCCTTGCCTCTGTTGCACAAAATAATGGACTCTCCCCATCCATATTAAGGAATTTCTATGCTGTAGTTAGAATAGTTTTTTTCTGCCTCAAGATTGTGACCCTGAATGTTCTCTGCTTTTTTCTTTTCCTCTGCTAAAATATTTGGAATCACCCAGTGATATTCAAAAGCAACATTTTTGTTGTTTGATGTTTCTTTTCGTTGTGCCGCAATAGCCTAGATTTTAGTATTGTAATTATGCAGAATTCTAAACTAGTAAAAAATTTTTTGAAAAAATTTAGACCAGACCAGACCAGAGACCAGACTCAACATGCACACACACATGACAATCCCAAAACATCTCCCCACCTGCCAAAATTCCCTACCTCCTAAAAAAACACAAGCATCCACATAATAGACCAAGTAATACTGTCCAACAGCTCACTGATGGTGGTCCTTAAGTTCACTGTTAAGTGCGATTATAGCTCTGGGATAAAAACTGTTCAGAAAACATGTGGTCTGAGTTTTAATGGTTCTGTATCTTCTGCCAGAAGGCAACAGTTCATAAAGATTGTAAGCAGGATGGGAAAAGTCTCTGAGAATGTTGTACAACTTCCTCAAACAGCGAGATGTGAAGATGTCATCCAGGGCTGTAGCTGGAGCCCAATGATATTCCGGGCAGTTTTAACGATTCTCTGTAGAGGTTTTTTGTCCGCTACAGAGCTACTCCCATACCATACAAGAATGCAGTATGTCAGGACACTGTAATATAAACAATGGTTGGTAGGTATAGATTATTGGTAGGTATAAGATGCAACATTCAGTGC
>BLBF01000007.1:58079173-58117172 GCA_015471245.1 Laticauda colubrina | reverse complement strand
GTTATCAAATGAGAGCTCTCAATTGATTTGTTGCACAGTTCATTTGTTTATTTTTTTGACTATCCATGGTATACTCAAGAGTCTGCTAACATCAAGGTTCAAAAGATCATTACCTTTTCTATCTTGGTTTTTCAAAGCCCATTTTTTTCTGTATTGTCTTTAATTGATATGAAAGTTGTGGGTACGTTGAGGGGCCAAATACTACAACAAGCTCATGATTCTAAAGCAGCTGGTCACTTTGGATTTGTGAAAACCTTACACCTGGTTAAGCGGCAATTCTTGTGGCCTACTTTGAAGAAGGACATTGAAGCTTATGTAGCTAGCTGTCCAATTTGTGCTTCGGCAAAGAGACCTCCTGGTAAGCCAGCAGGGTTGTTACAAAATGTAGCTAGACCAACAGCCTCCTGGAAGGAAATCTCTATGGACTTTATAGTAGAATTACCCGAAAGCAGTGGAAACATGGTTATTTGGGCGGTAAATGATTTGTTTTCCAAACAAGTACATTGCATACCTTGTTCCAAGATTCCATCTGCTAAGACATTGGCTAAACTGTTTATTTCACATATCTATAGGTTACATGGCATTCCAGAACGCATAATCTCTGATAGAGGGGTCCAATTTACCTCAAATTTTTGGAAAGAGTTCCTGAAGTTGATAGGCTCTGCCCAGGGCTTAAGCTCTGCCCACCACCCCCAAACCAATGGGGCCTGTGAGAGGACTAATGCAGTGTTAGAACAGTATCTTCGATGTTATATAAATTATCAACAGGATAACTGGTCCGACCTACTGCCATTTGCTGAAGTGGCATATAACAACTCCGTACATAGTAGTACTGGATTTACTCCATTTAAAGTAGCTTCGGGACAAGATTTTGTACCCATACCTGAACTTCCTCGTGAAAGGCCTAACATCCAGTCGTTGGATGAATGGGATAACTCAACTCCAACTTAACTGGCCAGTAACACGTAAAGCATTAGATGAGGCCCATCAAGCTCATAAGAAGTTTGCAGACAAGAAAAGATCTCCACAGAAATTATATAAAGTAGGCGACAAAGTTTTCCTGTCCACCAGATACCTGCAAACCACTTAAAAGTCAAAGAAGCTTGGTCCTAAATATGTTGGTCCTTTCACAATTGAATGGATTATAAACCCTGTAACAGTCCAGTTGAACTTACCGAAAACTCTCCGACAAATTCACCCGGTTTTCCATGTTAATTTGTTAAAACCTGAACATACTTCTGATTTAAGAGCCACCCAGGCTGACCCTCCCATACCAATACTGATTGAAGGTGAACAACATTTTGAAGTTAAAGAAATTCTGGACTCTCGCAAATGGAGGGGTCGGCTCCAGTATCTTGTAGCCTGGAAATATTTCCCTTCTTCACAAGCCAAATGGGTTAACGAAACTGGTGTTAAAGCCCCTAAGTTGATCAAAGCATTTCGTTCCAAGTATCCTGATAAGCCCGAGGAGTATATTCCTTTGTAATTGTCTAATGATTAATTATTGTCTTTATATTTTCTCCTCTCTCTCTTCTAGGACTGATGGTTTTCCTTTTTCTAGGAGGGCTGAATGTCAGCCTTCAAGATCTTCTACTATTGCCTTGCATCTTTCGGCTGTCATAAGAAATGGGGGGGGGGAGGGATGAGTCTGGGAAGTGAGCTGGAGGTGTTACATTTTTCTGATGTGTAAATGAGGGGGGGAGCATACATCAGAGTTAGGTTTCTATTTCTCGCTTAGCTTTCTTTTCTCTGCGCAACTGCAATCCATTATCAAAATATGCCAAGGTCAATGGACAGAGGCCTCATCATCACCTGAAGATGCCCACATGATCATATTCACAATTTCTAATTGGAAGTTTCATCTGAACTATTGGGGGTGGGAACACTTCCATCACTTTGTATATGTGATTTACGCGCCTAATTTCTCAGATTCAGAATTCTTTGGTTGCTACCACTTCACTTTCAGTAAAAGATAACTTTTCTCTAACTTGAAGAGTCTAAGTATTTCTTTCTTGGATTTTGAATGGAGCACCGCCTGACACCAAGTTTGAATAGGATTTCTATTAAAATGGTATAACTCCCTTAAGACTGGTATTTTATTTATTTATTTATTTGGTTTGTCAATTGCTTACAATATAATAGGTATAAATAAAAACATAGTTATGAATACATGGATACATATAAGAGTAATAAAAGAAACAATAGGACAGGGATAGTAGGCACGTTGGTGCGCTTATGCACACCCCCTATAGACTTCTTAGGAAAGGGATGAGGTCAGCAGTAGACAGTCTAAAGTTTTTGGGGTTTGGGGAAGAAAGTTTGCAGTTTTACAGATTTTATGTCTTGGTCATCTTTCCGTGCATGTCAATGTCTTTGAGGATTGCTTTAAGCATGTCCTTCAATATTGATTGCCATGGGTGTGCCATGAACTGCTACATGAAGGAAAGATAAATGGAAGCATTTATTTTAAAAATAATTCCTCAGCATTTAAATATTCCTTATTGAATGTTCCAAGTGTTTTGCAAAAGGTATGTATAATATTTGTACCTGAACAAAATAGATAGTACATAAAACACTTGGAGGATTCACTCTGTCTGTCTGTGTCTCTCTGTCTTTCTCCTTCTGAGAAAGCAACTGGGATTTTAGGAGGCATCAAGCAGAGGGGGGGAAGGAGCATTTGGTTTAATGGTTAAGGTACCCGGCTAGAAATCGAGAAACTGTAAGTTCTAGTCCTGCTTTAGGCATGAAGCCAGCTGAATGATCTTGGGCCAGTCACTTTTTCTCAGCCCTAAAAAGGAGGCAAGGACAACTCACTTTTGAATTCTTGGCAAAAAAACTACCAGGTTTAATCCAGGCAGTCAGCAGGGGTCAGCACCGACTCAAAGAAACCAAAAAGAAAAAGGAAGAAAACTAAAATAGAAAGTGCTTTCCAAAAGTTGCTAGTAAGTTTCTTAGACTTATGCAACCTAAAACACCGATTCAGAACAGCTTTGGATTTTGCACAAACGCTTGCAACAGCACCCCTCTGCTATTCATCAAAGAAAGCCATTTTTTATTTTTTGCCCAGGCTTCTGCACAAGCTTTAAAAAGAGGCATTACTTTATAAGAGCTGCAATTACTTTAATTAGCTGATGGGCTCCTGAAATAATGAAATCTAATTTCAGGCTCCCAAAGAAGCCAGAGAAATAGATGAATTGCTTTTAGGTGGTACTTGCTTATCCAACACTCGTGTGCTTTTTATAATCCTTTTCAAAGCTTTCACGACGCAAGAATTCACGTCAGAGATGAGATTGATTGACTAGCTCTATAGCTTACACTCAATGGTGGGATTCAAAAATTTTTACTATCAGTTCTGTGGGTGTGATGTGGCTTGATGGGTGTGGCTTGGTGGGTGTGGCGGGATCCTGCAAAATCTCCATTCCCTCCCCACCCCACTAACCTGCTTTCCAGCTCCATTCTCCTGGGCAGGGCAATCAAAGAAGACCCAGCCAATCAGCTGGGACTCAGGAGGCAGAGAATAGATGGGGGCAGGGCCAGTCAGAGGTGGTATTTGAGTAATTCTCCGAACTACTCAAAATTTCCACTATCGGTTCTCCAGAACTGGTCAGAACCTGCTGAATTCCACCTCTGCTTACACTTCATTTTAGCTATAAGGAGGCCTGGAGCTTAGTGGTGGGCTCCACAGGGTTGGAGAAGATCTGAACTTTCATCTCTGGAGTCTCAAGGAAGGAGATACAGGTAGTCCTCAACTTGCAACAGTTGATTTAGTGGCCGTTCAAAGTTACAGTGTCACTGAAATAAGTGACTTGTGAATGTTTTTCAGACTTATGACTATTGTAGCCTCCCCACGGTCACGTGATCAAAATTCAGAAGCTTGGCAACTGACTCTTATTTATAATGGTTGCTGTGTCCCAGGGGCATGGGATCTGCTTTTGTGACTTTCTGACAAGCAAAGTCAATGAAGAATTCAGGTTCACTTAACCACTCTGTTACTAATTCAACAACTGCAATGATTCACTTAATAACTGTGTCAAGAAAAGTCATAAAATGGGGTATAAAACTCACTTAACAAATGTTTCACTTAGCCACATAAAATTTGGGTTCTATGATGGTCGTAACTCAAGGACTATCTGTAGTGCTAGCCATGTAGTTCCTTATGCTACAAAACAGTCTCTTATGTTCCCTTGGTCATTGATACCCTAACTGAAATTCCTCACATGCTGAACTGAAAAATCAATGAAACAGAGGAGTGCAAATGAGAAATTCTTTCACTTTTTCATATCTCTTTTCTATGCATTGCTTTTCTCAAACTGGCGTATGTGTGTGAATGTGTTAATGACATTGAGGTTCAACCAATAAGGCAGAGGTCCCCAAACTTGGCAATTTTAAGACTTGTGGACTTCAACTCCCAGAATTCTCCAGCCAAGTGGCTGGAGGATTCTGGGAGTTGGCTGGAAATTTTGGGAGTTGAAGTCCACAAGTCTTAAAGTTGCCAAGTTTGGGGACCTCTGCAATACGGTCTACCATATCTGGGCTGCAAAGATCCAGTCAACAACTGGAGGGCAGCAAAGAAATACAATTTTGACATCTTTTTGCAATACAATAAAGACATCCATTTCATGATTGACTGGATTTACGGTATATAGGTAGCCTCTAGATTTATCTATTCATGTGTCCTTTGTCAACTTCTCATACTATTTGCTTAGAGCAAGGGTAAGGAAACTTGTCTCTTTTATCACTTATGGACTTCAACTCCCAGAATTCCTGAGTGAGCCATAAAAAGTTCCCCATCCTTGGCCGACTGGTTTTTCAGTTGTGGAGGAAATCAATTTTTGAGTTGAATGGGACTGTTTAATATACAAATGTAGGACATAATTGAAAAACCAGTAGGAAACGGATGGGGAACCTTTTATGGCTCACTCAGGAATTCTGGGAGCTGAAGTCCATAAGGGATAAAAGAGCCAAGTTTCTCTACCCCTGGCTTAGAGCACTATACATGCTGAGTATTTATTCCATTTTCAAAATAATTATTTACAGTATATAAAAATGAAGGAGAATGCAGTTCGTCATTAAGCCTTGACCAAACCATCAAAAATGTCTAAAAATATTCATATATTCCAATTTCCATTATTCTACAAGGGTACAGGGATGTCAACACAGCTATTCTGATCTATGTATCAATCAGCTCATTGTTTGTAACTAAATTTTTCAACTAGGAATACCTATCATTTACGAGTTAAAATGTAATGAAGTGATCAAATCTCTCTATTGAGAATAATACTCACAATTTATAAATTAAAGATATACATAAATGAGATTTACCACAGATTTGTTGAAATAAGAGTATGATGGCTCCCAATGTCTACATTTCTGTGACTAAATGTAACATGTGTTCCATCTTTGCTTTATTTCTTAACAAATGACTGATTCTGTTATCTTCTAATTAGATTCACATTTCTGTTGGAAAATTGCATTGCAGTTTCTCTATATTGGTCTCCTTGGCTTGCATCATAGCAATACCTACTGCATATAAAAACCAACTAAGAGGCTGTTTATATTTTGAAAGACTGCTGCAGAACTTGCATATAAATAAAACTGGCTCCGACTTGAGTCTTTGCATACAATGAGAGCCTTTCTCCCCTCATGTCACTCAGCGGTCCAACTGCACAACATCATTTTCCTCACCATTCTCGACCTTCTCGTTTAATGGGGCAGTTTCTCCGCTTTCCGTTTCATGACACAATTGCTTTTTCATTTTTGAGGTTTATTTTCCCTTCTAATTAGTATTCTGTGGAAGTAATTCCTCTCATCTTGGATTAAGAGTCACAGTCAAGAGGAGGAACAGAAAATTATAAAATCTGTGGTTCCATTTCCACACGCATCTTTGAACTATTTAACTTTCACATGTGACTTCAGTCCTATATTCAACTTATATTCACGTTATTAAAATGGCATATGAAAGACTAACCATTTTATTAGAGCATGAGAGTTTCTGGATTACAGTCCAATTCATGACATATGAAGAATATTGATTTGAATAAAGAGTTTGTGTGTCTGTGTGAGAGAGAATGTACATACAGGTAGTCCTCATTTAGCAACTGCCTCAGATAGTGAGTTACAACAGTGATGAAAAAATATCCTCCCTCCCTTCCCCCTCTCTCTTTCAGTCTTGGGTTCATCATTAGAGTCAGCTAGGGGTCTTTGCTTTGCTGGCTAAGGAATTCTGGAAGTTGAAGTCCACAAGTCTTAAAGTGGCCAAGGTTGGAGACCCCTGAGCTAGTAGTACATATCCTGTGCCTGAATGGTTTGTTCTTTTCCTCTTCCTGAGCAGAGAGATTAAAACAAGCTCTCTCTTCCTGAGCTGCTTTTCTCAGTCTGCAGTGCAGACTGATTCTAGAGATCTCTAATTCAGTTTTGTGACCTTAATTAATTGAGAACTTTCCTTGACCAGCTGCAGCTGCTGCCTGAAATTGACAAGAGCCTAATCAGTCTAAAGACATTTGTTTCTCTCAGAAGTGGCTTGCATTAGGCCAGGAATGTCAAACTCGCATCATCACAGCATCGTCACATGAGGTATCGCAACTTTTTCCCCCTTAGCTAAACTGGGAGCAGGCATGGCCAATGTATGAAGCATCCGGCCTGTGGCCATGAGTTTGACAGCCCTGTATTAGGCAAACAGGTGGCTATAGCACATTTTCATATGTGTATTCTACATTATGTGTTTGCTTACTCTCTTGCATTCCCTTCCTTTCCAATGAATCTAAATACATTAAGGCCCTGTCACACTGGCCGACGGATGCAAAACGTTTGTAAAAAGGACACAGTAGACGAGAAAAATGTTCCATCCGTTGTTATCCGCTCTCAAAAGGGGCAAAAATTTGCATAACCAGAGCAGACAACACGGAAAGGAACGGACGGGGGGAAGATGCAGGGCGGATGGAAAGCGGATGCTCCACGGAAGCCTAGCGGATGGAAGCGGATGGGAGCAGATGGCACATCCGCAAGGCTTCCGGGGGAGCGCAGCAAAGTGGACGCGGAACGGAAAGAGCGGATGCAGAGCAGACGCCGAGCGGATGAAGCGGATGCACAGTGGATGCCTAGCGGATGAAGTGGATGCAGAGCGGAAGCCTAGCGGATGCCTAGCGGATGCCTAGCGTTCACTGCGCATGTGGGGAGGATGCATTGTGTCAGCCCCGCAGATATAAAGGGAAGCAGCTCCCAAGCAGGTCAACATTCAGAGGAAAGACCTGCTTCAAGACACATCGCCTGCCTGCCTGCCTGCCTGCCTGCCTGCCTGCCTGCCTGCCTGCCAGCCTGCCAGCCAGCCTGCCAGCCTGCCTGCCAGCCAGCAACCCCACAACCATGGGAAAGAAGAGAAAGCCTCAGCCATCTGCTGCCAGCCCTGGCAAGAGGGACAGGGCCACCCTCCCACCCCCTGGCCCTCACTCTGCTTCTGCTGGGGCTTCTGCTGCACGGGCTCACTCTTCTGGGGCTGGGGCTTCTGCTGCTTCTGCTTCTGGAGGAACTGCTGCTGCTGCTTCTGGTGGTGGTGCTTCTGCTGGTGCTTACTCTGCTGATGCTGCTTCTGGTGGTGGTGCTTCTGCTGGTGCTTACTCTGCTGATGCTGCTTCTGGCGGTGGTGCTTCTGCTGGTGCTTACTCTGCTGATGCTGCTTCTGGCAGTGCTTCTGTTGGTGCTTACTTTGCTGGCGCTGCTCCTGGTCCTGCTGGTGCTGCTGGTGCTGCTGGTGCTGCTGGTGCTTACTCTGCTGCTGATGATCCTGGTCCTGCTGGTCCTGTTCATGCTCCTGGTTCTGCTGGTGCTGCTGGCACTGCTGGTGCTTACTCTGCTGCTGATGATCCTGGTCCTGCTGGTCCTGCTTTTGCTGCTGCTGCTGGTGGTGGTGGTGTGGAGGAGCAGCCCCTACAACCTGGAAGCCCCTCTGATGAGGGCCCATGTGGTCCTGCCAAAGGGAGGAAGAGGCAGACGCGAGAATGGAAGAGGAGGCAATACAACATCGAGGAGGAACATGAGGATGAGGTGCTGGAGTGGCTGAGAGAGAATGAGTATCTATGGCGGAAGGGACACAGGCTCTATAGGGACACCAAAAGGAAGCAGACTGCTTGGAGAGAGAAGGCGGAGAGCCTGGGCTACACTTCGGAGGTGCTCCTCGGCTGGTGGAAGCACATGCACACCTGGTACGGGAAGCTGCACCTCAAGAAATCTGGCCAGGCCGTGGTCAAGCTGATGGACAGAGAGACCTATGTCATGGCCAAGTGCAGCTTCCTGGAGGGTGAGATCCGCCACCGAGGAGCAACCCCTCTCACAACCCTCTCTCTCAGGCAGCCTGCTGAGAGCCAGTCCTCTTCCGGCAGAGAGTCAGCTCCTGTCTCCAGGCAGGTGTCTGTGGAGCGTGCCATGACGGAGACCCCCCCGACAGCTGTACTACCAGTGGCGGAGCGCGTGGAGGACCCCCTGGCGCAGTGGGAGAAAAGAGATGGCACTTCCATCACAGTCCAACCTGCATCCACCCACAGCTCCACTTCCACAGAAAGGCAGAGAGCCCGACCGGAGGGGCAGAGCCACACTGTCCTGCTGGAGATAAGAGACACCATCAGGAGCAGCGTAGATCTCCTCTCTCAGCTGGTCCACACCGACTCCTCATCCTCCAACCGCAAGCCCTTCCTCACCTATGTGAACCAGACCCTCATGGACATGGCGGAACCCTAGTACCAGGTGGTGAAGGACAGGATCACTGATCTGCTTTACAACCCTCCAGATCCAGATGAACCTGCTTCCACCCAGTCCAGGTCTGCTCCTCCACCCCAGGTGATGTCACTCCCATTCCAAGGCTTTCCACAGGCCCTCACCTACAAGGGCTAGGGCTACCAGGAGGTCCAGCAGCACAGGCTGCAGCCCTTCCCAGTCCAGGCACAGGTTCATCGGACGCCACCGTTGCCACCGGTTCCACTGATGCCACCGATGCCACCCACGCCACCAATGCCACCCATGCCACCCATGCCACCCACGCCACCGATGCCACCCACACCACAGATGCCACCGACACCAGTCCTCACCCAGCTGCAGACCAGACAGCCTCACTACACTGCTCCTTCCTCCACCCCACAGCCAAGCCCGGCCTCAGTACATCTGTCATCGGTTACTGGGGCTGAAACCCCATGGCATGGAGGAAGGGGCTCTCAACATCACGGGGCTGAGCCAGCTGTCTGTCTTCCACAACACACCGTCCCCTGTTGTCCTCTTGGGGCCAGGAACCCCAGTGGCATTTCAGACCAGCACTCCAGCAGCAGCCACCTCCACAGCACCTGGACCCTTCACCCCTGAGACTGGGCACACCTCCAAGTGACCAAGAGGAGTGCCAGAGACTGGGTGGCTACCTGTTGACTTTATTTGGACACTTGACTTGGGTCATTTTTCTTTTACAGCTTGTTATTAATAAAGATTATCTTTGCTTCACACACTTGCTTCATTTATTTTTTTCAATAAAGTCTTGGTGGAAACTTTTAGAAATGGTTTAAGCCTTTGCATACTTGTGGGATGGGTTAAGATAGCAGTGGGATGGGCAGGGATACCTTTGGGATGGGTAATAGCAGTGGGATGGGCAGAGATACCTTTGGGATGGGTAATAGGTGTGGGATGGGCAGAGATACCTTTGGGATGGGTAATAGCTGTGGGATGGGCAGGGATACCTTTGGGATGGGTTAAGATAATAGTGGGATGGGCAGAGATACCTTTGGGATGGGTAATAGCTGTGGGATGGGCGGGGATACCTTTGGGATGGGTAATAGCTGTGGGATGGGCAGGGATACCTTTGGGATGGGTAATAGCTGTGGGATAGATAAACCTCCAGTGCAAGCATAGTGGGACTGTATGGTCCACCTCCCAGGTGCCACACCTTTGGCCCTTCATTATCAATAACAATGTTAGCATTGATCCACACATTTGAACATAAACACAACTCTTTATTAAATGCCCTGTTCATTGTAGGCCCACCCAACATACATGGCCCAATCTCATCAATGTCATGAGACAGGCTGAAGGAAGCATCCATTAATCATCTATCATCCTGTCTTGCCACTCCACTGCTCCAGCTGGGGAGTTGCACCAGCGTTTCAGGAGGTTGCACTGCTTCTTCCCTTCACATGAGGCTCTGTTGGGGCCTTGCACATCCTCAGTGTCTATCAGGTTTTGCCCTTGCCTCCATTCCCCAGGCTCCATGTCCCCATTGCCTTGTTGGAGGTCCACGAGCCTGTTCTGCAAGACTGGGTAGCGGGTGCGCATGAGATTGTGCAGGATGCAGCAAGCTTCCACGATCCTCCTCATGGTCTCTGGGCGATGCTGCATGGTGGTTAGAAGTACCTGGAACCTGTTGGCCAGGATACCAAAGGCGTTCTCCACCACCCACCTTGCCCTGGACAGCCTGTAGTTGAAGATCCTCTCTTCACGGGTGAGGAGTCTGGAAGTGTAGGGCTTCATGAGGTCGGTTCTGAGGGAGAAGGCGTCATCCCCCATGATGAAGTAGGGCACATCTTGTGTGTCGTTGGGCAGGGGGTCTGGATCTGGGAAGCCCATGATGAGGTTGCGTTCCAACCCCTCCTTGAGGTCACTGGCATTGTATACCTGGGCATCTGAAGCTGACCCGTTGCCTGAAGCATCGATGTACATGAACTTGTAGTCAGCATCGACCATGGCAAAGAGGATGATGCTGAAGAAGCCCTTGTAGTTGAAATAAGTGGACCCTGACTTGGCTGGAGCTTTGCAGGCCACGTACTTGCCATCTATGGCTCCAACGGTGTGGGGGAAGTTCCACTTCTGATACCACTGCTCTGCAACTTTCTTCCAGCCTTCTTCAGTGGAGGGGCACTGGAGGAGCTCCTCCAGGTATTCTTCAATGATGGCCTGCACCACTTCTCTGACCACAATGCTGATGGTGTTTTGTGGCACCCTCCAGCCGTACTGCATGCTCCTGTAGGTGGTCCCTGAGGCCAGGTGGCGCAGAGTCAGTGCCACCTTGAGCCCAGGGTCCAGGAAGTTGGTGCTCTGCTTGGTCAACCTGGGTGTCAGCCGCTGCACAACTTCATCAAACATGGCTGGAGGCATCCTCATGAAGTTCTGGAATGCACGAGGGTCTTCGTTCCTCAGCTCCACCATCAGCTTGTTGTACAGTCCGTACTCTGCTCTTCTCCCGATCCATCTTCGGATCCAGACGCTTCTTGGCCGCCTCCTTTTCTTCTCGTAGAACAGTTGAAAGAACCTGTAGATGGCTTCGCACTGTTGCAGAACGATGGTGGCTACCAAAAGGACTGTGTTACGATCCATGGTGGACATGACTGGATGCTGTGGAAGAGCAAGAGCCAGATGAAGGCTGCAGAGGTCTGCACAGCAGGGCTGCTGGACTGAAAGTGAGATCCAGGTGAGTTGCTCCCCCTTTTTATAGACAGTATAGGTTTTCCCCTAGGTGTCCCTTTGCATCCTCTAGACATCCTAAATATCCGAGATAGGTCCCCTCTGCGAACGTTTTTTCCATTTTAAATGCTTTCTTTGCGAGCTGCATCCGCTTTCATCCTTTCTCCGTCTGTGCTACTAACGCTGCACTTCCGTTCCGCATCCGTTTCTCTTCCTCCCTGTGTCCGCTTTCCGCTGGAGCGGATGTGAGTTGTGCGGATGTGCAGCGGATGCCTAGCGGATGTACCGGATGCGTAACGGATGATGACAGATGCAGAACGGATGTTCCCTGTATGCGTTGCGGATGTAGAACGGACGCGTTGGATACATTTTCCACTCAAAAAGTTTTGAGCAGCTCAAAACTTTTTGAGCGGATGGAACCTCAGTCGACGGATGCTGGACGGATAGAGAGGAAGAAAAATGGAGGCAGTGAGTACAGAATGGATGCATCGCGTTAACCAACGGATGGCAAGTGTTTCTCTCCGTTTTACATCCTCTTTCCATCCGTTGGTGCAGTTTGACATGGGCTTTACTCTCCTTCTTGCTAACTATTCCAGTGCTGGGGCAAACATTCCAAAGGATGGGGGGGAGTGTGAAAAAAAGGCCATAAGATTTGCCCTTCCCCCCAGCTTCCTCATGAGTTGAATTCTAGAAATGTCCCCCCCCCGCCCCCAATTTGGTTTCATGTGCATGTGTGAGGTTGTGTCCATCTGATGCAGTAAAGTAAAGAAAAAGCTGAAATGAAATTGCAAGCACAGTGATTTTTTCATTTAGAGGCCACTTCACTTAATGACCAAGTTACCAGTTCAAACTGTGGTCACTAAAAGAGGACTTCCTGTAACTGTGAATATCCACTTCTAATTACTGTGGTGCCAAAATAACAAACAAGACATTATCACGTCTGCTGCAGTAGAGTATTGTATGCATGTAAGTTAAGGCAGAATTTACAAATTCATGTTTTGTTGCTTGTACTCCCTGGAGGTGTCTCTGTATGTATCAGGTTTGATAAGAGGTTGTAAGAGCAAATATGAATTCAGAGAGAATGAAATATAGAAGATGCAGAAATTGATGCTTACATATTGATAGACGCTATTCACAAAACAATTATAAGATGTGATATAGGCATCCTTGCACTGCTGAGCTGATTAATAATATATGTCATGAATTTAGAACCTTTAGAATCAAATATTTTGATGAATTCTGGTTCTATTTTTTTCTTGAAAAACAAGTAATTTTTTTTGCTCCAGAATGCTAATTCCATCTCTGTATAAAGGATTACAATTAATGGTTTTGAAGATATCATCTGATCTGAAACTTAATATCTTAAGGCCTGGTCCCACTGGCCGACGGACACAAAACGTATGCATAAAGGACACAGCGGACGAGCAAAATTTCGGGGGTGGTTCCATCCATTGTCATCCGCTCCAAAAAGTGGCAAAATTTGCATAAACAGAATGGAAAATAACGGAAAATAACGGAAAAGAACGGACGTGGGTAGTATGTAGCGGGGATGTTAAACGGATGTTCATCAGAAGCCTAGCGGATGAAAACGGATGGAAATGGATGACACCTCCGAAGGGGTTCCGGGGGAGAATTTCGAAGCGGACGCATAGCAGAAGGGGCGGGTGCATAGCGGATGAAGCGGATGCATCACGGACGCCTATAGGAAACAAAGGGGATGCCACATGGATGTATATCGGATGCAAAGTGTTCAGTTCGAATGCGGGGAGTATGAATTGCATCAGCTCTGTGGATATAAAAGGATGCAGCACGCACACAGTCAGCATACAGGGGAAAGACATGCTGCCACATACATCTTGCAGGGACACCATGGTTCGTCAGTTAGGCAAGAAGAGGAAGCCCGTACCTACTCGTTCCAGCTTTGGCAAGGTGAAGAAGGGCAAAACCAGCATCCCACCCCCTGGTACTGACTCTAAAGCTGCTGCTGCTGCTGCTGCTGCTGCTGCTGCTGTGGTGGACCAGCCCCAAGGCCCTCAAAGCCCTGCTGTTGAAGGCCCTGCTGCTCAAGCTCCTGAAGGCCCTCCTGAAGCCCCTGCCAGAGGGAGGAAGAGGCAAGGAAAGGAGAAGGGAGAGAAGAAACAGTACACCATTTCCGAGGAGCATGAGGATGAGGTGCTGGAATGGCTGAGGGAGAACGAGTACCTCTGGAGAACGCCACAGACTGTATCGGGACACCAAGAAGAAGCAGGCAGCTTGGAGAGACACAGCAGACAGCCTGGGGTACACTGCAGAAGTCCTCCTTGGATGGTGGAAGCACATGCACAACTGGTATGGCAAGCTCAAGAAATCCGGGCAGGCCGCTGTCAAGATCACTGACCGGGAGATGTACATCATAGCCAAGTGCAGTTTCCTGGAGGGTGAGATCTGCCACCGAGGAGCAGCCCCTCTGAGACCCCTCTCCCTCAGACAGCCCACAGACAGCCAGTCCTCTTCCAGCCAGGAGCCAGCGAGCCTGTCCAGGCAGGTGTCTTCAGAGGGCCCCACAGCAGAGACCCCCCCCGACAACTGCACTCCCCATACTGGCAGACTTGGAGGATCCCATGGAGGAAGAAGCAGCAGCCACCAGAGGCCAACCCACCCCCACCCCCAGCTCCAGAGGATGTAGGCAGAGAGGCAGACTGGAGGGCCAGGACCACAGTGTGCTGTTGGAGATCAGGGACACAATGAAGACCAGCACAGAACTTCTCTCTCAGCTGGTCCACTGCAACATACCATCTTCGGACCAGAAGCCCATCATCACCTATGTGAGCCAGACCCTGAGGGACCTGCCTGAGGCCCAGTACCAGGTGATGAAGCAGAAGATCACAGCACTTCTGCACAAACCTCAAGGCCCAGCTGAAGCTGCTCCTACCCAGTCCAGGTCTGCTCCTCCACCCCAGGCAAAGTCAGAGCCTTTCCACAGCTTTCAACAGCCCCTCACCTACCAAGACTACGACTACCAGGACTTCCCACAGCAGAAGCAGAACTTCCCAGTCCAGGCCCAGGTTCATTGGATGCCACAAATGCCAGTCCTCACCCAGCTGCAGACCAGACAACCCCACTACACTCCTCCCAACCCTTTCTCCACCCCACAGCCAAGCCCGTCAACAGACAATCTGTCATCAGTATTGGGCCTGACATCTCAAGTCCTTGATGAAGGGCCTCTCAACCTCATGGGACTGAGTCAGCTCTTGGATAGCTTCCTGAACAAACCACCACCTGTTGTACCCTCGGGGCCAAGCACCCCAATGGTGCCTCAGACCAGCACTCAAGCCACAGCCACCTCCACAGTCCCTGCCCGCTTTACAGCTGAGACCATGGACATGATTCAAAGTGACTGAGAATAGTGTCAGAGACTGAGTTGTTTACTTGTTAAGTTTATTTTTGCTTAAGACACTTTACTTGGTTCATTTTGCTTATTTAATAAAGTCATAAAATTTACCTAAGAAAGTTAATAAAGTTTATCTTTGCTTAAGACACTTAGTTTACTTGGTTCATTTTGTTTATTTAATAAAGTGTTGGTGAAAACTTTGAAAAAATGGTTAAGCCTTTGCATGCTTGTGGAATAGATAAGGATAGTTGTGGGAGAGATAAACCTCCAGTGCAACCATAGTGGGACTGTATGGTCCACCATCCCAGTGATCCAGATGATTTTCTCCCCCTTTTTATAGAAAATATCGGTTGTCTGCTTTGGGGCCTTCTACATACTGTAGACATACTGCAGACATCCTAAATATATGAGATACATCCCAGATACAAACGTTTTGTCCGTTTTGAATACTTTATATACGAGATGCATACACTTACATCCTTTCTATTTCCGTGCTACTAACGCTGTGTTGACATTCCGTGCACCTTTCGTTTCCTCCCTCTTTCCATTTTCAGCTGCAGCGGATGTGAGTTGAGGGGATGCCCAGAGGATGCAGAGGATAGAGCGGATGTTTAATGGATGATAATGGACATAGAATGTTTGTTGCCCATATATGTCGCAGATGTACATCGTACGCAGCGGAAAGCTCATCTGTTCACAAAGTTTTGTGCAGCTCAAAACTTCTTGCATGGATGAAATTGCAGTGGACGTATGCTCGAGGGATAGAGCATATGAAACACATATGCAGTGAGTACACAAGGGATGCATAGCGTTTTCCAATGGATGGCAAGCTTTTTTTAACATTTTACATCCTCTTTGCATCTGTAAGTGCAGTGGGACCGGGCCTAACTTTCAAAGTTCCATATAATTCAATGTACTCCATTCTTGGAAAAATATTTGCTTTGGGAAATGATACCTTTATCTGGAATCCAAACTGGGCTGTTTGGTGTAAAGTAGCAGCACTTTGGGATAATTAATCCCAAAGATGTTTTCCAAAAGGCAACTGGATTTTCTTTGTTTTTTTTCCTTGAAGACGTTTTGCTTCTCATCCAAGAAGCTTCTTCAGTTCCATTCAATCAGAACTGAAGAAGCTTCTCGGATGAAAAGGATAATGTCTTCTAGGAAAAAACAATAAAAGGCCAGTTGACTTTTGGAAAGCACCTTTGGGACAACTATGTCATGGATGACTGAGAATCTGCACAGACAGCTCTTTAATTACCATATATTATGAAAGTGTTTTATATTTTAGTATGGTGTGAGAAGAGGGGGAAGGACTAAGCTTTGCAGCTGATTGTCCATTCTTGGTGGAGGAGGATTCACAAAACCATGAGGTGCTCCTAGGCTCTTTACTGGCAATCTCTGCAGAAGTGTTGTTTGTGTAGGCAGCAGTTGAAACAAAATGTTTACTCTGCATTTGAGCTGGTAATGCGTGGTTGCTACTGTATAGAAGTGCCCTAATCTCTGTACTTCCTACCAGCAACTCAAGAGTGATGCTTCCAGAATCAACTCTCCTTTCTATTTCACCTACCTGTCATTTTTTATCAGCCATGTATAAAATGGACAGCTTGAGACCTTCCTGCTCCTATCCCTGATTTATAGTGCACGTTCAATCAGTTCCCCACAGCCTTTGTTGCTTCACGACCTAATCGAAGCTCTTTGTTGCATAGAAAAAAGAGTGTTTTTAAAAAGACCACATGCCTTTCCTCCATTAATACCCTCCCATCCTCCCCCCCTCCATGGATGGCTTGCCATTAGTCAGGAAGTTTCTTTTAACTAATTGTTAACCTATTATTTGAGCCCATAAAAATTATTCAAGGGCCAAGGGAAAAGCCACTGAAATGAGGAATATTTCTCTCTGATCGTCCAGGGAGGAATAAAAAGTGCTACATCCAGCAGAATCTATAAATGTATATGGAGGGGATATTTTGGTAATGGCAATTAATCAGTAAATCCCCACCCTAATAAGACAATCGCTGCTGGATAGAGTTGCATATACATGTAACATTTCTCACAGGTGGAAGAAAAAATACTTCTTTTACAGACAAGCCTAGACACTATTAACATAACTGATGAGATCATGCACACTCCATATCATAATTTAATTGTTATTCAGAGCCACAAAAATAATATGACAAACACTGGAAAATTTCACCATATTATTTCCCGTATTATTAGTAGATAAAAAAAAGTTGCTCAAGTGCTTTATTTCTCTGCATGAAGTGTGGTGATTTAAAAAAAATATATTTATGAGAAAGTAAATACATTATCTTGAAAGGACCTCATTGTAGCTGCAGAGTTCTAGGAATTGAAGGATTATGAAGATTTACACATTTAAAGAACTGCACTGATGTTAAATTTCATTTTACGCAATTGGTTGGTATATGGACGAAGGCAGCCGCAAGGTGAGTCAGCAGGAAAAAGTGACAAAATGTATAGCGCAATAGTTGTCACACTTAGGTACTGATAAGCAATATTCCAGGACAACCACAAAAGGATGGAGCTTGTGTCACATTGTCACTACAGAATATTTTGTCATTCTAATTATATGATGCTGAACAATGGACACCTACAAGTGAGATTGGGCCACAACTGCAACCCAAAGGTCTTTTTTAACAGCCACCAGAGTGTTGTGGTTCACCGGCAGCCGGTGCAGATGGCAACGGAATCGGACAGTGGGGAAGAACAGGGACCAGTCTGGGAGTTTGGGGAGGACTCAGATGAGGGTCCTGTGTCTGATGCAGAGATGGGGACAGGACCATCTGGGAGTTGTGTGCTAACTCTGGAGCCTCCAGACTCTGGCAGCAGTGAGGCAGAGGAACAAGAGGAGCCTATTCCCAGTGTGCGTGTACACAGAGCTGCTAGAAGGTAAGAGCAGCTAAGACAAAAAGGGCGACTCAGGAGTAAGGCTTGGAAGTGATTGCCCCTTTGCCTGTATAAAGGACAGGCAAAGGTGAAGAAACCTTTGTAGGAAGCAAAGTCATTCATTCTGTTCGGATTAAACCTTGAAGCTCTGTGTGGACTTTGTACTGCGGTTGGTTTGTTATAGTTCATTTGGCACTTTAGTTCTTGTCAGCAATTCAAAGGAGAGAAAGGTGGGTGCTTATCTCGAGGGACTGTTTGGGACTCATTACAGGCTGGGAATGAACATAATTCCCAGCGTTGAAATAAAATAATAGTTATTTTGACTAAGTGTATGCTTAATTACTGTCTCAGGAAGCCTTGGTCAGAACACAGAACCCCTGGCAGGAAGCATATGGAACCTTTGAGTAAACCTCGAAGAACGATCTTAGAAGGTTTTGCCCAGGAAAATTAAAAAAACATCCTAGCTCATCCCACCCAGTTGCCATCCCTCTAGCAAGAATGGACTTCAGGCTCTTCCCAAATGTTAAATTTAGCTCTTACCCAACATTGCCCATACCTGAGTTAGTATAGCTCCCCAACCTTTCAAAGAGATTGTCTCATTATATTTCATGGAAGATATTAATTGCCTTAAAAGGTATTTAAATGTACGTGACCATTTTATTTAGACAGCTACAGTGTCCCAAACAAATCTATGATTTTTTTTTCATATGTTATCAGTAGGCAGAAAGGAATCATGGTGACTCTTAGTCTAGGTTTCTGCTGTCAAAGTTGAAGGAGAATAATTGTCTCATTTGAAAGAAATATTTCTGTATATGAATCTACAGGAGATGCTGAACCTGGCTAGCTATGTTACTGCCTATATTATTTTGGATCAGATGAATATTTGGATAGGAGTCCATCAAATATCATTAAATCATTTGAAAACCATCCTAGAAAAGGGTAATGACAAGTCATTTCTGGATTGTTGCCAGGAAAGTTGCAGAGGTATGTCCATCCTGCTTTAACTGGTTTAATTTATGGAGCTCCCTTGTGAACAAAGCAACTTCAGGAAAAGCACAGAATTAATCACCTAACTAAATGCCTATTTCCATCTTTGTGAACCCATTGTTCTGGACTCAGAAGCTGGCACATCTGTGTGCCTAAATAGCACCCCATTATTGGGGTGGGGTGGGGAATGCTGGCAGACTCCATCGAATGTCTTCATGGAGTTTTTCAACAGGACGTGAACCTGTTGAGTGTGTCCACTGCTGACACAGAAACCCCAAAAGCAATTTCTTTTGAATCCCAGTTAAAGATGCATTCAGTATTTTATTGCATCCAAACCTGCAGATTTAAATGAAGCTAATCTCATCTTGCTATAAACTATGAATATATTTAATGCAGTGTATCGTGAAAAAGGAAAACAAACCTGAATGATAGGTTCTATATGGGAGTACTGAACTTGAGTGACAAAAACAATCCTCCTTGATGTAAATTAGGAATATTTTTTACATCTGTGAGTGAAACAGGTTTCCTGATTTTTTTTTTCTACCCAGTCAGGATTCATAACTTGCATTAGAATTTTTTTCCACTTTATACCCAAAGTCATCAAAACCTGCCATAAATAGGGCAAGGGATGAATGGCTGTGGAACCAAGCACAGGTGGCGAAGCTCACTCAAAGGCTCTTTGAGCCGTGGGTGATCTTCCACTTTCATTAAATGCATCTCTGGCTCCATTAATTAAATGTTCAGTTTAAATCCCATCCTGCAAAAGACTGAACATTTCATCTTCAAAAAGCCCAATTTTCTCTAATATACAAAAAAAAAAAAAAAAAGCTACAGAGCCACAAATCCCCACAGCTGCAGAGAGGGAGAGAGCAGAGAAAAAATTCTGATAGAAAGGGTGCCTGAGAGGGATACTCTCAGTGGTAATGAGCAACAAGGAAACCATCTCTTTGCAGGACATAAGGGTCCCAGCACATTGATGACATGTCCATTCCATGTCTCTCATGGTAAGCATTGATGTCTATGATATGCACGGAAAAGGATCTTTCAAGGCATTCTTCCCAGACAATCTTCCCAAAATCCCAGGGCTGGATTGAGAGAGGGTTTTAGGAAACCAAACTAAAGTATCATCTGTTTTTAGTTCACAAGTTGGCTTGGTTACCAAAGGATGATGACTTGTGTTTGCTTTCCCCAGCTTGTTCTGGTTAGCACATTGTTTACATTTCCTGCTAAGAGAGCAGCTTACAATTTCCAACTTAGTAGGGTTTGGGGCTGAGATCTGAAGATTCCCATTGTTAATATTATGCAAATTTCTCCCCTCTCTTAATGTTTTTGTCTGTCTTCCTTCCTTCCTTCCTTCCTTCCTTCCTTCCTTCCTTCCTTCCTTGCAGGATACAGAGGAAAATGATGTTTGTGTATGTAGACACAAATATCAATCACCCTCAAGCCTCCAGCAAGAAGGGAGGTTTATTACAGCCAGGGGCAGGGTGGACGGTAAACAAACACAAGTGGGTTGGTGCAGCAGACTTTCAGTCCTTCCCAATATATAAACAGACAGATGCATAACTGGGTGCAGCAGCAAACTTCAATTTGGGCAACAAGCTCATGACTTTCCAAATTACCTAACACAATGTTAGAAGCAGACAGACATAGCAAAGTCTTAAGAGCTTATATAAAAGACAATTAGGCAGACAGTAGAGATGTTTCATACATATGGGGCCACAGCAAGGAAGACTTCCTTCCTGCTGTCAGACAAATAATCCATGCCTGTTAATACACTAAGCCACTTGGACAGCTACATGCAATATAGTTACTGTCTTTATATTGAAAAGAAAACAGATTTTTACACCCCAGAATAAAACAAGCTGGATAACCGTTGGATAGCCTTCCAAATACATCTCCCTGCAAAGATGTATGAGGCATGAGTCTTCGTGTCTTGGCAGGATCTTAGATCCTGTGATCATCACTCCAGGCTGCACAAAAGCCCTTTAGGCTTTGTACAGCCTGGAGGTGCTCAATGAGTTTCTCCAAATCTTGCCTTGTAAAGAATGCCCGAGTTAAAAACAAACAAACCCCAATAGGTAAATACATCGTTGAGTCATTCAGGAACTCAGATCATACCCATTGAATATACTTGGGTACATCAGGTAAATTGATCCAGACTGACTCGGTGACTGGTAGCCCATTCCCATGGCTGCAGTATCAACATGGCAGCATCTCATTCTGCAATCAGGCTATCCATTGTTGGCTTGGGGAGAGCAAACTAGGAAATAGTAGCTGCTTTTACCAGATATTTTTGATTATATGCACCCATTTCAAATAATGAAGGGTCTATTTTAGTAGATGATAGAAATGATCAATAAGTCCCACTGTTTTGCTAACTTAGTAAGTGATGCCTGTGGCATGATATTTTTAGTGAGATTCTGAATAGATGGATAATAATGGGATGTTTGGTAATCTTCTATATCGCCTGGAAATACAACAAAATGGAAACCAGAATTCCCTTTTCAAAGTCAAAAAAAGTCCTAAAGGAAAAGATGCCATCACTGATATGCTATACTCATTGAATTAGGCACATCCAACATTGCAAAGGTAGACTTCTGCACGTATACTGGAACTTCCTTTTGTTCTTCTCTTCAGTATATCTGCATCACTGCTGAGATCTACTCTGTATTCTCTCTGACTTCAAAATCTGATGGATAAAATCTGGTAGGGGTCATATGAAATTCCTTCTTTTTAATGGTGTCTGCTCTTCCATTTTGGGATGAACACCACTGTGCAGGCAACCCGTTATAATCAATTAGCCAAAAAATCTGGCTCTGTTCTAAATATTTGGTAACAATTGCGTTAAATGTATACTGGATCAAGGGTGCATTCTTCATAGGGTAGAAAGGCAGATTTATGTATTCCTAATTATATTTCCAAATGAGCTCCCCAGTTAACAGATTAACTCCCCAGGGTAAGAAATAAAACAAGTCCAACAGAAATGCAGCGATTAATTCCTGCAGCTTCCTGATCATTTGATTTTGCTGCTCTGCATATCAATAAGGGCAGTGAAGGCCCTGTACAACTGGTGGCACTAATGAATGTTGTACGATGCAAATTAGTTTTTTGCATTGTGGATGTACTGCCAAGTACATACACGCTGAACATCCATATTATAAAACAGTCTAGCATTCCAACCATTCCAGAGAGCCCATAGGTACAGTAAATGTTATTCCAGACATCATGTTGTAACAAAGGAGCTTCAGTTGATTCAGTGAAAGTTTGTTTCATTTTATTTAGAAGCTGTGGTCAAGCCAAAATAATCCCCCAATGCAATAACCATGAAAAAATGAGAGTAGTATTATGATACAATGGATAACATCAGAACAGGATTTACAGACTGAAGTAGAAATCCCAATACAGCTGCTGGGAAATATTGGCCAAACACTAATTCTTCAGCGAACATCCTAACATCTTCACCGTGAAGCTAAACTAGGATAGCATGAATGGGAACAATCAATTCAGATTCTTGGAGTGGAAGAAGCAATATGGTACAGTAATCAGGAAATGCAAAGTCAATATTAAAAATAATAAATTCAGTCAACAGCTTTAAAGACAATATCAGTTTTGCAGCAGCAGCAAGAAAGGAATAACATAACAGTGCCTGGACAGAGTTAAAAATATACCCACAATTCAAATGACTCTGAAGGACCATGAACATATAAAAATGTATTTAATTATTTTCTAATAGAAAACAGGACAATGACCAACTAAATTTCTGTGGAAGATTTTGGCCAATCTCAGGGGATTTAACCAAGAAGTCTCTACTTTCTGTCCTCACCACTGAACTTCAGTTGTGACATGGGTTATCAAAAACAGACTTGTTCAAATATCAAATGGCAGGATAATTCAGAAACAGGTAACTCTCCCCACAAAATAAAGATATTTTGAACTGGCCTCAGAAACTAAGCAGCAGCCTGTACAGAGTGGAGAGTGAATTACAGCGATATCTTCCAAATAATTGACCCACATCAGCCCTTGAGAGCTGTGGTTCCAAAACTATTTCAAAATCAGCCCCATGTCAATTTCATTGGAAGATCCTGAAACTGATCGGGGCAAGTGACCAGTTCTGTGTTGGTCCTGAGTCAGTACAGTTGTTTGCTGGATTGTGGGTTATGTTCAACACATTGTCTATGGGAACCTGTGTAAAAGGAGGAAGAGTAGGTGCTAGTTCTTGTTTCTTGGTGAGCTTCGTGGGGACATGATTGGGCCACTGGCCTATGATGCGAGAGTTTGAGTGCTTTCTTGAAATACGATCCAATATTTGGAGATCCAGTTTGTGATTCAGTAGGAATTTGCTAAAATAAAGTTTGCATAAATTATTAACTGTATAAAATCTTTGCCCTGTAGATTTCTGGTTCATGAACTTGTGCATATCAATCATATTGGACCATTTGAAGTGTTTAACTCTTCCTTTACCCAAGACTTCCGCTGGATACAATTCAGAAATATTCTTCAGAAATTTACGGACGGAAATAATCTATAGGGGGCGAGTTGCTGTTAAATAGCCTTTCCTAACCTGGTCCCATCGAGATGTGTATAACTACTACTCCATAATCTTTTGCCAACCAGGTCCTTGTTGCCCACAGTCAAAGGACATTGTAAGCAACCTTCTCAGACAGCAGTTCCTACTTTCTAGGAACACACAAACCGGGATTGCACTCTCCAAGACCTCTTTTCTCAGGATCTCTGGCGAATAGCCAAGCAATTGTGAGGAAACCAGCAACCATTTTTAGAAGTTACAAACTCATCTGCCTCTAAGCTAGCAGCCTAATCCCTACTTTTCCATGTGGTGTCTTCCCACCCTTATTTATGCCTCAATCTCAATTCTGTTCACAGATTACCTTCTTCTTGAGGAAAGCAAAATAGATAATGTCCCAATATTCCCTAGCCAATCTAGGGGATAAAGGGAATGGTGCATCATGGTTAAGGATAAAGCACCATATTTCAACGAACGCAGGCTTGTGAGGTTTATCTGCAATCCAGTGGTGAGGGAAACACAACTGAGTGTACATTTGTGTGGGATGTGTGAGAGCGAGGGAGAGAGAGAGGGAGGACTGGAAGGGACCAAAACCTGAACGATGCATTTCCTTTTTCTTTCTTCCACATGCATTATAACAAAGCATAGGATTTCCATCTTTTATTTGTAAAATGTTGTCCCCCACCCGTTATTAGGAAGGAATTATTGGAGCTGTTTTATAAAGTGAGAATTATTGGGTGAAAGGGTAAAATAGCAATTCCTGGATGAAGGTTTAAGATGAATTACACTTTCTGGAATTGGATTTCTTCGTAGAAGTTTTTCTTTTTTTACCAATTTGCAGAATGCGGCATGGCATTTGGTGTAAAAATTATTAATGATTTCCTGAGCTGACGGTCCAAATGGCTTCCTTTTTTATTTTTAGACCTGTGATCTATCTCACGGGTTCTTTCTCTGTGGAGTACTCTCTGATACATTTATGAGCCAAAAGAGAGTTATGATGGTTTTACTGTCACCTAAGGGAATAATTGCTCCTCCACCTTCCACTGTCAGGAACATGGTTCATTCCACCAAGGAGCTTGAAAATATAAGCGTGCGGGGAGAGCACAAAAGCCTGAAGGAGGTTGCTGGGGAGAATGTAAACATTTTCATAGTCATTACACTATTCTAAAGCTGTTGAGATTTACTATCCTTTCTGTCTCCCTCAACCTCCAATAGCTTTAAGGGGAATCCTTTGGAACATGGAAACTGTATAGCTGATGGAACCCCAATTCCTGTTTCTGAAGAGAAATTGTACCTCAATCTGTAGGCCTGTGATGGCAAACCTATGGCAAGTGTGCCAGGGGTGGCACACAGAGCCCTCTCCATGGACACACAAGCCGTCACTCCAGCTCAGCTCCATCTTGCATGCGTGTGTACCTCCTGCTGCCTAGCTGGTCTTCAGGTCTCTGCTGTGCATGCACAGGGGGAAGGGGGTATGTGGGGGGTGGGGCATATGCATGGGGATGCACTGCATGCATGGGGGATGTGCACAGGCACGGGGGACATGCACAATACATGGGGGGCGGGGTGCATGCAAGGGGGGACACACCCGCATATGTGTGGTGGGGCCCTTTCATGGGGGTGGGGTGCATGTGCAAGAGGGTGTGCCCATGCATACGGGATGCACAGGCATTGCATTTTGGGCATGTGCACCTACGCATGTGCTTTGAGCACTCAGTGCCGAAAAGGTTAGCCATCACTGATATAGGCTATAATGCCAAATTAATCATGTTTGGCTTTCACATCTTATTTTATGCCCAAATATCACACAATCCCAATGGTTCTTATCCCACAAATATCCTCATAGATGTTCCTCCTTTTGAATTTTAAAATATGACAGGCATATTACGACTGTTGAATAAATATGACCACAATTGAGCCCAAAATTGTTGTTGTTGAGACATTTCTTAAATGAGTTTTGCCCCTTTCACAACCTTTCTTGAAATAGTTGAATCTCTGTGAATCACTGGAGCTGTTACATTAGTAAGAAGGTGGTTAAGTCAATCTGGCTTCCCCATTGATTTGGCTTGTCAGAAGGTCACAAAGGGTGAAAACAAGACCCCGGGACACCAGCAATGGTTGTAAATATGAGTCAGTTGCAAGCATCTGATTGTTCATTATGTGACCCTGGGGGATGCTATAACGGTCATAAGTGAAAAATGAAAAACGGTCATAAGTCACTTTTTCAGTGCCGTTGTTAACTTTGAATGGTCATTAAATGAACTGTCGTACATCAAGGACTATCTGCACACTCCTTTAAATTCAGAAATACGTAGCAATCTTTACATTGTGACTGTGAAGCAAACACATAATTCAAAATACGATACTAAAAAATAAAATAAGAACAGGTGCTTCTTCGGGCTGTGGAATTTTTAAGGGCCATAAAATGGCAACAAATCTGTAGTTTTTTTTTAACTTGCAGGAAGCGAACTGTGTGTGTGGATTTCTCTACTGAAAACCACAACTTGTTCTGGGTGTTTTGGGTACTCTTGCTCAGCATGGATGCGCTCTGTGCTTCTGCTTGAGATAGCAAAATGTCTTGTAGAGACAGTTGGTTTACAAGCAATAATAATGATAATAATAACCCTCCAAGATGCTTATACGCCTACTCTAGTGAATAACCATCACAAGTGCTCGGAAAATGGGATCTGCTTCAGAGGTGATATTCAGCAGGTTCTGATCAGTTCTGGAGAACTGGTAGTGGATATTTTGAGTAATTTGGAGAACCGGCAAATGCCACCCCTGACTGGCCCCGCCCCCATCTATTCTCTGCCTCCTGAGTCCCAGCTGATTGGCTGGGTCTTCTTTGGTTGCCCTACACAGGAGAATGGAGCTGGAAAGCAGGTCAGTGGGGTGAGGAGGGAATGGGGATTTCACAGTATCCTTTCCCTGCCACGTCCACCCAGCCAGGCCTACAGAACAGGTAGTAAATTTTTTTTGAATCCCACCACTGACCTATTTGTTACTCATCAGTCACTTAAGGGGACTTCAAGGATGATGTGCATCTTCTGATGGATTGCTAGGTCAGGAGCCCAGAGGCATCATGGCTTATTCACTTGAGAACTGAAATGGTGGTGGTGGTGGTGGGGGCTTGCACAGAGCCCATCCCTCTCAGCATTCGGTGAGGATTCTCAAACAGGAGGTTCCATTAAATCTGAACTGCACTTGCATCTGGGGTTGACTGTCGTGGGCTTAGCGTCGCATTAAGCTTCAGCTCTTTATCCTTCTGCATTCTGCAGTTGGAAAGCCTAACACCGATTGCCAAGGGAGCAACTTTTGGATGTTTGTTCGTAAAAGTAGGAACGGATGGATCCATTTTGTAACATGGTGTTGCTTTTCCTTTTCTTTTTTTTTTTTTTTTTAAATGCTGAGGGTTTGAAAAGTTTTTGTTTTCATTGAAGTGGCAGGCAGCATGAGGCCCTGAGGGAATGGAGATAGCAAGGGGGAACATTTGGGAAGACATGTGGAGAGCTACAAATCTGAACTTTTGATTTTTAGCAATCTGTGCCTTTAAATTCAAATATTTGATTCGGTGCAGAGGCTCTAAATTTAGAGGCCATGGCTGAATAAAAGACAGTCACCCACTCTTATTTTAATGATATTTTTTTCCTCATTACTGCTTCCTTTCATTCTTTTTCTGCCTCCCATTCTGATCTTTCTTGCCATGACTATTTTGGTGTTCAGTGTCTCTTGTTTCTTTCATCTGATGGTTATTTTTTTCACTGCCTGTGGGCTAATCACTGCTCTTACAAATATACCTTGGCCCTCATCCTAGAATCAGCCCTGTGTGTCTGTCTATCTGTCCGTCTGTCAATCATCTAATTTTATATCTCCCTTGGGGAACATTTCTGTCACTGAGATATGTTCATGAATTTGCACAGGTGTCGTTATATAGTGAATCTGATTGTAACCAATAACTTCCCCTTTTACCGATTTCTCTTGGGTGATATTTTTTTTCTTCCACAGGTATAACACAGGAATCCCCGAAGACCTTTTGAGAGGCAAATCAGACAATGACTGAAAATTGTTTTCCCTAAATTACTGCCCTTGAGATATAGTTGATTATAATTCCCAGCACTCAAAGGCAGCATGATGGGAACTGTAATTAAATGCAATACAGGGGACACGAGAAAAATCTGACTAGAACAATTGGACATATCTCTGAAGAGTGACAACCCAGTTTGATACAGCTGAATCTTTCTCTGGAGACCCAGTTCTGTACAGGATGTAAGCAAAAATAAGGTGTGAAAAGAAGCAAACGCTGGATCCTTTTGGGGGGCTGGTTTTATTGAAACTGGGGAACAAGAGAAAGCCAAAATGGGAGCACTTCTAAACCTAGAGGTGACAGATTAAGTCTTCCCACTGAAAAAAAAGGGAGAAACTTGTCTGAAATGTTGGGCAGGAAGAGGAGGGAATGCACAAACGTTCTGGGCCACTATGAGCCTCTTTGGAGAAGATCCAATTTCAGAGGTTCCCATGTAGCTGGTATCAAATATTTTGGATGTTCGGTTGCATATTCCTTCTGCACCATCTGAAGAAATCTTAGGAGAGCTCTGATTTCATGTTCCTTCCATTGTTTTGTTTGCATTTTTTTTCTTTCCATCAAAAATGTTGAAGATAAAATGGATCAGATGTACATCACCAAAAACACCCCTAAGAATAGACAACCAAGGAGCCTTTTCCACATATTTTTCTAAACTATTTGGGCAGATCAGGCCATTAAGCATGGTCTTTGCAGTAAAATAAAGTATTATTTATGCAGTTGTTGCATATTTATAGCCAGCCTTGCTCCACTGCATATAATTTTCACATTTTCTTTTGTGCTTTCTTTAAATATAGGGGGGGAATGTCTTCAATCTCTTCCCATATAGTGCCTCTTTCTTACAATTGATACTCATGACATCTGTGAGATTTAGTCTGAGAATGACTTGCTTGTCTTCTTTACTATGCTGCTCCCTCTAGCTTTATCTGAGGCTGATTCAGTTTAATCATCATTAGAAAAAAGTCTAAAGGATAAATATAAAAACATCCATGGCTGATCAGAAAAGAATAAATTGATCATTGCTTAATAGTGTGAGGGATTTTATTATTATCAATGGAAAGTGAAATATCCTGGACACATTGATCAATTCTGTGCTATCAAGTCAACATAGACTCTTAGCAATCACATATTTTTTCCATGATAGTTTGTCGCTAACCATATCTTTTGGATCTTCCCATTGCCACTGTGATTGAGTCCATCCACCTTCCTGCTCTTCTCATCCTTTTTGTCTCTTTCCTTCCACCTTTCCCAGCATTACAGTCTCTTCCAGAGCCCAGTCTTGGCAAGATACAGATATGCATATCTAAGAAATTGCTAAGAAATCATTCCGTCAGTTACACATAAAAGTCTTGCCTAGCCAAACAGACGTAGAACATTCTGTGCTGTAGATATTCATTTTTGTTACTTATATGGGAATACAAGATCTCCAAACATTAGCAAAAGTATCAACTGGTGTTTCTGTTTGGCAATTTCTGTTTTTAACAGAAGGGCTCTTGTGCCTCTAATACATATGCATAATAATTATCCATCAACAAAGCAACCTCCCTAGACAAGACACTAAAAAGAATGAGTTTACCTACAGAGTCAATATATATTGCAATGAATGCTACCAACCTAGAGACTGCATGACTTGTATAACGTTTGTATAATTTGTATAACGTTTGTTGTACAAACTCCATACAGAAGCCTGATGATGGCAGATGAGATTCTGCTGAAATGTTGCTACAACTTTAAAAGCACTACAATGATGTGGGATAATACCCGAAGGAAGCTGAACAGCATATATATCTATATATCTATATCTCTCCATCTCCATCTCCATCTCCATCTCCATCTCCATCTCCATCTCTATCTCTATCTCTATCTCTATATGCTGTTTAGCTTCCTTTGGGTATTATCCCACGTCATTGTAGTGCTGTTAATGACGTGGGATAATACCTGAAGGAAGCTAAACAGCACACATGTAAGTACCCGCAAAAGCTTAAAAAAACAAATAGATTTCAATAACTTTTTCTGAAAGAGAAGACGAACGCTTGATAATAAGCTGAGGCTTTCTCCAGCACTTCATCTGCCTGTTAAAGAAACACACACAAAAAAAGATTCCTATAGCAGAATCCTTCCAGGAAAAAAGCAAAACAAAACACAAGTGAGCCCATAGTTTCACAAACAGATTAAACAAAGGAAACAACAGTACAGTCACAGCAGCATCAGGTAACTGCATGTGGCCAAGAGGATCAAAACAATCCAGGACAATGAGGACAAGGGGCATTCTTCTCTTCAAGGCAAGGAATCGGCCCAACCTCCTCATCGCACGCCTGCCCCCTTGTGGTGGTGAGCAGAACTTTTCTCCTCTCTTCCCGTCCGTCGAAGAGCGGAGCGGCTTCAAGAGATCCCACAGGGTTGAAGAAAAGCGGAAGGGAGCAAAGTCGCTTCATTCAGCGCTCGAGACAATTCCCCGCGGTCGCTTGGCCTCTTCACCCTAATTCACTGTGTCCATATGGAGATTTCCCCCCCCCCCCCCCCCCCCAAAAAAAAAAAAAAGCGGCGGGGAAATCCTGCTTTTTCTTCTGAATTGAGGAGCGGGCCTCAGCAGCACCACCAGATGGCGCCCGAGAGCCCAATACCGCCGCCGGTTGGGGGAAGGGAGACGCTGGGCTTCCCCCTTCTCAAGGCGGACTGGAAAGAGGGTGGTGGGCGCTGGTGTCCCGGTACGATTCCGACCCCCTCTATTTTGACTCGCTGCTCTGGTTTTTTCAAAGACAGGCATCAACCACAGACGCACTCCGGGAGGACAAATCCCAATAAGTCAGCGTTTCTCTCAATTTTGGACACTTTTAAGGTGTGTGAACTTCAACTCCAGAAGTCTGTGGAGATTCGCAAGTCACCCAGGTCGTGGTTGTCCCAAAGGTGCTTCCCCCCCCCCCCCCCCCCAGGAGGCAACTGGACTTTCTGGTTTCATTTCTTTTGAAGACCTTTCGCTTCTCATCCGAGAAGCTTCTTCCGCTCTGATAGGATGGTGGGGAATGGAAGGATTTATATTCCTTGCGGACAGGTGGTCGTTTGCATCCCTTGAGAGGGCTAGGGAAGCACTTAGAGGTTTATCTGTGTCCTCATGGTCAGCTTCCTCCTGTGAAAAATCACCTTTGGGACAAACCATGGCCTGGATGGCTGCGAATCTCTACAGACTTTTAGCTACATACAGTTTGGGATGAACACCCTTTGAATGGTGTGGGGTTAGGAAATGGGCTTCCAGAGGAAAAAAACCCGGCAGACTACAAGAACCAGGAGCACTACGCAGGTGACCCTGAGGTCCGAGATAAACCTTTCAAGAGCTTCAACAACCCTCTAAAAGGATGCAAATGACCAGTTGTCTGCAAGGGGTATAAATCCTTCCATTCCCCACTATCCTGTCAAGCTTCTTGGATGAGAAGTGAAAGACTTCAAAAGAAAAAACAAGAGTCCAGTTGCCTCCTGAAAAAGCACCTTTGGGACAACTCCCAGAATCCCCCAGACTTCTGTTAATGTTGCCAAGGCTGAGAAAAACTGCAATAAGTGTTGTCGTTACTACTGATGTTGTAATGTTGGCATATATTTCAAAATGGTTCTCTGCCACCCCAGGAAACACAAGGCAGGTGAAGTCTTCCTTGATAACATATTCTAAGGACCAAAACTTTTATCAATTAGCCTTCATTCCAGAACATCTCTCCTCTACCAGTTGAGGCGTAAGTGTGAAGACATGATGGCCCTCATGGCACTTGATGGACTGCAACATAGCAATAGCGATAACACTTAGACTTATATACTGCTTCATAGTGCTTTACAGCCGTCTCTAAGCATTTTACAGAATCAGCATATTGGCCCCAACAATCTGGGTTCTCATTTTACCCACCTCAAAAGGATGGAAGCAGTGGTGGGATTCAGTCTTTTTTACTACCGGTTCTGTGGGTATGGCTTGGTGGGTGTGGCACGGGAAGGATACTGTAAAAACTCCAGTCAGAGGTGGGATTTGCCGGTTCTCTGAACTACTCACATTTTCTGCTACCGGTTTTCCAGAACTGGTCAGAACCTGCTGAAAACTAGCTCTGGATGGAAGGCTGAGTCAACCTTGAGCTTGATGGGATTTGATCTGCCAAATTGCAGGCAACCAACAGTCAGCAAAAGTAGCTTGCAATACTGCACTCTAACCACTGCACCACCAAAGACATGAAAATAGATGGCTATGATATGCTTTCAGTAAGCAACATCCATGAAACAAGGACCACATTTATGCTGAGAGACCAGTAATGAGGTGCTACTGCTACAATGGTGGTTTAGTAGAACAGAACAGAACAGAACAGAACAGAACAGAACAGAACAGAATAGAATAGAATAGAATAACAGAGTTGGAAGGGATCTTGGAGGTCTTCTAGTCCAACCCCCTGCCTAGGCAGGAAACCCTATACCTCTTTAGACAAATGGTTATCCAAAATCTTTTTTAAAACGTCCAGTGTTGGAGCATTCACAACTACTGGAGGCAAGTTGTTCCACTGATTAATTATCCATATAATTTCCACTGATTAAATATTCTAAATTTCTCCTTAATTCTAAGGTGCTTCTCTCCTTGATTAGTTTCCACCATGAATACTCTAAATCAACCGTGAGGATATAACGTGCTCCCCTCTCCTTTTGTGAGGCTGTTTGGCAAAGGAGAAGGTCAGAGACCTTGCTGGTGCACAGGTGGCATCATGGGTAGAGTGGGAAGGCTGGCTAGATGGAGACAAGAATTGGAATTTAAACCACGCAGTGAGAGTTTTTAAAAATCAATGGCTCTAGTCCAAGAAGTAATGAGAATGGTTTAGCAAAACAATCTTGCATTGGCTCCGGTATCCTTTGGGTTTGTTCCAAAGGTAATTTCACCCACAAAGAACAAAATATGTGGACATGAGATTACAGTCTTTAAAAATCCATTGGCAAATTGTCCGTCAAGTTTGACAATGGCAGGGGGACAATGAATACATCCTTTCTTTGCCCCCCTCACCTGCCCTCGTGCTTTTCATTCCTCTCTCATCGTCAATTGACCCTTGGGATAAATCCCACCTTGAAACATCATTGAATAAACCGGATCACCCAATAGGACCCAAGCCAGAGGTGGGATTCAGCAGATTCTGACCAGTTCTGGAGAACCGGTAGGGGAAATTTTGAGTAGTTCAGACAATCAGTGGTAATCTTCCCCCAGGAATGCGGTGGGAATGGGGATTTTACAGTATCCTTCCCCTGCCACACCTACCAAGCTACGCCCACCAAGCCTCTCTTTCTTTCTTTGCGCCCTCCCTGTGCCTCATTTTGGGCCTAGCAAGCCTCCCTGCAGCCTCCTGAGAGTAAAAACGGGGTGTGGGGGGGGGCATGCCACATCCCCTCCTGGTGCCCTGTTTTTACTCCCAGGAGGCTATAGAGAGGCCTCCTAGGCCCAAAACAGGGTGTGTGGGGGGGTGCCGTACCCCTGTGCCCCATTTTGGGCCTAGGAAGCCTCCCTGCACTTATGTGGGTACATGGGAATTCCTGGGAGGGGTGGGACAGGGCCAGCTGATCTTCGCAACAAACTGGATATAAAATTAACATCCGGTTCTCCCCAACTGGCCCCTGGCTGTGGCAAGAAAGGTCGTAAAATGAGGCAAAACTCACGTAGCAACAGAAATGTTGAGCTCAATTGTGGTCATGAATCGAGGACTGCCTGTATTTTACCATTTAATATTGTCATATTAATGCCTGCCAAGAGTTTCAGTGTCATCAAGTCGCTTATAAAGCTAGGAAAGAGAGGGAGGCAGACAATCCATCTCTCCATGAGTCTACAGCTCCCGAGAGCTGCCAATCTTCCAGCTCTATGTTGGCCCTAAGCAAGGTCTCAGGCACTCTAGGGGCAGAAGTCACTGACTTCTGTGGGGAACCCAGTTGCTTCATTCAAGCAACTCATCGTGATGGGATCATAGTTTGTAACACAATAAACTATTTCCCCAGCAGTTCTCCCCCAACCCCCACCATCACTTAATCTTTCCTTTCCTCTGCAATCCTGAAAATGCTAAGTGCTCTCACCACTTTTTGCTCTGTTGAAGGATAATTATATGGCCAATTCTGCCCTGGGATGGGATGAAGAGATCCTTGGGATTGCCGTTCCACAATCCTCTTTTAGGTTTCATCCCACTTTGAAACTTCAGGGGGTCACATTTCATAAGATGCTTTGCTGGATGGACTGCATTGTCCTTTTTTCTCCTCTTCTGCTTTACCTGATTAGAACCGATTGTCTAGTCAGTCTAGCAGGGCCCCACCCTTCCTGAAAGATGCCAGCAAGCTTAGCCATAACCCCAGCAGATGCTTCTGTTTATGGGCCAAATGAGAGCCCGCCAGGCCAACCCAAAGCCGACACCACAGATGTGGCACTGGGCCACTTGACACCAGACACACACAGCATGTCGTGCTGTCTAGCAATGCCGGGCTTTCCAGGAGAGCAGAAGGTCTGAGAGACTAATTAGCCCATTGAGGCAATGTGCTAGCCTCAGCTGCGTTAAATGTGCTATTTGCAAAGCACTTTAATGGCAGCCTGGCTAAGCAGCATCAGACGAAGCTCCCCCACCCCCCCCCCCCCCCCCCCCCCCCCCCCCCCCCGCCACTCCTACCCTGCACGACCCCCCCCCCCAGTGTGCCAGGAGGGCCATGTGGAGGCTTGTTTGTGCTCACCACCAGCTGGATCAAGGAGGTGGCGAGAGTGCCAAGGTTGCAACGGTCTGGACCATTTTTGCAATTGAAGGATTTTGTTGAGAACAAAGTGAGAGCGAAGCCTGCTGCACTCTTGAAAACATTTCTTGAACTACCCTTGTTTCTCGCAAGCAATGTATTTTGGGATCCAGTAAAGGCAGAGGTGGGATTCTATCAGTTTGCACCTATTTGCTAGAACATTCTAATCAGTTCAGAGAACCAGTTGTTATAAGAAATTACTGGCCTAATCCTGTAAGGAAGGCAGGAAGGAAACATTCTGGTGTTGCTTACAGAAACTGCTTCTCTGTTAACCCTTATTACATTCTTGGCAGGACTAGACTTCCTGTCTCAGGAACGTTTCTGGAGTTTTTTTCCCCTCCTTTTCTGGTGCTTTGCTTGTGTGACCATTCAAAGTTACAATGGCACTGAAAAAAGTGACTTATGACCATTTTTCACATTAACGACTGTTGCAGCATCCCCACAGTCATGAGAGGCCAGGCGAGGAGATGCGTGCCTCGATGTGAGTGATGTTGAGTTGGCCACACCCAGCCAATAACATGACAACCAAGCCACGCCCACCATCTAAGCCATGCCTACAGAACCGGTTGTTAAAAAATTTGAATCCTACCCCTGGCTAAAGGGAAAGGGAAAGTCAGCTGGAGGAAGCAAAGAAGCTGGGCTCTGCTTTTTCCAAAAAACTCTTACAGATTAACAGAGCTGGAAGGGACTTGTAGATTATCTATTACAACTTCCCCCCAACCAAGCAGGACACCCTATACCCGGGATGGCAAACCTATTGCATGTGTGCCAGAGGTGCCCTCTCTGATGGCACATGAACCGTTGCCTCATTTCATCTGCAACTTACATGCACATGCACCTCCCATCGGCCAGCTGGCCTTCGGGTCTCTGTCACGCATGCACAGGAGTGGGGCACATGCAAGGGTTTGTGCGTGCATGCGCCTGGCTCATGTGGGGTGGGTTGCATGCATATGCATGGGGTGTGCATTGGATTTTGGGCATTCGTGTGCTAAGTGCTTTGAGCACTCAGTCCAGAAAAGGTTAGCCAACACTGCCCTACACCATATCTGACAAATGGCAGTCCAATCTCTTCTTGAAAGTCTCAAGTGATGGCGCTCCCACAACTTCTAAGGGCAAGCCGTTCCATTGGTTGATTGTTCTCATTGTTAGAAAGTTTCTCCTTATTTCCAGGTTAAATCTTTCCTTGTTCAGTTTCCATCCATTATTCCTTGTCTGGCCTACAGGCACTTTTGAAAATAGCTTGACCCCTTCCTCTCTGTGGCAGCCCCTCAAAGAACCATATCCTGTTTGAATATGGAATTTTCCTTGCTGCTGCTGTTTGGTTCCCAATTCTGTCCCCAGGTATGCAGGGTGGTTTAACTTCCGCCATGCTTGATATCTGCACAGACAGCACCTCCTCACTGACTTCATCCCATCTGTGAATACATATTCTTTGGTCAAGTAACAAGCAGTTAATTAATTGAGTCAAATAGTCCTGATTATGGAGAAATCTTGCTATTAACATGGTTGACGTGTATCTCCAGAGAAAATATCACCGTCATTGGGAAGGATGAGTAACAGCCTGGAAAATGAAATGTTATACGAGAAAGAGCAAATTTCCTTCCTATATTACAAATGTAACAATTGGAAGTGTTTTCACCGATGGCCAGAGGTCATCCATGTGGAAAGGTGATGTAAAAGGTGATGTAAAAAAAAGAACCATAAAGAGTGACTGACAAGATTCTCTTCTGAGTTCTTGGTCAATTTTTGCAATGGTTTGGGCAGAAGCAATGAATTGCACAAATGCTACTAATAGCAATACTTACACCTTTCAGATTTAAAGGGCCAAGTAGACACCGTAGCAAGATGTTGCAGCATTCCAATCTTATCTATTATCATCCCTCATCTTCTCTGGAATAGTCTTTAATGACTTCCCAACCATTTCCGTCTTGAAATTGGTGTGCATTTCTGTATAAAGATACTTCCCCTCCTGTGAATGGATGGTGCTTTTGGGATATGTGATAGAAAAGTAGTTCTTGACTTACAACATTTGGTGACCATTTGAAGTTACTGTACAAAGGCATTGAAAAAAGTGGGGGGACTTGAGACTTGTGCAACATCCCCATGGGTACGTGATCAACATTCACACCAGTGGTGGGATTCAAATTTTTATGCTACCGGTTCTGTGGGCATGGCTTGGTGGGTGTGGCAGGGGAAGGATAGTGTAAAATCTCCAGTCAGAGGTGGGATTTGCCGGTTCAATGAACGACTCAAAATTTCCGCTACCTCCTATGTGCTCACAGGCCACTGGAGGTAAGTAAATGCCACTTTAGGCTTTTCTCCCTTCTGCTAAATCAAGGCAATAACATGGCCCTCCAAATAACCATTGAATAGAAAGTCCTGACCAACTTACCAAAGAGGCAGATCCCATCCACTGTGTATCTTCCTTCCACTTACTGTGATCGTTTCTACCTCCGAACACTAAAATCTAAGGACTACCTTTGGCCATCAAAATGTTTCCTCACATCTATCACTAGATGCAAGTGAAAGTTCCCCCAAACCTGGGATTTCAGCATGCTGGAATGGACAGCCTTCCATCAAGTCACTTGAAAGTGAATAGATCTAATCTATTATTTCACAAATCACAAAACTTAAGAAAGCAAACACATGTAGTTTATGTCAAACACTTGCAAAATTACCCGCAAAGGAATAAAACAGTTCTCCATATGGTATGGTTTGGAGCAGTGCAGTGGCTCAACAGTTAAGATGATGGGCTGTTGACTGGAAAGCTGGCAGCCCAGGTTCAAGACCTGACCGCCATGTGAAAGGGTGAGCTCCAGTCCTCGCCCCAGCTCTTGCCAGCCTAGCAATTTGAAACCATGCAAACGCAAATAGATAAATACTTCCCACCAAAAACTTTGGTGGGAAGGTAACAGTGCCCCATGATATCATGCTGGCCACATGACTGTGGAAAGGTCTTCAGGCAGCACTGACTTTAGTGGCCTTGAAACAGAGATCAACACTGCTGCCTATAGTCGGCAATGACTAATGGAGTAAAAGCCGCAAGGATTCCTTTAATTTTTTTTCAACCATATGGCATAATAAAGCTTCCAAAACAAAACAACAACAACATCATAACCCAGCTTGTTTTAAAAATAAAAATAGCAGCAAAACCTGTGCAGTGGTAAATGTAAAACAGCGATCTAATATAGCAACGTGGGATTATGGAAAGAAACAGCAATGCTTCTGTCTAACAAACCAATAATTTTTATTCAGGATTAGTAAACATTAGAAGCATCTTCATTTTATCATTCAAAGTTCATGTTTTTTGCTACCTTTAAGCTCTACAGTTACAGTCTGTGGAGGTTTCAGGAGACATTTTGCCAAATGGAAAAACATTTGGAGCTTTGGAAAAATCTTGCACATAAATTACCAAAGGCATGAAAGCGTCTGAAGGATGGATGGAATGAAATGCCAAGAAAAAGAAGGAAACATGCCAGAAAAGGAGGTGGTGACAGCGAGGAAGGAGAGCTGCAAAGGAGCCATGTCATGCTTTCTTTTAACAAATTCCTTATAAAATGGAGAACCAGGGTCCAGACCATGACATACACTCACTAAAGAATCTCTCTTGGCTGATGGGAAATATCCTCCAAATGATTAGACTTCCCTGCTCATATTTTTCATCCTCTCAGCTCAGAGATGACCACTGATTCTGCTCAAGGTGACTTGCTCATTAAAGAAAAAGAAAATGTTTGAATCTCCCCATGGCAGAGCATTGTTGTTTGTTAGCAGTCTTGATTTATGGTGCCATGTGAATGGTACCAGGTAAATTTTGGAAGGGAGTGGAAAGGAAAGGAAAGAAGGAAAGGAAAGGAAGGGATGGGATGGGATGGGAAAGGAAGGGAAGGGAAAGGAAGGGAAGGAAAGGGAAAGGAGAGAAGGAAAGGAAAGGAAAGGAAAGGAA
>BLBF01000007.1:58053563-58079163 GCA_015471245.1 Laticauda colubrina | reverse complement strand
AAGGAAAGGAAAGGAAGGAAGGAAAGGAAAGAAGGAAAGGGAAAGGGAAAGGGAAAGGGAAAGGAAGGGAAGGAAACAAAATGAAAGGAAGGAAAGGAAAGGAAAGGAAGGGAAGGGAAGGAAAGAAAAGGAAGGAAGGAAGGAAAGAAAAGAAAGGGAAGGAAAGGAAGGAAGGAAAGGAAAGAAGGAAAGGGAAAGGAAGGGAAGGAAAGGGAAAGGAAGGAAGGAAAGGGAAGGGATGGAAAGGAAGGAAGGAATGGAAAGGAAGGAAGGAAAGGGAAAGGAAAGGGAAAGGGAAAGGAAGGGAAGGAAAGGAAAGGAAAGGAAAGGGAAAGGAAAGGAAGGAAAGGAAACAAAATGAAAGGAAGGAAAGGAAAGGAAGGAAAAGGAAAGGAAAGAAGGGAAGGGAAAGGAAAGGAAAGGAAGGGAAGGGAAGGGAAGGGAAGGGAAGGGAAGGGAAGGGAAGGGAGGGAAGGGAAGGGAAGGGAAGGGAAGGGAAAGTTTATGCTTTGAAAAAGGCAGACTCCCAGTGGATACTTGATCTCTCCTTTGGCTTTTGTGTCTTCCTACAGGGCTGGCCCACCAACTCAGATTTCAGTGCTCAATCTGAGTCAACAATCTGTAATCTGGACACTGCCTCTGGGATCCAGGCTCGGGTTTCAGTCAGAGGCAAGAGGAGTGAGGGGGCTGAAAGGGGTGAGGATGGGAAAAAGACAAGCTTTGTTTTCCATTGGTCATCCTCCACAGGCACGGGTAGCCTTTCCCATTCCCAAGCATCAGAGAAGGGCTGATGGGACTTCTGCTGTTTTAAAAATCACCCAACGGACACTTTGTTTGAGCAACATCACCAAGACATAGACGGCTCAAAAATCAAGGGCAGAAGTTTGGAGTGCCAGTTCAGATTTGGAGTTCTATTCATCTTTTTGATATTTGATCCCTTGGCATAAGCTGCTCGCAGTGAAGTTGCTATGCAGATATACAGTTTCTGGAAAGTTACACCAGGAAAGTGAAGCCTTACTAGTGGCTTAGCATTTCACAAAAAGGGAGGATAAAGTGGGCTGCAGTTAGAATTAAAAGCTTTTTTTAAAAAATGGTAAAGGAAAGGAGAGAAAAAGTGAATTAAATTTTTATGGAAAAAATCTCCCCCTACCCCGACCAACCCTGAAAAGGATCAATAGGGAGGAAACTCTCTTGTTGCTTTCTTGGTTTTTCGGCTGGCTCAGTGTAATTATTTATATAATGTGTGGTTCTCTGTGTTTAAAAACCAGTAATAAAATAAGAGGGAAATGGTATTGTGTTCATTCCTTAATGTTATTTTCTACTTTACAATTAATTTACTTTGTTGAAGAAAAAAGAAAGAAAAAGAAAGAAATTAAAAGAAATCTGATGTCTGGGGCAGAAAGCCAAAATTACAGCAGCCGTTTTGTGCTGGTTTAATTCATTCAGTCAAATGTTGGAACAAAAACATTATTCTCTCTCCAGTCTGCCCCCCTGGATTTTTCCCTAGCACAGGAAATGTATTATATTTTTTTCAATGATAGCTGTTCTTTTTCCCCCTTACAGAAAGAAATACTTTCAGCAACATTCATGGATCCTAAAACAGAACCAATTCAAAGAATCTCATTCAGGAGAGAAAATTCTGACTTTCTACCTAGTCAAAATTCTCATATTGGCTACCAAGTATATTATATTAAAAACTGAATAAAACTCTATTAGTAAAGCTGAATTTAATCAACTCTTTGCAGCTCAACTCTCCTGTAGAGTCAGGTTATGTGATCTTAGGTCAGTGATGGCGAACCTATGGCACAAGAATCCAGAAGATCAGGTGACTGGCTCACATGTGCATGTCAGGGAGCTGCTCTTTCAGTTTCTGGTGTTCCCGTGCATATACTCCTGTTTTAGCACTCGGTGCTGAAAAGGTTCACCAACACTGTCTTAGGTCATCGACCAACTCAATTCAGAAGAGAAAATACATCAAGTTTTTCTTGAGTGCCCTCAACAATGCAAAAAGAGAAGGTATGGCCCTACCAAAATAAAGGCCCTCTAGGATATTATAGGATTATCCAGCAGCAGGGCTCACTGCATTGCAAAATTTCCGAAGGACATTACATCATCCAGCAAGGTTCAACCAAACTTATCTCAGACAAACTCCTAGGATTTGCATATAGCCCCATGGGAGCCTGACAGCAGCCAATAGAATACTATGCTTGCACAGGAACAGGAAGCTCAAGTTCAAATCCCAAGAAAGGATATAAATAATCCTTTCTCTCAACTCCATGTAGTCAGCTGCCCAGGACCTTAAACCCATGTGGTCCTGTCCATCAATAAACCATCTTTCCAATTAACCTCCATGTTTCCAGTATCTTTCTCTCCACTTGGATATTTCTTCCAACATGATTAACTGTCTCTAAAGGGAATAAAAATACAGAAGAAAGTACAAGATTTTTCTGTGTGAATTGAGCTTTTGTCTTTTCTCCTCCTGGATAGGAGATTCTGAGCTCTCTTCCTTTTCCTGATACACTGACTAGTCCTTAAGGCCTGTCACATAGGCCGATGGATGCAAAAAGTATGTAAAAAGGACACAGCGGACGAGAAAATTTTCCATCCGTTGTTATCCGCTCTCAAAAGTGCCCCAAATTTGCATAAACAGAGCAGACAAAAATGGAAAGGAACGGACGCGGAGAGTACGTAGCCAGGATGTAAAGCGGATGCTCCACGGAAGCCGAGCAGATGGAAGCGGATGGAAGCGGATGGCACATCCGCAGGGCTTCCGGGGGAGCACAGCGAAGTGGACGTGCAGCGGAAGGAACGGATGCAGAGCGGATGCTGAGCGGATACAGCGGATGCATCACGGACGCCTAGCGGATGCCTAGCGGATGCAAAGTGTTCAGTGCGCATGCGGGGAGGATGCATTGCGTCAGCCCCGCGGATATAAAAGGATGCAGCTCGCAAGCAGGTCACCATTCAGAGGAAAGACCTGCTGCCAGACCCATCTCCAGCCAACAACCATGGGGAAGAAGAGGAAGCCTGTGCCATCTTCTGCCAGCCCTGGCAAGAAGGACAGGGCCACCATCCCACCCCCTGGCCCTGACTCTGCTTCTGCTGGGGCTTCTGCTGCTCGGGCTGACTCTGCTGGTGCTGGGGCTTCTGCTGGCGCTGCTCCTGGTGCTGGTGCTTCTGCTGGTGTTTACTCTGCTGGCGCTGCTCCTGGTGCTGGTGGTGCTGCTGGTCCTGCTGGTGCTCCTGGTCCTGCTGGTGCTCCTGGTCCTGCTGGTGCTTACTCTGCTGGTGCTGATCCTGGTCCTGCTGGTGCTGCTGGTCCTGCTGGTGCTGCTGCTGCTGCTGGAGCTGCTGCTGCTGCTGGAGCTGCTGGTGTGGTGGAGCAGCCCCTAGAACCTCAAACCCCTCTGATCAGGGCCCAGAAGGCCCTGCCAGAGGGAGGAAGAGGCATACGCGAGATAGGGAGAGGAGGCAATACTCCATCGAAGAGGAACATGAGGATGAGGTGCTCGAATGGCTGAGGGAGAACAAGTACCCATGGCGGAAGGGACACAGGTTCTATCGAGACACCAAGAGGAAGCAGGCGGCTTGGAGAGAGAAGGCGGAGAGCCTGGGCTACACTTCGGAGTTGCTCCTTGGCTGGTGGAAGCACATGCACACCTGGTACAGGAAGCTGCACCTCAAGAAGTCTGGCCAGGCCGCGGTCAAGCTCATCGACTGGGAGACCTACGTGATGGCCAAGTGCAGCTTCTTGGAGGGTGAGAACCGCCACCGAGGAGCAGACCCTCTGTCAACCCTCTCTCTCAGGCAGCCCACAGAGAGCCAGTCCTCTTCTGGCCAAGAGTCAGCTCCTGTGTCCAGGCAGGTATCTGTGGAGCGTGCCATGACGGAGACCCCCCCAACAGCTGCACTCCCCATGGTGGAGCGCGTGGAGGACCCCCTGACGCAGTGGGAGCAAGGAGAGGGCACTGCCACCAGAGACCAACCCACACCCACCCCCAGCTCCACCTCCACAGAAAGCAGGCAGAGAGCCAGACCTGAGGAACAGAGCCACACTGTCCTGCTGGAGATCAGGGACACCATCAAAAGCAGTGTAGATCTCCTCTCTCAGCTGGTACACACCGACATACCATCCTCAAACCGCAAGCCCTTCCTCACCTACATCAACCAGACCCTCATGGACATGTCCGAATCACAGTACCAGGTGATAAAGGAGAGGATTACAGGTCTTCTGCACCACCCTCCAGGCCCAGCTGAACCTGCTCTGACTCAGTCCAGGTCTGCTCCTCCACCCCAGGTGATGTCACAGCCCTTCCAAGGCTTTCCACAGGCCCTAACCTTCCAAGGCTATGGCTAGCAGGAGTTCCAGCAGCACAAGCAGCGCTTCCCACTCCAGGCACAGGTTCCTCGCCTGCCACAGGTGCCACAGGCGCCACCGATGCCACCGATAACACCAATGCCACAGATGCCACCAACGCCACCAATGCCACCAACGCCACAGATACCACCGATGCCACCCATGCCTCACCTCGCTCACCTGCAGACCAGACAGCCCCACTACACTCCTCCTTCCTCCACCCCATAGCCAAGCCCAGCCTCAGAACATCTGTCATCAGTCTTGGGACTGACACCCCATGTCATGGAGGAAGGGGCTCTCAACATCACGGGACTGAGCCAGCTCTCTGAGAGCTTCCTCCACACACCATCCCCAGTTGTCCTCTCGGGGCCAGGCACCCCAATGGTGCCTCAGACCAGCACTCCAGCAGCAGCCACCTCCACAGCACCTGGACCCTTCACCCCTGAGACTATGGGCACGCGTCAGAGTGACTGAGAAGAGTTCCAGAGACTGGGTTGCTACCTGTTGACTTTATCTTTGCTTGGGACACTTTACTTGGGTCATATTGCTTTTACAGTTTGTTATTAATAAAGTTTATCTTTGCTTCACACACTTGGTTCAGTTCTTTTAGTCAATAAAGTCTTGATGGAAACTTTTAGAAATGGTTTAAGCCTTTGCATGCTTGTGGGAGGGGTAAGGATAGCAGTGGGATGGGCAGGGATACCTGTGGGATGGGTAATAGCTGTGGGATGGGCAGGGATACCTGTGGGATGGGCAGGGATATCTGTGGAATGGGTAATAGCTGTGGGATGGGTAAGGATAGCAGTGAGATGGGCAGGGATACCTTTGGGATGGGTAATAGCTGTGGGATGGGTAAGGATAGCAGTGGGATGTGTTAGGATATCTGTGGGATGGATAATAGCTGTGGGATAGATAAACCTCCGGTGCAAGCATAGTGTGACTGTATGGTCCACCCTCCTAGGTGCCACCCCTATGGCCCTTTATTATCAATAACAATTTAATCATTCATCTACACATTTCAACATAAACACAACTCTTCATTAAATGGCCTGTTCATTGTAGGACCACCCAACATACATGGCCCAATCTCATCAGTGTGATGAGACAGGCTGAAGGAAGCATCCATTAAGCATCTATCATCCTGTCTTGCCACTCCACTCTCCAGGTGGGGAGTTGCACCAGTGTTTCAGGAGGTTGCGCTGCTTCTTCCCTTCACGTGAAGCTCTGTTGGGGCTTGCACATCCACAGTATCTATCAGGTTTCGCCCTTGCCTCCATTCCCCAGGCTCCATGTCCCCATTGCCTTGTTGGCAGTCCACAAGCCTGTTTTGCAACACTGGGTAGCTGGTGCGCATGAGATTGTGCAGGATGCAGCAAGCTTCCACGATGTTCCTCATGGTCTCTGGGCGATGCTGCATGGTGGTGAGAACTACCTGGAACCTGTTAGCCAGGATGCCAAAGCCTGTAGTTGAAGATCCTCTCTTCACGGGTGAGGCATCTGGAAGTGTAGGGCTTCATGAGGTCGGTTCTGAGGGAGAAGGCGTCATCCCCCATGATGAAGTAGGGCACATCTTGTGTGTCATTGGGCAGGGGGTCTGGATCTGGGAAGCCCATGATGAGGTTGCGTTCCAGCCCCTCCTTGAGGTCACTGGCATTGTATACCTGGGCATCTGAAGATGACCTGTTGTCTGAAGCATCGATGTACATGAACTTGTTGTCAGCATCGACCATGGTGAAGAGGATGATGCTGAAGAAGCCCTTGTAGTTGTGATAAGTGGAGCCCGACTTGGGTAGTGCTTTGCAGGCCACGTGCTTCCCATCTATGGCTCCAACGGTGTGGGGAAAGTTCCACTTCTGATACCACTGCTCTGCATTCATTCTTCAATGATGACCTGCACCACTTCTCTGACCACAATGCTGATGGTGTTGTGTGGCACCCTCCAGGCATACTGCATGCTCCTGTACGTGGTCCCTGAGGCCAGGTGGCGCAGAGTCAGTGCCACCTTCAGCCCAGGGTCCAGGCTGGGTAGGAAGTTGGTGTTTGCCTTGGTCAACCTTGGTCTCAGCTGCTCCACAACTTCATCAAACATGGCTGGAGGCATCCTCATGAAGTTCTGGAATGCTCGAGGGTCTTCGTTCCTCAGCTCCACTATCAGCTTGTTGTACAGTCCGTACTCTGCTCTTCCCGTGATCCATCTTCAGACCCAGACACTTCTTGGCCGCCTCCTTTTCTTCCCATAGAACAGGTGAAAGAGCCTGTAGAGAGCTTTGCACTGTTGTAGAACGATGGCGGCTAGCAAAAGGAGTGTGTGACGATCCATGGTGATGACTGGATGCTGTGGAAGAGCAAGAGCCAGATGAAGGCTGAAGAGGTCTGCATCGCAGGGCTGCTGGACTGAAAGTGAGATCCAGGTGATTTCCCCCCCCTTTTTATAGGAAATATAGGTTTTCCACTCGGTTTCCTTTTGCATCCTCTAGGCATCCTGCAGACATCCTAAATATCCAAGATACGTCCCCTATACGAATGTTTTTTCCATTTTAATGCTTTCTATGCGAGCTGCATCCGCTTTCATCCTTTCTATGTCCATGCTACTAATGCTGTGTGTCCGTTCCGCATCCGTTTAGCTTCCTCCCTGTGTCCGTTTTCTGCTGGAGCGGATGTGAGTTGCGCGGATGCACAGCGGATGCCTAGCGGATATAGCAGATGCGTAACAGATGACGACGGACGTATAACGGATGTTCCCCGTATGCGTAGTGGATGGATAACGGACGCATTGAATACTTTATCTGCTTAAAAAGTTTTGTGCAGCTCAAAACTTTTTGAGCGGATGAAATGTCAGTAGACGGATGCTGGACGGATAGAGAGTATGAAAAACGGAGGCAGTGAGTACAGAACGGATGCATTGCGTTAACCAATGGATGGCAAGTGTTTTTCTCCGTTTTACATCTTCTTTCCATCCGTTGGTGCTGTGTGACATGGGCTTTATGTGCTGTTTCCTTTACCTAAGACTTTATATATCAGTTTGACACATTCTTTTGTTCTTCTAACCCAAGGGTCTTCAAACTTGGCAAGCTTAAGACTTGTGGACTTCAACTCCCAGAATTCCTGAGCTAACATGACTGGAGGAGGAATTCTGGGAGTTGAAGTCCATAAGTCTTAAAGCTGTCAACTCTGAAGACCCCTGTTCTAGCCACTTCAATATGATGTTTTTTTAGCATTGTCTTTTTCCAGTGTCCACGTCAGTTTATTTTTCTCTTATAAATTTGTTGATAATTTTGAAACAGAACTAACAGTTTGTGGGATGCAGGTGTCAAAAGTTTTACGTCCCCTTAACCACATTATAATCAATTTTATGTCAGAGCCAGAGTTGAAGAAGCTTCTTGGAGGAGAAGTGAAATATCTTCAAAGAAAAACAAGAAAGTCCAGTTGCCTCTTGAAAAAGCACCTTTGCGGCACCCATGACCTGGATGACTGAGAATCTCCATAGACACATCCATTTTATGATAGATCATTATGACTAGGAATTCTAATAATGGCCAGGATGTCTCCATTATTCCCCCAAAAATGTGATGCATTAGAAAAAAAGATGTTTTGAGATGCTTAAGATGTCTGAAATTGTCTTAAGTGTTTTACTGAATGTAAATTTATATCCAAATATTGAGACTATTAAAAACAGCCAATTTGTGTTCTGTCAAGGGTCTTTTAAAATAGAGGCAATTTAAAAAATGAATACATAAATCAATACGTATTAAACCTTTTTTGTTAAAGCTGTTTTTATTTTTGTTTTATGATATTTGTCAGCCATCACAACCTGAAAGACCCTGGGTATAACAGGAGAGAACAGGATAATGTCAAATGCAACATCGGACAGTAAGGAAACAACACAGCAGTGAGATGACTGTTCACCATCAAACGATGATAAAAATATTGCTTATTTTCCTGTATCTTTAAAGTGTTATGTACCAATCTAAAGTAATTGAAGCATTAGCTAAACATTACCTGACAGTTTCAAATCTGATGCAATTATTTTCTGTTTAGAATTTAAGAGGCATTCTCCAAATTGTTGATGCAATAATGTGTGAATATTCTGTGTTTATGGCACATCTCTGACAAGTGCCTTCTGTGTATACATACATAGAGTTATGAGCAAAGGGGGGTTGGCCATAAGCCCACTTGGGAGAGAAATGCAAAAGACTTGATTATTTGTATATTTAGCAGCTTATCTGCCCAGCAAGATCAGACCTGGCTCATACCCAATAAGATTCCTTGCTATTGTATATAAAGAGGCAGAAGCCCAAGATTTTCTCTACAGAATTATGATGGATATTACAATGAGCTCCATTTTGTACAAGGTCATTGTAATGAATGAAGTGGGGTATAACAACATAAGTAGTAAAATGATACGATGGCACGTGCAACCATTGTCTTTGATTTTAGTTTGGCAGCCACAGAAGGAGAGATTGGATAAAAGCAACGTGGCAGGACCACTCCAGAACATTTCATGCCTGAAGTACAGCAGCAAATGGCACCATTGTGATATGTTGCCATTTGGAATATATTCTAGGTTTTCTGGTTGCTCAGTCCCTATAGTCTGTATTTTTCGGACTATAAGACACACTCCCCCACCACCACCAAAAAAGTGCGTGGAAATGTCTGTCCATCTTATAAAGCAAATTGGGGTCTGTTTTTGGCTTCCAAACCTTCCATGCATCCTGTTTTTGCCCTCCCCAGCATCCAGAAGAACTCTGCAGGCCAGTTTTGCGCCTCCCAAACCCTCTGTGCATTCAGTTTTCAGCCTCCCTGATACAGGGGAGGGCAAAAATAGGCCCTGCGGAGGCCTACAGAGGCCAAACATGGGCCCATTTTTGGCATGCAGAGTGCTTCTGGATGCCAGGAAAGGCAAACATAGGATGCACAGAGGGTTTGGGAGGCCAAAAACGGGTTCATTTTTGGCCTGCAGAGAGTACTTCTGGACACTGGGGACGATAAAAACAGAATGCACAAAGGAAAAAAAACTATTTTTTTTCTTGTTTTCCACCTCTTAAACCTAGTTACGTCTTATGTTATGGTGTATCTTATAGTCCAAAAAATATGATAAATGTCAGGAGATTGACAGCGGTTAGTCAGGTAATTTATTCACTGTTATTTCCTCCCTCCTCTCTTCTTCCTTTTCTTTCTGTTCTTGATTGACATATTGACCTCCTCTACTACAGATCTATATTTCTGATGTTCATGATTTTTCTCTTTAAGTAATAATGGATTCAGGTTTGAGAGAATATAACAACCTGAATGAAGCACTGAAATGGTGAGGAGCTGTGATAGACCTGGGCACATTCCCACCCCATTTTGTCGTGTCCTTATAGGACACATGCCCAGAAATATGTGTTTGATTGCTCACCTATCTGCTGTGCTCACAACCTGAAAAAAAAAATATGCTTGTTTCAGTAGTGAAGCTCTCTTACTTTGCAATACATCATCCATATATGTCAACAAAAATCATGCCCCTGGGAACCACAGAACTGGAATCTTGTTAGTAGCCGAATGCTGTCAGATGCAAGACAAGATACGTAACACCAGACATCAGCTAAATTATTCTACACCAAAACAAATTCCATACCATTTCTTCAGGGAAATAAAATTACAACAAAAATGAATTTAAAAACACGTTGGCAATATTATGTTGCTTGTGAAATAGTCTTTAGGTTAGAGGTCCTGGCTTGCATAGACCAGCATGGGCATGCTTGGGATAAAATGTGGGTTTAGCTATGCTTGTGGCATGCTGGCCAACATGTGCAAAAATGCATGGGTATTTTGTTCTCAGTATAACAAGGAATGGTGATGGCATGAAAATGGCTAAGGTTTGATAACTTAGTCCACTCATTATCTACTAAAGGCCCGGTCCCACTGGCCGATGGACGCAAAACATATGCATAAAGGACACAGCAGATGAGCAAAATTTCGGAGGTGGCTCCATCTGTTGTTATCCGTTCCAAAAAGTGGTGAAAATTTGCATAAACAGAACGGAAAAGAACGGAAAAGAACGGACGTGGGTAGTATGTAGCGGGAATGTTAAACGGATGTTCATAGGAAACCTAGCAGATGAAAGCAGATGGAAGCGGATGACACCTCCGAAGGGGTTCCGGGTGAGAATTTTGAAGCGGGCGCATAGCGGAAGGGGCGGATGCATAGCGGATGAAGCGGATGCATCACGGACGCCTCTAGGAAACAAAGGGGATGCCGCGCAGATGTATATCAGATACAAAGCGCTCACTGCGTATGCAGGGAGTATGAATTGCGTCAGCTTTGTGGATATAAAAGGATGCAGCACGCACGCAGTCAGCATACAGGGGAAAGACATGCTGCCAGATACATCTTGCAGGAACACCATGGTTCGTCAGTCAGGCAAGAAGAGGAAGCCCGTGCCTACTCGTTCAAGCCCTGGCAAGGTGAAGAAGGGCAGAGCCAGCATCCCACCCCTTGGCACTGACTCTGAACCTGCTGCTGCTGCTGCTGTGGTGGACCAGCCCCAAGGCCCTCAAGCCCTTCAAAGCCCTGCTGCTGAAGGCCCTGCTGGTCAATCCCCTGAAGGCCCTGCTGCTCAATCCCCTGAAGGCCCTGAACAATCTCCAGAAGGCCCTGATGCTGAAGCCCCTGAAGGCCCTGCTGAAGCCTCTTCCAGAGGGAGGAAGAGGCAAGGAAAGGAGAAGGGAGAGAGGAAACAGTACATTATTTCTGAGGAGCATGAGGATGAGGTGCTGGAATGGCTGAGGGAGAACGAGTACCTCTGGAGAAAGGGCCACAGACTGTATCGGGACACCAAGAAGAAGCAGGCAGCTAAGAGAGAAAAGGCAGAGAGCCTGGGGTACACTGCAGAAGTCCTCTTTGGATGGTGGAAGCACATGCACACCTAATATGACAAGCTCAAGAAATCCAGGCAGGCCACTGTCAAGCTCACTGACTGGGAGATGTATGTCATGGTCAAGTGCAGTTTCCTGGAGGGTGAGATCTGCCATCGAAGAGCAATCCCTCTGAGACCCCTCTCCCTCTGACAGCCCACACACAGCCAGTCCTCCTCCAGCCAGGAGCCAGCGAGCCTGTCCAGGCAGGTGTCTTCAGAGGGCCCCACAGCAGAGACCCCCCCGACAGCTACACTCCCAATGCCGGCGGACTTGGAGGGTCTTGTGGAGGATGACGCCCTGCTGTCACAAATGGAGGAAGAAGCAGCAGCCACCAGAGGTCAACCCACCCCCACCTCCATAGGATGCAGGCAGAGAGGCAGACTGGAGGGCCAGGACCACAGTGTCCTGTTGGAGATCAGGGACACAATGAAGACCAGCACAGAACTTCTCTCTCAGCTGGTCCACTTGGACAGAGTATCTTCGGGCCGGAACACCTTCATCACCTCTGTGAGCCAGACCCTGAGGGACCTGCCCGAGGCCCAGTACCAGGTGATGAAGCAGAAGATCACAGCACTTCTGCACAACCCTCAAGTCCCAGCTGAAGCTGCTCCTACCCGGTCCAGGTCTGCTCCTCCACCCCAGGCAATGTCACAGCCCTTCCACGGCTTTCAACAGCCCCTCACCTACCAAGTCTACAACTACCAGGACTTCCCACAGCAGAAGCAGAACTTCCCAGTCCAGGCCCAGGTTCATCAGACCCCACAGATGCCACTCCTCACCCAGCTGCAGATCAGACAGCCCCACTACACTCCTCCCAACCCTTCCTCAAGCCCGTCAACAGACAATCTGTCATCAGTATTGGGCCTGACATCTCAAGTCCTTGATGAAGGGCCTCTCAACCTCACGGGACTGAGTCAGCTCTCGGATGGCTTCCTGAACACACCATCCCCTGTTGTACCCTCGGGGCCAAGCACCCCAATGGTGTCTCTGACCAGCACTCAAGCCACAGCCACCTCCACAGTCCCTGCCCGCTTTATAACTGAGACCATGGACATGACTCAGAGTGACTGAGAATAGTGTCAGAGACTGAGTTGTTTACTTGTTAAGTTTATCTTTGCTTAAGACACTTTACTTGGTTCATTTTGCTTATTTAATAAAGTCATAAAGTTTACCTTAAAAAGTTTAGCTTTGCTTAAGACAATACAGTTCACTTGGTTCATTTTGCTTATTTAATAAAGTCATAAATTTTACCTAAGAAAGTTAATAAAGTTTATCTTTGCTTAACACACTTAGTTTACTTGGTTCATTTTGTTTACTTAATAAAGTGTTGGTGAAAACTTTGAAAAAATGGTTAAGCCTTTGCATGCTTGTAGGATAGATAAGGATAGTTGTGGGATAGATAAACCTCCAGTGCAACCATAGTGGGACTGTATGGTCCACCATCCCAGTGATCCAGATGATTTTCTCCCCTTTTTATAGAAAATATCAGTTGTCCGCTAGGTGTCCTTCTACATACTCTAGACATACTCCAGACATCCTAAATATACGAGATACATCCCAGATATAAACGTTTTGTCCATTTTGAATACTTTATATACAAGATGCATACGCTTACATCCTTTCTATTTCCCTGCTACTAACGCTGTGTAGACGTTCCGTGTACCTTTTGTTTCCTCCCTCTTTCCATTTTCAGCTGCAGCGGATGTGAGTTGAGGGGATGGCCAGAGGATGCAGAGAGGATACAGCAGACATTTAACAGATGATAACAGACATAGAACGTTTGTTGCCCGTATATGTCATGGATGTACATCGTACGCAGTGGAAAGTTCATCCATTCACAAAGTTTTGTGCAGCTGAAAACTTCTTGCATGGATGAAATTGCAGTGGATGGATGCTTGACGGATAAAGTGTATGAAACACATATGCAGTAAGTACACAAGGGATGCATAGCGTTGGATGGCAAGCTTTTTTAAACATTTTACATCCTCTTTGCATCCGTAAGTGCAGTGGGACCGGGCTTTAACCTTAATTGACCAAAACCACAATAAACTATGGAAGCCAATGTTGATGAGTTAATTTGTGGATGATTCTTGTACAGGTTGAAGCTCTGGCAAAGCAAGTGTGCAGAGAAGAGATGATTAGGAGATTGGAGCCAGGAATTGAATGGTTGCAGGAATTGGGTATGTCTATGTAAATGAAAAGAAGGACTAGGAATGACAGGATAGCAGTGTTCCAATGTCTCAGGAGCTGCCAAAAAGAAGAGAGAGCCAAACTATTATCCAAAACACCTGAAGGCAGGACAAGAAGCCAATGGTGGAAACTCTTTGAGTTTCTCTATGAGAACTCTATGAGAAACTCAATGAGTTGACAGAAACAGAACTTCTTAGTATGTGTGGCTTCCTAATTCTCTGAAACCAAGCCATGTTTCAAATCTTGTTATCTGCTGGTGAAAGAGAATGTGAAAAGATTGGGAATTTGATAACTGAGTCCAGCAAAAATAATGCAGTATTGCAGGCTAATTCTGCCATCTGCCAGCAGTTCGATCCTGTCCGGCTTGTGGTTGATTCAGCCTTCCATTCTTCTGAGATCAGTAAAATGAAGACCTAAATTTTTGTGGGCAATATGCTGACTCTGTAAACCACTTATTAACCCCCAACTTGGTAAGCATATAAGCCTTCTGTAGCCGGGCCGAAAGATGATGTTTGCATACATAATTTTTATGCATTTTATGAATAATATTTCCATAAATGTTTGATCTTCTTTTTTCATGCTTTATTTCGACAATATTTTCTGTAAGGACCATGCTGTCCACAGAAGCAGGGGGTAGTCAATCTTGCAGAGTCTTTGTGACGACAACTACCTAATCTACAGAAATGTGACTTTGATCTGTCTTTGAGTATTTGGAATGTCACATTCCTCAAAAGAACTGCAGATGGATCCAACTAAAGTACAATCTATTTTGACTTGAAGCATGCAGCTATCCACTCAATATTAATGATATACAAAAAAGGTCTTTGGGCTTTGCCAATTTTTTGCTGTAACTTTTCTTTCAATTTTCTTGAATGACGATTCCAGTCATACATATTCTCTCTCAAACATGCAGGTAGAAATATAAAACCAACACCAATATTTTAATTCTTAAACCTCACTTTATGCTTGAAGTAACAAACTTGTGGGTGGGATAGACAATGTAAGACAAAAGATTGCTACGATGCATACCTTTCTAACTTGTTGAGGTTTTGATTGTTGAATGCCCATCTTTTAATATTAATATTTTATCTTGATTTTTATTTTTGCTATATATATGTTATATAGCTTGACTACTATTTTTACTATATATGCATTAAACCAATCAGTTAAAATGTGAAAATAAAGGGACTAGGGAGGTGAAAGGGACACAAATATTGGGGCCTGAGATAACTTCTCTGGTTTGCTATTCCGGTAGCTTTTAGTGTCTTAGGAAATGAATAAGGCCAGAAGTTGACCTTCAACTTTCCTGTTCCAGAATTTCCTTTTTGGCTGATGGACAAACTGGTGTTTCCTATGCCATGATGCTTTAGCTGGGAAGTACTCCAGCTTCTTTAAGGTCCAGGCCAAGGGATAAGACTGGAACCAACTGCGTGAAATACTGTGCATGCTTAATGAAAGTTATAATGAGCTAACAACGATCAATATATCATTCCAGGGCTCAGGAACTGAAAGACTAAGCTTAGGGGCAGTCTAACTGTCCTAAAGAACATCAGGCAGCAGATATTTCCAGTTTCCAAGCTATCCAGAAATATACATGGAAGAAGCAGTGGCTCCCACCATAGATTTTACTAGCAATTTGCTTAAAGAATAAGGTAGTATGTTCTTAAGTTTTCTCATTTTACCTATGAGAACATAAATATCTTTAAAGATATAGTCAGATTTTTGTTCAGAGGGCACTCCACTTTATAAAATAGATTTTTTATTCTTCACCCCCCTCTCCTTTTCAGAACTAGGGAACACATAGTTGCATAGAGAAGATTTTTGTTAATTTCTCTTTCTATGAGTTCTTTAAAAATACACTTACGCATGTGACCATCCAAGTCAAAATTGCTAAGGTGGTTTGTCCTTGTATAGCATGGGCCATTTACAACTTAAATTTCCTCTTGTCAGGTTTCACACTGGGGTAAGGGATACAATGTACAGTAAACATGGCTGTGCTAAGGATGCAAATTGCACTCTATTATAATACAGAGACCAATTTGCTATCAAATGTATTTTGAACAAAGAATATGGTGTTTTTTGAACAAAGAAAAAATGGATGGTCTTGAGAAGAATTTCCAGGAATAAAGATGTGGATTCAGTGCTAGAATTCTTTGAAACCAATTCATTTGATTTCAAATAATGCTAATAATCTATTTTGTGATTTTTCTCTTCTATTACATGGCCTCCAAAAATTCTGGATAGTGGATGTGATAGTACCTGGAGACAGCAGAAAAGAAGAGAAAGAAATGGAGAAAATCACAAAATGCAAAGACCTGCAAGTAGCAGTAAAATAATTGTAACAAAAAAAAAGCACCAATAGCAGTAAGCATCTGAAGAGGGATCTGAAAACATCTGGAGCTTCACTTGAGCTCCATGGTATTGACAAAATCACCATCAGTCAATTGCAAAAGGCAGCTTTACTTGGAATAGCTTACATCTTACAACAAATACCTTTAATTCTATCAAACAACATCTGCCTTTTCCTAGGTTTTGAGAAGGATTTGATAGGATAAAAATGCCAAATGGAGTCTAAAGATATGGCTGAGTGTATGACGGACTATAATAGTATGTAAATATATTATTCCTATACTTAATTAACATTTTTCTATGCTATCATATTTCATAAGATTATTCTGCCTTAGGGTAAGCATTATGCATTCAGCAATAAGGGCTCTGTATAGGATTCATCAGAAGGTTAGTCCATAAAGTAAGGAGCATGTCTGGGTATCTGTCAGATTCCTTAAAAATAATTATCAAGTTACAAAGCAAATATTTTCAGGAGTGATATAAAAATATACCATATGCATCCATAGGCGTATATGTTACATGAGGAATTATTAGCATTTTTGATACAAGGTCACTGAAAGGCAGGAAAAAAAAAATCAAATGGCTGTCAGAGAATGAAGAAATAATTTGAATATTGGGTTTTACATCGGCAATTAAGGCAGACAGTTGAATCCTTTTATTTACTTGGAGCCAAGCCTGTGTGTAGTATATTTAAAAGCTTATTTTTCATCTTTATCCCCCCAAAACCTTTTTTTAAAGTTTAAATTTAACACTAACTTTTGCCATATTGGTTTTATCATATTGACTTCCTGAAATAAATGAAGATATTTTATGCTCTGAGATATATATATATATATTTATATATATATATTTATATATATATTAATATATATATATATATATATTAAAAAGGAAACAACAGCAAAATTAAGTACATTTTTTTACTTGGAGATTTATTTTGTTTTAATAAATCTGACACCAGTCAGGGAGAAGAAAAAAGAACAACAAGAAGCATCTTAAAAATGCTTCATATTTTCCATAGAAATTTGCCTTTGTTAAGTTTTGAAAATCCATGGGTTCATGAGCCCATCCACTGACCCTCGGCCCTCCCTCCTACACCTCATTTTTCCCCCCTTGTATTTGTTTTTTTTTTTTTTAATCAAAGTGAATTTGCTTGTTGAGTGTAATTTTCCAAGCCTTCACAGACCTAATAAATAAGGAGCCCCTGTAAAACAGTAGCTTGACTTAAGTGAATCTGTACAAAGGAAAAATATAGAAATACAGTATGTACAAAGTACTGTCAGTGCACCATCGCTACAAAGTTCTGATTTAATTGGCTTTAATTTAAGACCCTGCTCCCAAGCTCTTTGAAGCACAATCTTCCCAAATGTTTCCCCCTTTGCTAAGCACAGTAGCCTTATAGTGAAGGTGCATTCTGATCACTATTGTGTGAACAATTGCTTCATTCAAGTTAGTAAACAGTTACACTGGATCACAAGGTGATTTGAATGTTTCCCCCACCTCAATTTCCCCTCCCCCCCTTAATATTTTGTCCAAAATGGGATATACTTCCCAATTGTTTTACCAAATCAGTGCTCTAGTGTACTTTTGGATTCTTGGCTACAACTGTACAAGTGCACGCAAGTAAATCCTACCCTGTTATCCTCCACCCTCCAATTGAGAATCAGATTGCACATTTCTTTTAACCATGACAGAAGAAAGCAAATAGTGAAACAAAATCATGGGGACTTGCTTCTCACTTTACCCCAGTGTTTTCATTGGCTTGGCCATACCTTTCTAATTATCATGAAAGAGCTTTACATCTGGAGAGATTGTCTCACTGGCTTCCTGGATCACTGCAAAACCATCAGGGTTGAAATTTCATCCAAATCTTTCATAACACCCAGCAAATATTTTCCCCAGATAGTTTTACACCTTGAGGGGATCCCTTTTTTTTTTTGGTCTTTAGTTCAACACTCTTGCTCTGTTCCCAAAAGGGGTGCTATTTTAGGGGAATTGGAAGAGAAAACCGAGAGGAATAAACATTTACTGAGTTCTCTTGGCATTCAGTTTCTGAAAAACCACAGTATAAACTATTCATGCTGCTTCTTACATCTGTCAAATCAAAATTAAAAAAAATTAAAAGCCAGAAAAGTGTAACACTGAAAATATGGCATTAAAAAGGATAAAGGTGGCCTTTGTAAAAATAACACAGAAAAAGTATATTAGCCAATAAAATATTCTAATAACTCTTCATTTAAAAGTGCATCATGGGTAGGAGATAAAGATGACGCTGAAGTGTCGATACTCCAGTATAGCCCCTTCAACCGCCTCCCATTACAACGCGAATAGGTCCAAAACCATACAATGCAAATCACAATTCTTCATGTAGCAGCAAAACCACAGCAGGTTTTTTTGGGTGGGGGGTGGGGGGTGGGGATCCATTTCATCATCCACCTTCAAATATTTGAACCTTGAAGTCTATGAGGGGAAAAAATAGTACATACATTGGTCCATGTGGCTTTAGAATCAGAGGAAAATCCTCCATCGGCAAAAAACCAAAGGTTTAGGGAGAAGGGGGTGTGGTCATTGGAATGCTGAGAGTACTTTTGAGGGGTCCATGATGTGCTTACAGTCTCCTGACCCAAAGGCACCCTAGGGTTTTAGCCTTCCCTCTGAAAGAAATGATGGGAAATGGCTTTGTTTTCTTGATTTCTGACCAGATATGGTGGTGAGTGGACCAGCTGGTGTTGTCTGGTAAAGTAGCACTGATTGCTCTGCTCCCTTTCTCCATGCAAGGTACCCTGTCAATATCAGCATTCCTGCAACAATAAAACAGACATGTCAATATCTATAATTATAATGATTCATTGCAGAATTGTATTTGACAGTCATAACATTAAGGTTCAATCATAATATTAAGGTTCTTTCAGGAGTAGAGAAAATAGAAGATTAAAGATGGAAAACATGCAGAGTAAGAAGCACAATCAGAAAACAATATAGTTTAGTTTTATCTACATTAGTGTATATGGAGTCCTATTCTTCAAAGAACTTTTGCAATACCATCTACCAAATTCTTCTTCATAAAAATCCAACTAGTTACAGAATTTCTTTGGAATCAATACTCAGCACAACTTTCAAACTTCTGGATTATCAGTGGCTATGAGCTCAAAAATTCCATTTCCATTTAATAATTTAATGAAAAGAGATGATAACTCAAATTTTGGATGGTATATTGAATAACTTTTCCTGTGGCTTATTTCCTGAGCCTGTCTTTCATTTGAGATCTTTCATCAAGCACTGAAACAAATAAAAATTTTGGACTAGAGACAATAGAGGAATGAAGTGATTCACATCACTTTCAATTGACTGAAAAACCCAGCCCCTAGACTTGGATGCCAGTTCCATCATTATTCATCATTAAAAGAACCATGGCGGTGCAGTGGTTAGAATGCAGTAATGCAGGCTAACACACCGCTCACTCCAGGAATTTGATTCTGAATGGCTCAAGGTTGACTCAGCCTTCCATCCTTCCATCAATAAAATGAGGATCCAGACTGTTGGGGACAATATGCTGACTCTTTAATCTGCTTAGGGAGGGCTGTAAAGCACTGTGAAACAATATATAAGTCGGCTATTGTTATTATAATATTGCCAGTTAAAATAACAATGTTCTCTGATTCATATATTTCCAAAAAAGAATATATTAACATGGAGATTTGCCACAGAAATAAACTGACTAATAAGTCTTCCATCCGAAATTCAGGAATTAGCCAATCCAATTTATCTCCTACTAATTAATTAATATCTGTTAAGCCTGTTTATTTACATGGTCTCGCTGAGTAATTTTATAGTTTAGGAAAAAAAATTCAAGAGCAGAGAAATTAAGCAAGCTAATCAATATAAGCAAATGACTGTGCTTCTTCCTAACAACTAACTCTGTGCCATAATTCCAAAGTGGAGTTGATGGAAGAGGTACTAGGAACAGAAGATCCTATATTATCCTATTAGGTGACATTTTAATTTATCAAGGATCAGTGCTTGTATGAGAAAGAATATCTAGTGGGTTTTAGAAATATTCAGGCATTGTATCTGGAATCTGAAATATCAGAAACCCAAATTATAACAGAGTAGTTATTTAACTCCTTTATGAACAGGTCATGTGAGTTTGGAGGAATGTTGATCGCAGCGTATGAATAGGTCAGGGTTGCATAATGTTTTCCCCTTCCCCTCAATAATGATTCATATGAACAGCCACCTCAGTTGCACAGAAAACTAATAGTTTTCCATTTTCCAAAATAATACATTGATTAATATGCCTTGTAATTTAGTTTGTTAATATTTCTTAAAAGATACATTCGAAATATCTTAATTTCTGTGATTATTTAATCTCCTGATAACTGGGGACTGCTAATTTACTCTATTCTATAGAAGGTGGAATCACACAATTCATGAAGCACTGGAGAAAAACACTGTACATCTGCCTAAACAATCTCATATTTCCAGTTTTGCTTTTTAGTGTAATAGACAGAAAAAGTTTGCACAACTGGAAAATCCTGTTTGCATCTTCAATCTCATATGCTACTCAGTTAATTGGAATATATTGAGAATTTATCTTACATTGCTTGGAGACACAAGATGAACATCCTGTCATCTTACATCTTGAGTAAGCACTCGATTTCAGAGTTACTCTACTTTACTCTACTCTAATTTCACTGTCTATACATAAAAATGCCACCTTTTCAGTATATTAAGCAAAATATTTTTAATGTATATCCTAAATTTATATTCTAATAGAATGAATAAAAAGTATCCAAATTGAGCTTGATTCTTGGTGACTTTACCGATCACGGCCATATAGGTTTCTTGGCAGAAATATAGAAATGGTTAGTTTTATCTTGTTCCAGGATTTATTTTTTTATTCCAGTCTACATTACAGTCTTGAAATACATGAAGGAATCCCACCCAATTATTAACCAGGTCAAATCCCATTTAACTTCCATTCAAGGTCACCCTTGATTCAATGTTCCACCAACCGAGACAATAAATATTATGAGCTTCTTATTCATAGCCAATGTTGTCAGAGTTCCACTACAATAAAAGGAAAGTTTTGCCTAATGGGGAAATGTTGGTATAAACAAAACATGCACTATTATTTCTAAATGACTGTAACAGTATATGGATGATGATGATGATGATGATGATGATGATGATGATGATGATGATGATGATTTGCTTGGCTCCTTTGGAACAGAAATGGGCTCAGAGCAAAGTCAAGGCCATGATTTTCTTAGAGAGGTTCTGCTGAAATAATCATAAAACAGGTGGCATGTTCAAACCCACATACACTTTGGGGTTGCTGTATATTTGTATGAATTCTGTTCTTCTCAAAATCTGAATGCATTCAACATTTTTACTGAAATCTCTGTTTTTGAATCACCATTTATGTCTCTCCCCTATAAAATGAAATAAATGACATCACATCACTGAAATTGAGAGAAACATATTATTTGGGGAAAAATAAGAAAGTGGAAGCCATGGAGAAAGGAGTATGTAGCTTATCACTAAGCATTTTTAATCAGCACTAGCTGCTATTAACATTCAGTGTATTTTGTTTTCTACATCAAATTCCTTTGTTAGTTTCTGCTCTTTTGTCTCTTCTTGCCCTGGTGTATTTTCTCCCAAGTTGGGATTTTTTTATAGAGTTCACTATATTATACTGAAGAGCTGTATTTGGCACTATTACTTCTTCATCATTAAAGAGTAAGTCTGCATAGATTTGACTTATTTTTATTTTTTTAATTTCAACTTCAGGAGATAATTTTCTTGCTTAAATATTGGGAATTCATGAGTAACCACATTCTTGTGCTATGATTCTCACTAAATTGGAATTCAGGAACTGTACTTCAATGCAATTGATGCTATATGTTGTTTTCCTTGCCTTTGACTTTAAAGCTCTCAAGCTCAACATTGCTTGAATACCAAAGCCCTGCTCATTTTTAAACAAATTGTAGTATTGAGAGAATTACAGTCTTTTGTGCTACTAGGCTTAATAAGGATGTTGTGTGGGTGTGGGTGAGTGTGCCTTCAAGTCATTGTTGACTCTTAGCAGTTCTCTGGACAAGTCCCTGCAGTTTTCTTGGGAAGTTTTCCTAAATTGGTTGCCATTGCCTCCTTCTGAAGGAGGGAGAGGGAGGGAGGGAGAGGGAAGGAGAGAGAAAAAGGGATAGGGAGGGTGAGGGGTGGGCTCAAGATCACTCAGCTGAATTGTGCTTAAAGTGAGACTACTACACAAAACTTACTAGGATCTCACTAGGATCTTGGCTCTCACTAGGATCTTGTCAAATCTTATTACCTTCTTGTAATAAGTTGTGTATAAGTCCATTGTCACTGTCTTTCATTAGCAGAATCATATTGTACTTGTACTGTTCTGTACTGTGCTATTTCTACATTTTAGTACAGTACAGTTTAGTACAGTTTTCTGCAACCCTGGGCCCTCCACATGTGTTAAATATCACCCCTTATAATTGCTGAGGTTCAACATCTCTGGAGGATGCTATATTGGGGAAATCTGTATTAAGATGCAATCAGCTGCTGGCTTCAATTTTTGTCAGCAATGCATGTTTTAATTTAGGAATAAGTAAATGGTGATCAGCCTGTGCAGTGGGACTTCCACTTGGTCATGAAGGTGCAATAACAATAGATATGTGAATAAAGGGACTAAGGAGGAGTGCAGCTATTTATGAAACTGCAGTTTTGTGTAACTGTTGGTTCCAGGCTAGAAATTGGGACACTGTGTGTTGTAGTTCTGCTTTAGGCATGAAGTCAGTTGGGTGCCCTTGGGCGTCTCAGTCCTCAGTAGATGGTGGCAAACCACTTCTGAAATCTTGTCAATATAAATGCAGAGACTTGTCCAGATAGATTCCAGGAATCATTATTGACTCAAAGACAATCAGACTCGAAGACAGAAAGACAGACAGATACACACACACACAATTGCAGTCAGCTTACTATGCAATGCAATTGATGCTATATCCTTATGCATAACTGTTCATATTCCATGCTTTTTCAAAATGTCCTAAACAAAGGAATGACATCTTTGGGAAAAGATCTTTAAACAGCAGATCAGCTAAGTCATACAAAATGTACAATTAATATCAGCATGTAGCAGGTAATATCAATAGCAAATTTTACACTTCAGGAAGATACTTAGAAACTTAGACACTTAAAATTACAGTAAATCTAGCATATACTGGCTAATGTTGGTTAACTGCAGAATTGGAAAGGAAATTGAACCTAATTGTTTGCTTCATTTTATACTAGACAAATGCTTCAATATGTACACTTACAAATGAAATAATTATGTTACACACTGAGTTTTCAAAACAAAGATTGGAAGTTCAAATTTAGTTGGCTTGGATTTTTTAAAGTAAACAGTATGATCTATGTGTCTTAGATATTTATTATTGTACATTGGCTTAAACTTTAGAAACATTTTAGCAACACTAGAAAAACTAAGCCAGCTGCTAAGTGGATATTCTTACAAATGGAGACATGTGTTAAACTCAAATGTCATTCTTTCAAATACCAAGAAGTCTGGGGAAATAAATCCATAGATACCAAGAAAGAGACCTAATATTGTAGAATACTTATGCAATAGGAAGTTAGCACCCGATTTTCACCAAGTTAAATAAACAATTTCTTGCTAGGACATAAAATTCAGGTGTTTTGCCAGGCTTGTAGAATTTTCATATTTACCTTTTTCATTCCTTTTCTGGTGCACAAATATATTTCCAGCCACAAACACCTTTCACAAGGGGTACAACAGTTCTCACATGGTACCTAATAGATAATGCACAGTGGAATCGAACAATAAGGCTCAAAACTAGTACAAAATTTTACTATTATTTAATTCATTTTTACACCCACCTTTTTGAGAGTTCAAGGTGGCTCATGCAAGCTCACAGTGGCTTACAAAAACCTTGTGTATTGGGTTGAGCTAAGTATAACTAGCCTAAAGTCACCAGGTGAGTTCTACTGACTGAATAGGAATTGAACCTGATCAAGTTATGAAGACATGAAAGCACAAATTTATCTGGTGATTTGCAGATTGGACTATAGTTTCATCCATCCCCACAAAATAGCTGTGATGGGATATTAACTCAATGTATCTAAGACAACTTTTTATTCCAAAATTCTAATTAAGTAGTATTAAAATAATTAAAGTAATTAATGTTTTAAATGGTAAAAGCAAAAGATACATTAAAAGTATGATAAATTTTCAGTGACACTGAAGTTGATTGAAAAGAGAAAAGGCAAGACTGATTTTAGACCAAGGAAGTGTCACTCTTAAGGATAAAGCTCATAGTCATACTGAAAATGTAATTCACTATTTGAAAGGATAGAAATTTAAGCCCCTGTCACACTGCACCAACGGATGGAAAGAGGATGTAAAACGGAGAAAAACACTTGCCATCCGTTGGTTAACGCGATGCTTCCGTTCTGTACTCACTGCCTCCGTTTTGCTTCCTCTCTATCCGTCCAGCATCCGTCTATTGACATTTCATCTGCTCAGAAGGTTTTGAGCTGCTCAAAACTTTTGAGCGGAAAATGTATCCAATGCATCCGTTCTGCATCCTCTAGGCATACGGGGGACATCTGTTCTGCATCCATTACACATCTGCTATATCTGCTAGGCATCCGCTGCACATCCGCGCAACTCAAATCCGTTCCAGTGGTAAACGGATGCAGGGAGGAAGCGGAACGGACGCGCAGCGTTAGTAGCACGGACGGAGAAAGTATGAAAGCGGATGCAAATCGCATCTGCATCATCCGCTACGCATCCACTCTGCATCCGCTCTGCATCCTCTACGCATCCTCTACACATCCTCTATGCATCCTCTACGCATCCGCTCTGCATCCTCTACGCATCCTCTATGCATCCTCTACACATCCGCTCTGCATCCGCTCTGCATCCGCTTTCCATCCACCCTGCGTCCTCCCCCCGTCCGTTCCTTTCCGTGTTATCCGCTCTGGTTATACAAATTTTTGCCCCTTTTGAGAGCGGATAACAACGGATGGAACATTTTTCTCGTCTGCTGTGTCCTTTTTACAAACATTTTGCATCCGTTGGGCAGTGTGACAGGGCCTTTAGTTCTAACATATAACACTTATAATGCTTCTTTTTTCCATTTATTGTCTCGAACAAACAGCCATCTTGTCTGCTATATATAGGTGTATTCCCATTAATTTAGTAAAGCACAAGTCTGAGACTATGCATCTTCGAAGCCAGTGCTATTGGCTGAGTTGGTCTGCATATTAGTTATTTTTATAATGCATAAGTCTGACTTTCAGGGAGATCATGGTTTCAAATTGTGACATAACTACGAATTTACTCACTCCTCCCATATCTAAGAATTCAAAATGTTCTACTTATATAATGATTTTAAAAGCCTCAGATGTCTACTAAAATTCACCTTTCATTCATGCTTGCTCAGTCTGCTCTCCAGCCCCATATGTCTGTCTGTCTGTCTGTCTTTCTGTCTAATCTCTCCATCTGTCTGTAAAAGTTAAACGATAAAAGTTTTTTTTTCTATCCAGGCAAGTCTAATTCTAAGTTCTAGTTCAAGTTCTAAGTTCAAGTTCTAAGTTCAAGTTCTAATTCTAAAAATCTCTGTTTCTTAGTCAAGGGAGCCAGCATTGTGTGAAGATGCTTCTGTGGTCATGTAGTCAGTATGACTATACACTATTGTATTCTTATCATCTATCTATCTATCTATCTATCTATCTATCTATCTATCTATCTATCTATCTATCTATCTATCTA
>BLBF01000007.1:58033922-58053553 GCA_015471245.1 Laticauda colubrina | reverse complement strand
CTATCTATCTATCTATCTATCTATCTATCTATCTATCTATCTATCTACCTACCTACCTACCTACCTACCTACCTACCTGATCAATTGCAATGATTTGTTACTGGAAACATGCCAAGTAGGATGAATTTCACACACTTTCCTTGCTCAGGATTTTAATTCAAAAATAATTAAGAATTTACACAAGACAAGAATTCACTGTCAAACAAAACATATTGTAGGTGGCAAAAATGATTGTAATGGACAGTTATTTTAATCCTAAACAGATCTATTCAGAAGTAAACCCCATCAAATACATTTGGATAGGTTTTTAGCCATAAAAAGTGAGCAAAAAGTGGCAAAAATCTTGTGTAGATACAGTGGTGGATTAAGGCTCATTGGTGCCCTAAGTATTGACAATTCTTGGTGTCCCCCTCCTTTGTACATAGGTACAAACGAAGTCATATTCTCAACTTTGTGGTGCCTCTTTTGGGCCCAATGCCCTAAGCACATGCTCAGCTTGCTTAATGGTTAATATACCACTGAACAGATATCAAAACAAGTTAAAAAATTTAAAATGATAGTAGTACATTTCTCTTATAAATTCTTTAACTAATCTTTTATGTACATAAATTAATATAAAATATATATCAATCTATACAGTCTGTGGATTAGTAGCAGTTTACACAGGGACACTTGATGATTTGCAATAGTTAAGACAAAACATGCCTTTTTTCCTTTGGCTAATAATTGAGAAATAAACATAAATAGAATGGCAACAAAATTTACATTGGCATTGCAAGTATAGATACTGTAGATTTTCCCCCATGCTGTTTCTCCCTGTTGTAGTAGCTTTTAAACAGAACTTCAAAATGAAGTTAATCAAAAATATCACAGATCCACGGAGCATCTGGGACCAAATATTTGAATGCTCAAATATTATTATTTTCAGCATCTTTATAGATTCATCCCAACTATACAACTACAATATTTAAATGTTTAATACATTTTCCATGCTGCCTGAGTAAATACTATGATTCAATATATGCTTAATAAAAGGAACTTAAAAAAGCATATTGAGCACTATTCATTTATCCAATCCCAAAGCAACTTGACTTCTTGATGACTCTGGGCAATTTACAGATAAAAAAGAAAAATCATATCGATAAATATGAGTTTAAAAATTCTGACTGACTTGATAAAAATGAAAAAAACAGAGTCATAGTTTGTAGATATAAAATACAGGGATTTCGTTTTATCTGTATTTTAATAAACCAATACATTATATCACTTTAAATTGTAAATTTTTATTTTAACTTCTGTGAGAGAAAGAATAGGTGACTAGAAAAAAAAGTCACCTGGATAAGTAAGAAGAAAGTCAAGAAAGATAAAAGTCAAAAAAGAGGGACAAATGTAAAATGTGGTAGAGACAAAAAGACAAAGCTTGAAGGAAAGTGTTAAGAGACGAAATACTTGAGAAACATCATACCACTTTAGACCACACACCCCAGACAAAAATGTTAGGGAGACTGCTCATATGAGAAAACGAAGAATGGGAATGAAACATAATAGGCAACTGTCTGAAGAGCAAGATTCTCAGGAAATATGTAGGGAAGGCACAGATTTGAAAAAAAAAAATTGAAAGTTGGGGCCTAGAATTATATAATATTGAGCCAAGATTGAAAATTGGAAGCAGGATGGTTAATTAGAACCTAGATTCTGCCAAGGAATGTTGCTAGTTGTGGCATTTGCTACCACTGCAACATTATGATCCAACTATTGCAGAGTTCCCCAACATTTCCGGCTTTGTGGACTGGCGAGGGGGACGAGAGAGGCGATTGTTCCATGTGAGGAGCTGGCATGTGCACACATGCACGCTGTTCCATTTGTGTGAGCGGCATACGCCCGTGCCTGCCACTCGTGCAAAGGGAACATGCTTGCACGCGCTCGCCTGCTGCTTGTGCAACTGAGGATACATGGGCATGCACTCACCAGCCGTTTCTGTGATCCAGTTGCAATCCCCTCATGGCCAACTGTAGTAGTGGGCTGTGGCCCACAGGTTGGGGAACCCTTAGATATTGGAAGGAGACAGTGAGGGATAAGAAGCAAATGGGAGTGAACTTTGGGGAGATTTCCTCAGGGTGGCCAGGCTTTTTCTGTCCTGGAGTTATATGTGAGGCCTGTGAGTGTCACACCAGTTGACTGGGTAAGTCCAATAATTTCAGGCCTATCTTAGTTGGAGGGAATTTTTGGTTGGAGGAAATTTTTGAGGGGCAAAACTGGCCCTATGACCACCATGTGAAAATCCAATTGGGGGAAAGTCTTCTCTCCCACCACCAGGCAAAACAGAATTTCCCCTGAAGGATCTCACAGTTGGAAATGGTGTGCTTATAACCAAAGAACTACCCACTCCTGAGATATTTTGTACATGATTTGAAACCTTTTTATGGAAAAAAAAAAACCACTTGGAATCCTAGTGCCTTTCGAGAAACCATAGTCCATAAAATGGCAAGGCTAAATTAAAACTTGGTTTCACAAAGTTTAAAATGAAATACAATTTGCATACTTATTCCCATTTTGCATCTATTAAATGCCAAGGAAAATTCATCAGCAATTTTTGAAAGAGCTTTGAGTGGGTTTTAAGGTTATGCATTTCTGCCAATTTTTTAATTTGTTTAATGATATCAAATTTCTTATGTAGTACATCTAGACTTTACTTCTCTATGTAGCATATCTAGACTTTACTTTGATTTAAGAAATCAAAACAACTTGTGCTTTTATTTATAACCGTTATTGATTTAAGAGTAACTTGTGAGTTGCCCATTTTGCTGATGATAACAAAATATTCAAGTTGGTGAAAATCAAAAGGGATTGTGAAGAGATTCAGTAAGGTCTCTTTGAACAAAGCGAGTGATCAATGAAATGGCAAACGAGGTTCAGTTTAAGAAAGTGTAGAATGATTAACACTGAAGCACTGATTTCATATATAATGTGATAAAATCTGTTTTGTCTATAACTATAACCAGAAACAAGATTTGAGGCCATAATGAATAGCTTTACGAAGGTGTCAAAAAGTGTATAGAGCTGTGAAAAAATTTAAATTTTAGAATTCATACTGGAAAGGGACTGAAAATTGTCAGTATTATAATACTTCTCTTATACAAATCCATGGTATGTCTTCATCTGGAAGATCTTCCTCATTCACTGACACAGTGCTAATTTAGGTGGCTTTAAGGCCATTCTTAAATTTACTTTTATCATGGAGGGTAGGTCTTTCAAGGGTGATTAGTTTTAAAATATTCCTCTAAAAATTTAGCATTTATGTCAGGAGATTTATGCAAAATATTTGTCTTTCTCCCTCTACATAAAAGTTATTCGATAAAATTAGAAAATTAGCACAACATAAAATTTTATGTTTTATTATTATCATTTAATAATGCTTGAAACATGTTTCCTGAGAAGTCTACTTCTAATTGAATGAATGAATGAATGAATGAATGAATGAATGAATGAATGAATGCTGGCATATTGTACTTATATGAATAGTAAAGAATTAAACCCACTTTAGAAGAAATACTGCAGATGCTTAATCCTATCCACATTTACCCAGGAACAAGCAGAACTTAATATTATATTAACATTAATAATCTAATACTTAATATGTATTACTTTTGATTAAATGTAGTGTAAATTACATACTAAAACAGAGAGACATGTAATATAGTTGCAGAATTAAAAAATGGGATTGGATGGGAGAGGGGTTTAATTTTTATCTGTGTCATTATTTTATTCTATTTATTAATGTTAGTATAAACATCCCCTTCAGAAGTTGTCTCATATATCTGACATATATTTCTTCTGCAAATAGGGCTCGGATGATGAAGTGTGAAGGGAGTATAGATTAGAAAAGTAGTACAGTTAGTCCTTGACTTATAACCACAATTGAGTCCAAAATTTCTATTGCTAAGTGTGACAGCTGTTAAGTATATTTTGCCCTATTTTATGACCTTTCTTGCTATAGTTGCTAAGGGAATCACTGCAGTAGTTCAGTTAGTAGCACAATGAATCTGGCTTCCCCACTGACTTTGCTTGTCTGCAATGGTTGTAAGTGTGAAAAAGGGTCATAACTCATTTTTCTCAGTACCATTGTAACTTTAAAGGGTCACTAAATGAACTGTTGTAAGTTGAGGACAACTTGTACATGGGAATAGTCTAATTATTTATCCACCTCACCTGTCTAGTGAATACTTTGAAAAGTACAGATGATCTAATCAAAGATAGTAAACCCATTCTTCCAACTTAGCTTCAGTATGAACAGCCAATAGATGTAATAATTTATGTTAGAAGATGAGGCATTTGGGAAGAAGGCGGAGCCTCGTCTCGGTGCTACAGCTGAGATCTCGGGGCTCTGAGATCGCAGCTGATATTTTCACCCCTGGTCGGTCCTAACGGACCTAAACCGTCCCGTAGAGACGGGGATTGTGAAGGGCACAGTCCCAGGATCCCAGAGATATCGCAAAATCTCTGGTTTGATCCGGGAGAAGCCCTTTTGCTGGCGGTGGAAAGGCAGCCTCCAAAGCTGCTGAAGTCGGGACAGCTCCGAAAAGAAAGAGGCTGGAGAGAGGGTGTGTCGGCTGGGTGAGAAACTTCTTTTGTATTGCAAATTGGCTGAGACCTGAAAGGATATCCTGAACAAAGAAGAAACCTTTAGTTATCTTTGACTGGAATCTCCTTGAGCGGCGTTTTTTAAAGTGATGTCAAATTGAGGCTTGGATTCTTTCCTTACTATTTTTTTCTCTGAGGAATTTAATGTGATTTTGTAGCTAATCAGATTGAATTTTTTCTTATATATATTTTTATGCTTCTTTTGATTTTTTAATTTTCTTTAGGATGGAGGCCCCCTTTGTTTCTTTTTTTTCCCTCTGAGTTTTGTATACATTACTTTTCTTTCTGGCTGAGGGGGGAAAAAAGTATTAAGAGACTGTGCAACACTGCCAACTAGAGGCTTGAAAATATTTTATTTGAACTGGGGAGAAATGTATAAACACTCCTTCTCAAGGGCATTTTAATGTGATAAGACGGAGGGAGAGCACAGAAAAATATTATTACAGGTGTTTTCCTGGACTCTTATCAATGTTTCAACACTTGAGGCTTGGCTTTGAAGCTGCTGGAGAAGAGAGTCATAATAAGAGCCTTGGATAAATAAACAAAGTGCAGTGTGCAATCCATATATATATATATATTTGTGAAATCTCTACTCGCCAGCTTTTTTGTATATTTCAATTCTAGTAATATTTTTATTTTTTTTATTTTATCCTTCTTCTTTGGCTTTGGGCCATTTTTATAATTGGATTTTTCCATTTTGGATCATAATTGGCTACTCTATCAGATGGACTGAAGGTTTAAAAGAATTTGAAGTTTTTTGAAGCATTAAAGTGGAAAAAAGGGGGAAAAAAAAGAAGAAAGTGTGAAATGAAATAGACTGTGTGTATTTGGATTGTTTGGTGACTTTGGGACTTCTGGAAACTCTTATTTGAATGATTAAAATCATTTGGATCGTTTGAATTTTTTTTTTCTTTTTTTCTTTTACAATGGCATTACTTATGGATGAACTGAAAATGGAATTTATAAAATATAAACAAGAGAAACAAGAAGGGAAGGATTCTCTTGGCTCTATTTTTAATTTTTTAGAAATGGCAATTTCTACATATGAGAAACTACAAGAACAAGAAGATTGGGATGAAGAAGAAACCATCCTTAATGAACAAGCAACTTTATTTGGGGAAGAAAGGGGAAAGGGGAGAAAGAGAATGGAGAATTTAAGACTTAAAAAAACAACCAAAAAAGGGAAAAACAAGGTGAAAAGTGGACACAACATCAAAAAGCAACAGAAAAGAGTAATACACAAGAAGGTGGAGATTAAGAGACAAGGGGGTAAAAAGGGTAGAGTGGAGAAGCAAGGGAGGAAAGAAGGGAAGAGAAGTTACAAAGGTTTGAAACAAGATGTAAAGAAACAGAATTTATTTAGAGATAATGGGTAAACATATAACTGAAAAAGAGATTCTGCAAAGATACATAAGATTGTGTTGTTGTATTTGTATTTGAAATAATGTTAGAAAATTGGAATAATATATGATTATAAAATGGGACAAAATATTTAATGTAACTTAGCGAAATTTTTTCTTTTTAAATAAAAATAAATGAAATCAAATATGAGAGAATTGAATTAAAGAAAAATGGGAACATTGTTATTGTTTAATATTTTAAAATATAAGTGAAATAGGGGGAAGTAATTAAGTAAAATCTATAAGTGTTCCCATAGAAGCATGATACTTATTTAGAAAGGATTGTGTAAAATGTTTAAGACTTAAATGAATATTAATTTGAATGATATAACTTTAATTGCTATGGATTGTTGTTTTAATTATATTATATTTTTTAAATATAGTTTCAAAATATGGAGTTTATCTTTAGAATGTACTACGCAGAATCTGAATGAAAATTATGTGTCATGTTAAGCTTTAAAACTAGGGGAGGGATAAGTATGACAAGGTATTATACTCCAATCAGTCATTACAGAAGAAACTTAGTGTTAATGAGAAAAGATAAATAGCTAGCTGAAATAGAACAGACAAAGGATATAAGTATAATGATTTAAATTGAGATGAAATAAATATAATAGAATTAAGAGAGTGAAAAGAGAGGAGAAGCTATATAGAAAATGCAAAATAATAAATAAGAAATGGAATGTTATTTAAAAGTAAGCATGAACTTGAATTTATCTCTGTACAAAAAGATGTAACTCAGGATCAAACTGCCGTCCAAAAAGATATTTTATGTTTTTTATGTTTTGTGTTTGTTTGTACATGTTTGTTTGTTAAAAATTAATAAAATTCTTTATAAAAAAAAAAGAAGATGAGGCATTTGATTGACAATGGTACCAACTTTTTTGTTTTTGCTGCAGAACCAGGCAGAAAATGGAATAATTACTTTAAAGTAGCTTGCTATTCTGTTAGTTAAAAAATTGACTGAGTTATTTGTTTTGTTCATTTATAATTATATAGTTGCCCACTTCTCTCTCAAAGGTGACTGCATTAAATTCCTTTTTTTAATTGTCACGGATGCAAATATCACTTAAGTAATATTCATCATTATTACATATGTTAACCTTGAATAATCCATGGAATTTTAATAATTACATGACATTCAACAATCACAACAGAAACAAATGCACAAATCTATAGGAACTACAGCATTTCCTGAAATACAAAATGTTCTACTTCTGAAGTACTGCATACTTTATAATATTGGTAACAGAATACTTTGCAGAATGTTGAGAAGAAATACTTAACTGTATCAAAACAATTACATGGAAAGATCCTTAGTATATTTAAGCATATTTACTTAAATATAAGTATATTTACACATATTGCCTGTTGGAATATGTGTATTCCAACCTGGCTAGTACATTAACATAAGTTAATTCAGGGTTCTTCCTCACAGCTGATTTAAAGTGGTAGTTACCAATGCTTGATTGAGCTGGCAGAAAACTGTTCCAGTGTAAAAATTGTGCTCTCTCTTCCCACCCCATTACTACAAAACCCTTTCTAGCCACAGGACAAGGTACATTTGGAATAGAGACTGGTAGATTCCCCTGGCTTTGTTTTCCACCCATGCATTGAATGTCACCAGAAAAAACATTCCTATGGGTTGGATCTGGCAGATAAGGTGAGAGACAGCTAGACAGATCAGTTCAGTTCTGGTCTGTCTAAGTCAAAACTCACTGTCTCACAAAAATGTTTTGTGGAGTTATCTTAAAGCAGAGTTCCCTAATGTTTCTGGCTTTGTGGACTGGGCAGAGTGGGGAGGAGGGGGGATGGTCCCATGCGAGTGACTGGCAAGCACACGCACAGCTCCATTTGCACAAGCAGCATGTACAGTCACATGTTGTTCACACAAATGGAGCATGTGCATGCATTTGCCTGCCACTTGTGCAAGTGAGGCTGCGCATGCGTACGTGTTAGCTGGCTGTTTCTATAGCCCGGTTGCAATCCCCTCACAGCCCACTAGTGGGCTACAGCCAACAGGTTGGGAACCCTTGCCTTAAAGTGAATGTTTTAAGCCCTGTTCTGGAATAGCATTATTCTGGTACTAATTTAGAAGAGTTGTAAACTTACACTAAAAAGTATTTTGTACCTGTACCTAGACCTACAGCCAGAAATCATTATTCTGCTTTATTAAGCAGCCGTCCCTTCACCTCCACTCCTCCATTGTTGCACAACTGCTGCAACACATTGCTTGCTTGAAGAGGAAGTGCTATTTCAACTCTAGAACAAGTAAGAACAACTCATGGAGTGAGATTAAGGCAATGTCATGAAGAGAAAAAGAATGCTCCTAGAGATCAGTCATGCTATGGCTAGGTGCTAATGAGGAAAGCTTTCAGTACAGCATTACTGTGTAATGAAATGTCAGAAGCCTGTATCTACTCTGTAAGCATAGACAGAAAGCAGGACTTCAGTGTCTATCTCTCCTATTAGGTATCAGGTACTTCAGATTTTTTGTTTGTTTGTTTTATTTCTTTATTTATTGGATTTATAAATGACCCAGCTTCCTCACAGAAGGCCTCTGGGTGGCGTACAAATGAAATATTAAAACATAAAAGTGTATGTAAAATGTAAATAGGCAAATATGATTAAAATTCAAAAAAGTAAAGTAATTAAAAGAAGGGTATTCAAGGTTCTAACTAGCTGTATGAGCCCCAAGCAAGATGATAAACACTATTAACATCTTTGATACAAAGATGTAATGGGGATTTGACAATTTTATGTTTAAAAAGGCTATTTTGTGTTCTTTTAAAAAAATGTTATTTTTTGTACATTAGATTGCCCTAGCCAAAGATCATTAAAAGTGCATATTATATTGGCATAAACATGCTTTTTAAAGGCAGAAAAGATAGAAAATGTTATTGGAGAAGTCAACCCATAGCAGTGTGATTCAATAGTTAAGAATCAAACTAGTCAGCAGCAATTACACTTTTATCTCCACTCAAACAAAGCTTGTGAAATGAAAGTCTTATTTAAATCCTACTTTAAAAATTGTATGTTTCAGAAAGTATTTGATAAAGGTTGAAAAGCATGCTTTTTCAATTCATGCAATTCCAAGTTTTAGAATTGCTCTTCCAAAAATTATTTTAAAATGTATCGTGATAATTAAACCCCACAAGTCCCAAATTGCCTTTTTTTAACAGATGACTTAGCCCCAGAGACAGGGCTGATTTCCTGGTCTTAAAAACTAACATTGCAAAGGAGCTTTTAGTTAGCCTAGATATCTCACTACCATTTCTTTGCCAAAGTTGTTAACGGAATACTCCATGAGAAAAAGAAACAAGATACTGCTGATGTGTGTAAAACAAGTACAAAAATGTTGCATGACAAAACACAAGACATATGTAATGAATTCAAGGGAATGAGCTGAACAACTTGAACCTTTGCCCCTGTTTCTCAAACGGCAACCTTCTTATGTCATCCTACCTGAAAATATCAGTATCAATTCTACTCACACAGAAGACTTTAGGGATTACACGAACCTTTACTTATTCTGATTTCGAATTCGGAGACACCTCCTTTTCAGTGGGGGCTCTAGATCTTCTGGCCCTGTGCTGAGAATTGGTGTTGAAATAATGCAGGGTCCAATAGCAGTCTTGTCCACTGGCCTGGGTACAGGCTGGATGACGCAGCCTGCTTTGGGTAGCATCCGCAAAGCATATGCATGATCCTCATCGGCTGGATTGTTAAGGTTGGGATCTTGTTTGTCTCCTCCAAACAAAGACTCTTCCCCCGTCTTCTTACCAGACTCTCCTTCTCGGCGACAGTTTGATGTACAGTTATTCTCCTTAACAGATTCCAGCTCACTCACTGGCAGCTCCTCCAGCAAACAGGGTTGAAGCGGAGTCTTTTTCTGCTCTTGGGGGGTTTCTGAGTTCTTAGAAACCTCGGGCCCTTTTGTGCCATTCACAATGACATTGCAGGCTGCAGCAGCAGCGTTTTCTGGAGTGCCAGAGGCAACTGGGAGGGAGCCGCAGTGAGGTGGATCACCACCCAGTAATGTCTTTGTTTCGGTAGGGCTGCAATTTTTTCTGCAGTCACTGCAGTTCCTTTTCTCTGAGCTCCCCAAAGTCAGATTCACAACACTGCTAGCTTCATGTTCAACTTTGACTTCAGCATACAAAGCTCTGTGGATAACATTGTGTAGTCTAGACCTGTGACCTACAGTTAAGTCTATCACACCATCCTGTGGTCCCTGTAGTACTGTAGGAAAACCAAACTTGTTGTTCACAGGACTAGTCGATCTCACAGTCAAATCAACAACTTCGTTTTTACTGTGCTGCTGATGCACTTGGGTTTGATTTAAGGACTGGCCTGAGCAGCTTGGTGATGAATCAGAAGGTTTGGAAGGGCCTTGTTTAGAATTCCTGGGGGACACAGAGTTACTTGTTGGCTTAGCCCCTGTTGTGTCATTGGGTGTATTTGGAATGAAGCTTTCCCCATTGCTCGAGAAGCCATTTGGGGGCTTGGAATCACTGATGTGAGGAATGGGGATTGGAATTGGTATTGGGACAGGAAGTGGAACAATAACAGGATATGGCACTAAAAGGGTTGGTGGTGGCACTAATGGGGCAAGAGATGGCAAACCAAAGTTCATCATCTGTGGCATGGGCATAGGACCATTTGGCATCATGCTTACAGGAGGGAATGGCAGACTGGGCAAAGGAACTCCTGGCGGTGGAGGGGGAAGTAAGCCTGGAGGATTTCCAGGCATGGTTGGAGTCGTTGGAGGATGGATATGAGGGGAAAGCATTGGCCTATGCATTGGACTGGAAGTGGGTCCCATATTTCTAGGACCACCTGGTGGTGGGCCAATTCCAGGAATCATTGGATTGGACAGAGGGCTATTTGGATTTGACGCATGATGAGGTGGCCCTCGAATAAATGGTGGACGAATCTGCTGCAGAATTTGCTGTTCCATGAATATGGGCAAGGGAACTGGTCCACGGTTTGTCATCACCATGGGAGGACTTCGAGGTGGGACACCGATTGGAGGCACAATACTAGCAGGTGGCGGTACAGAAACTGGTGGAATATTTGGATTCTCATTGATAGGAATAGGTTTGGGAACTGGTGTTGGGATTTTAGTGACAGAGCAGTTGGCAGTATCAGATGGAGAGGCAGTGGTAGACGTGGATTGTCCAGGACCTTGAATTTGGCCAGCTGCAGACACAGGGGATGGGGCCTTTCTCCGAGCATCTGCTAGCGATATATTCCAAGAATCTGGAGTCAGCAGCTGCACCCCAGTGCCTTCTGCTTTATTTTCTACTGGAGGATGTAATGTGCTGCAGAGTCCAGCTGGAAGATTGGCCTGTGTCTCTTTGTAGAAAATGTCCATTTTGTACTGATTGAGACATTTTGCACTGCAGAATTGAAGCCTTCTTTCCCCGTCCCCAAAATCCAGATACTCTTTTGTGTGTCTTATGTGCTTACACCAGTCACACACCTACAACACAGTAACAAAATCAAAACAGGTAAGAAAAAAGTGATTTCTTTTTTATAATGTTATTTGCAATAAAAGTATTGTTTTTACTTTTGAAAACTGATTTTTAAACATCTGAATTATCCAGAAAAAAATATATTTCATGAAACTTGCATGCCATGACCCCAAAATATAGTTGATCTAACATTGTTATGTATTTAGGTAAAATTTAGATATATACAGACACACATGCCTTCACGCAACTTATTTTTATAATATTTAATCCAGTTGTCATCTACAGTGCTGAGAACCTTTAGCAAATGAAAACAATAGTATTATGCATGTATGTGTGTTTATGTCTACATTCACATCTAAATAATGTTCTGGAAAAGCAATAGGATTGTAAAAATATTTTTTTAATTATTAAATTAAAACATAAGGTAATATATTTAGTGGAACTGAAGTACTGATAAATATAAAGTGATGATCCTATCAATCAGAAAATCCTCACATCAGGTCTTATCTCTGCCATGAACTAAGAAAAACTACCCCATATTAGCTTACACAAAGGAAACTATTCAATTCAAGAGGATTTATTGCCTATTAACTATAAGCAGGATTGCAAGTTCAGGGTTTCTTCCCACATTCTACAACATAGATGTAATAACCCATGTGGTTTTTGTTTGGACTTGTCCTCTTTCTTCAAAAATATTAAAAGTATTAAATAAAATGATCTGGAAGTAAACTTAATTGAGCATATTGAGACTTTTGAGTAAACATGTATAGAATTGTACTTTGAAACTTCATATAAATGTTGGAGATTTTATCATAAAGCATGATCAGAGTCCAATATAACATTAAGAAGCTTAAGATCAGGGACTATAATAGGCCATGGTTCAGATTATGGTATTTATGCATAAGCACAGTGGAATTGGTCATGTGGATTTTGACTGGAAAATGGAACCCTAGTTATAAAAATAACATCAAGGAACACTTGGAAAAAGACCCCATGACTTTTGAAAACTGAAAGGAACTCACCTATGGTACAAGAATGCAACCTGACATTCTAAATTACTGAAATGCCATAAATAGCAATGGTGGGATGGTATTACCTTGTATCCAAAAAGCAAAACCATCCTATAGCATTACATTTCAGTTCTAATCATGAAATAGAAAATACCAATAAAACCTGGGTGAATTTCAAGTATTCAGAAACTGTGATATTTTAACAAGCTGGAAAGATTATCCAAGCTGTTTGCCTATGCTTTTTAAGCCAGTCATTTTTGAATATACTTTTGGCAGATGAAAATTGATATAACCAATTTTCAAAAAATAAGACAAAACCTCTTATTATGATGATTGTCTTTCTGTATCAAATATAAGTTATTTTCTGTCCTACTATTTGGTGGGATAAAGATACTGCCAATTTTTTAAAAAATGGTTCCAGAACTAATTAAGCTGTGAAAGGTTTTCCCAGTTGTAAACCACTAGAAACCAAAGTTCAAAAAAGAGACATTCTTGGTTTTGGAATCCATTACTTTCGAGAAATTATTATGACTTCATTAACACATTAATACCGCAACACCAACAGCTCTCACAGATGGCAGAGACATGATCTACAGTGCAAATATTACTCTTGTTTGCACAAATGCCTTTTCCTTCATATGGCATTTTAAACAAGAATTAAAATGAATAATCTTTCCACAGCTATAAACAGATCAACAGATGTCAGAATTTTCTGTGCCTTTTTAAACAGATTTTATACACAGTAACAGGCTCAATTTTTGTCATTCATTCCATTCTAATAATAATACAAATATTTTTCTCATGCTATGTATGATATGTATATTGAGATAAAAGTATACAAATACACTGTCCTTTTTACACATTTGTACAGTATTCAAAATGGGAAAATTTTTTAACTTAAACATATACAAAATGATGCCATAACAAAATGATGGCATTAAAGTAAATAATGTAGATTTAATAACCATTTGCCATAAAACAAATTGAAAACAACGTATGCTGGGCATTTGACTAGTTGTATTCAATTCTTGATTTTTTTCAGTGATAACACTTGAACTGTTTAAAACTTGTACATTTGTTGTATATCTCACTGGCATTTCAAAAAAAAGCCAGAAAAGAACCCATATGAATCAAGCCTTTTTGACTTAATTTAGTTCAATGAGCATTTATCCTATACAAGCTCATCCAGTGTGGTCACTGATGTTTACAAGTCACAATATTCTAGCATATATCTCTTGGGAATTACTTGTTGTAGTGTGCTTGAAAACATATCTGAGCAATTGGTGGCACTAAGAACACTTAGCTTAAATTATTTTGGTGTTACAGGAGACAAACAGGCTTAGACCTCAACCTCATATGAACTAATATTAAGACAGCATTGACCATTATTTTCCATGTTTTGTTGTTTGAAGAATTGTGTTCCAAAACTATTCTTTTTCTGTTGCCAATAAAATAAATTTTACAGTTGGTCAGCTACTTTTGAATATCCAATGCTATTTTTGATGCTTTCATCTCACTATTTTTCTATATTCAAAGTGAATCCAGTCAATTTACCCCTTTGTTAGGTGAAACTCATTCTTTAACATAATTTCTAAATGCTCCTTGCTCAATTTTAGAGCAAACTTTTTTGGGGGAAATTTTGCCCAATATTTTTAACTATATAGATCAGAGGGAGAGAGGGAGAGTGGTGAGACAGCAAAATCCTACAGTTAAATAACACATTTATTTAATGAGTATGGAGGTAGTCAGAAAATGTACTGCTTCCAGGAGAAAAGGAAAGTTTTTAGGACATATTAAGACTTACCAGTTTATATGTAACACTTTTTATAAAGCAATGATCCAAAAGGTAGAAATAGCAAGTGCAGCCAAAGCTAACTCTGGATAGGAAGATCAGAAAAATAATGACAATGAATTATATACTTTATCCACACAGCAATGTTGACAATCTCTGCTTACCAAGAATCATAGGTGAGCATGGAAAGTTGCGATAACACCATATCATTGAAGAAGAAGAAAGCATTGGAAGGACAATGAAGAAGATGCACTGAAGCTAGTACACCATGAATACTTACTGAATACTGGAATACTGAAACTAAACTGGTCGACAAGAAAAACCAGAAGAATAGAAAAGAAACATGGCAAGGCAGAATGTTACATGGCTAGTGCAACGCACACACACAAAGCATACAAGCAAACACACAAAATCTAGCAGGTGAAGCAGATAACAAGAAGATCTGTCAATGGCTAAGAGCAGTGAAAATTAAGAAAGAAACAGAGGAACTAATTCTGGCTGCATAAGACCAAATCTTCAGAACAAATACATACAAAGCCAGAATTGAGATGACAGCAACAGATAGCAAATACTACTTCTGCAAAGAAGCTAAAGGAACAGTGGATTACATAGTTAGCAGCTGCAAGATCACACAGGCTGACTACAAGCAACGCCATGACAAAATAGCAACAATGGTGTATTGGAATATCTGCAAGAAATACCATATGCCTGCAAGCAAGAACTGATGGGACCACAAAATAGACAAAGTAATGAGAAGAAATGAAGAAAAGAAATGAAGAAGCTAAAGGGATCTGGGGTTTTAGAATTCAAACAGGTAAGGACTTGCCACATAGCAGCCCAGACTGAACAATTTTTGATAAGAAAAACAAAAGTCTGAATAGTGGATGTTGCAGTACTTGGAGACAGCAGAATAGAAGAAATAAAACTAAAGAGAGAAAAATACAAAGACCTGCCAATAGAAGTAAAATGATTATAGTGAAAAAAAAAAAAAAAGCAAAGCAATAGCAATAGCCCTTAGGCTTATATACCACTTCACAGTGCTTTACAGCCCTCTCTAAGTGGTTTACAAAATCAGCCTATTGCCCCCAACAATCTGGGTCCTCATTTTACCGACCTCGGAAGGATGGAAGGCTGAGTCAACCCTGAGCTGGTGACTCGAACTGCTGGCAGCCAGCAGTTAGAAGAAGTAGCCAGAAATACTGCATTCTAACCACTACATCACCAACTATTGTAGGTGCCTTGTGTGCAATCCAAAACCATCTGGAGTATCACTTGAACACTATCAGCATTAATAAAATTATTTTCAGACAAAGGCAAAAGGCAACTTCACTTGGAACAGGTTACATCTTGCAATGATACCTTTAACAACATCAAACATCTACCTATCTGAGGTTATTGGGAAGGACTGATACACGGAAGAAAATGTCAAATCTTGCTGATTGTGTGATCAACCATAGCAATAAGGCTAGAACTGAAAAACATCAAATGATTCAAAGTGCAGATTGTGGAAAGAAACAGAAGAAACAGTAGTTCATGCATTCAGCTCATGTAACAAAATCGCACAAACTGATGATAAACAATGACATTACACAGTTGCCAAAATAATTCACTGGAACATCTGTAAAAATCATCATGTGCCAGTAATGAAATATTGGTGGGAACATAGAGTTGAAAAAGTAATAAAAAATGAACAGGCTAAAATACTATGGGATTTCTGAATACAAACTGATAAAGTTTAACACACAATACACCAGATTTAACTATGGGTGAATAAAACAAAGTGTGGATAATTATTGAGGCAGTACTAGGGGGATGGACAGAAAACAAAGACTTGGAAAAGATCACAAAGCATCAAGATCTGAAAATTAAAGCTGAAAGATGATACCATAAATTGGCCATGGTGGTCCCATTGGTTACCAGCACACTAGGTATCATACCAAAAACTCTTAGATGGCAAATCTGTATTTTGACATAATTTCCATCTGTCAGTTAGAAAAGGCCACACTGCTTGGATCTACTATCCTGACATATTATGACATCCTAGATTCTGAGGAGAACTTAATGCATATGAAGGCAAATACCAGCTAATAAACTGGCAGCTATGATGTCACATTATTGTATATGCAATAATAATGACAAATTCACCATCAGTCAATTGCAAAAGGCAGCTTTGCTTAGAACAGCTTACATCCTGCAATGCCAGCAGAGCAACCGGCAGAATCAGACAGTGAGGAGGTTGAACATGACCCAGTTCTGGTGCCTGGGGAAGGCTCTGATGAGTGCTCTGTGTCAAAGGCAGAGATGGGACCAGGGCTGTCTGACAGTTGTCAGCTGCCTTCAGAATCGGAGATCAGTGGGGCAGAAGAACAGTTGGTGCCTGTTCCTGATGTGCGTATTTGCAGAGCTGCCAGAAGGGAACAGTTAAGGAACAAGGGTCGACTTGGGAGTAAAGGCACAGGTTTATGGCCCCTCTCATAGAGAATAAAGAGAAGCGAAAGGGGAGTGATGTTTTCAGGAGACAATTAGTTTGTTTCATTAGTGTGAAAATTTCTTCGTGACTCTCAGAGATTTCTTGCCAAGTATTTTCTTATACAGCATTGTGCTTGGAAGCTATCAGCCTGGCAGCTCTCTAAGCCTGATGAGGTCTGTGGTTGTAATTCACCCTCGAAAGACTGTTTACTGGAACTTTGCTGTGAATGATAGCAATTCACATTAGCCTAATAAAAAGGGGTTTTGTTGGGACAAGGAGTCTGCTTTGTGATTTTGTGAAGCCTAAGTCAGAACACCGGCGGAGCGGATGCATCACATGCTGGCCACGACCATGCCCAGTTTAGCGAAGGGCGTGGGGAAAGTCACAATATGTCATGTGATGCTGCCATCGTGATGCATGTTTGAGACCCCTGCTCTAAACACCATCAAACATCAAGATCTAACTATCCCAGGAAGGACTTGATAAGTGGACAAAAATGTCAGATCTAGTCTGAACATCTGGCTGACTGTGTGACTAACAGCAATAAGGAAAAACAATAAGTAACTAATAAGGAAAAACAACTGGAAAAATTACAAAATATGAGGATTTGTTGAATGCTTATGAAAAAAGAAACCTGTTGTTATATCAATCATGACTAGAACCCTTAGAGTGATATCAAAAGGAGTTCCTTGATATCTGGAAATACTGAATTTATCAGACCTCATAAATAATTTAATTTTTCAAAAAAAAAAAAAAAAAAGAAACCAACCAACCAACCAAACAAAACTCCTCCTGCTTGGAATTGCCAAGGAGGATGAAGACTGGCACATGTCAAGCCACATAGCTATAACCTATATTATCACCCCATTCCTCTGAATGAGTGTTTCACTTTTGATAAAACATGATTTAATAATATTAATCTGATCTTCCTACAACTAATCTCAAAGATATCCTGTTAACAAAAAATGTGGAATAATTTGCTAGAATTCAAACTGATTTGAATTAGTTGAATTATTCAACTAATCATTTACTAGAATTAAGTGTTCCCTTTAGAATGCACAGCACTGATATATGTTTACTTAGCAGTAAATCTCTATTTATTCCAAATGAATAGGAAAATGGGTTTAAAATCATGCCCTGTTAAAATTATAATGAAATAATTATAAGACATAGCCACACATGCAAACAAAGGAAAATATTTAAAAAAAATAGTAAAAAGAAAAACAAGTCTTAAGATTTGAATCTTAATTTGGGACAGAATGTAGTAGAATTTTAACCAGCAGAATTTACTCAGCATGCAAATTACTTCTTAAAATAGATCACATGCTGTATATTTTACAGATAGAAAAATGTTGTCTTATTGAACTGAAAGATATATGTTCAATCTGTCACAATTTAAGGAATCAGAATGAGCTCATCGGAGAAATCTGCAATTACTCTGAGCATAATATTAGTCAGAAGTAAAATGAATAATTTTGCTCCATTTTATTACCTTAGGGATATAGCCATTTGTACCATAAATTCATTGACCTCATCTGAAATGATAAATCTGTAAAACAGATCCGATCCATTAATTCTTAAGTGACATTATTTCTACTCTAGTAATTTTTATTCTATGTGAATAAAAGTGCTGTATCTCTGGTATAATATGAGAAAGAGAAATAAAGACAGAGAAAGAAAACTAGCTGTGTGTGACTTCATAGTGTTAAGTAAAATCAATTGGACAATTACTAGATATTTTGTTCATCAGGGATGTTGTCAGAAACTGATTTATTGTCATTACCCTCATTCTCATTTTTATCTAATCTAAGAATGTATTTTAGTAGTTTGTGATTAATATGTGAATGAAGAAGATTAATATTACATCTCTTTCATCTCAGTATATCAGATATTTGTATAGACAGCAGCATTCTCCCGTCAGGCCATGTCCAGGTATATTGGATTACAACTCTCATATTTCTAGTGAACATAGCCGAACACTAAAGCCACATTGGAGAATTGAGATTTCTAAAACTGAATAAATTCTCAAAATCAGCTCAAAGAATTTTGACGGTTGAGTTTAGCAGGAGATTTCAAGAGAAAAGTCTCCAACTATTTTTCCCCCCTATATTGTTCATGTGCTCCTGGGATCTTGATGAAGGAACAAGTGGGAAAAAATGCCTTTCTACTGTTATTAGCTTTACAAACATAAGTGAAGATGTATGGACCTTACAATAACTGGCCAGCAATTCCTGTGTCGTGTTTTTATTTCTACCTAAAAATGGCCTGACTGATGCAATTAATACAGTCCTGAAGTAGTGCTTGAAAAAAAGATCAGTGTTGGAGCATAGAGTAAACAAATCTTGGGAAGAAAGGATGCAGCTTTATTGAGTCAAACAATAGAGGAGCAACAATAGGAGCTGACAGAGGGGGAAAATTCCATGTAAACAAAGGAGCAAGCTCAATGGATAAACTGACAGCAATGAACTTGAAGCTCTCCTGCACTTTATGTTTACTAAAGGTGTACATATGGTGAAAAGTTATTGTTATCTGAAATATGCCAAAATTTTGACTCTTTTTAATTACTACCAATCGCCTTTAAGAAGATGTATACAAACAATACAGTAATGAGGTGACTACACTGAGTACTTAAGAATTTAGAATGTGTCAAGTAAAATAAAATAATAAATTTATTCTCTAGATTATTAATATTAAACATTGGGGATAATTATTCCTACAAAAATATTTCTTTTAGTAGATGTGAATGCAATTGTATTATTCAGATAAAAAGGGATACCACAAAATAGAAGAAAATATCACTGTTATGGTAGTTCAGGAAAAGTCATGGCTTGTTTAAGGAGG
>BLBF01000007.1:57987284-58018922 GCA_015471245.1 Laticauda colubrina | reverse complement strand
GCCACTATAGAAAACCCCAGCCACAGAATCATCAGAGAAGCCATAGAGATTGAAAAAAGACCTGACAGCATGAATAGAAGAGATGATTCCACCAGACTGTCAATCATTTGGAAGCCTGCACTCTCAAATAGAAAGATCTCCATGCCACAAGCCAGGCAAACACCTGGGCAAAAACAGACTCCCTCCGATAGCTCCAACCCAACCCCCCCACCAGGCACCCAGGTGAAACCTAGCTTGCTAATGGATAGGAGCCGTCCTTTCACACGAAGCCAAGCTGCACTAAAAGCCTTCAACACAAGAACAGAGTGTTGCCAGCCAATCAAAGCCACAAAACAGACAGAAGAAACCAGAAACACCAATCAATCAAACTCCAAGTCCAATGAACACAGGTCCAGGCTCCCAACCAATCAGAATGGACCAGCCTCAAATTTAAAACCAGGAGCTGTAAGACTCATATCCATACAGAAGCCTGAGGATGGCAGATGAGTTTCTGCCGAAACGTTGCTACAACTTTAACAGAACTACAATGACGTGGGATAATACCCGAAGGAAGCTAAACAGCATATATGTGTGTGTGTGTATGTATATATATATATATATATATATATATATATATATATATATATATATCAGAATAAACCAGAATGTCCTCAAAATGCTTCATTAAATAAATTATTCAGGAAATAAAGGAATATGCCAATCCTTAGCTGCTGAAAAGTGACAGATGAGTTGCACAGAGGAAACAGTTTGACACTGAAAATGTCGCTACTGTGCTTGGGAATTACATTTTCTTGCAGTAGCTTTTATTTATTTTATCTAAATCAAGTTCTGCAGTTCTATAGACAGCTAAGTTAATATAAATAAGAGCAACTGAAAAAAATAATTCACCTGACTCAATAACTCAAGGATCAAAAGCAGTCAAAACTGATTCCATGTGGTTACTGCATTTCACTGTTTAATAGAAAGAAAGGTGCTCCGACAGGCAAGGCCGAAATCTTTGCTGAGATTCTTTTTTAAAGGAAAAAAAAAATACCTCACAAAAAGTTTCTAGCAGCCAGTCCAGATTTAAAAAGAAAGCAAAGCTAACCTATCAGAAGATATACCTCCAAAGGAAAATCAATGGCAGAATTGCAAGCTCTAAGAGGAGAGGTAAACAGTCTCTTATGAGTTTGCTGCTAACCTCTTAGAAATCATCAAACTAGCAGGGCAGACATATATTTTTGATCAAGAGATGCTACAGAAACCAATTATGTTTGTATTTACTGGAAGCAAGTATGATAGCAATAAGTGAACTTAACTGACTATGCTAGATGAGATGCTGAAAATATAGTTCGGCAACATCTGGAGGATATCTGAAGTTGCTTATCTCTGAGTAAAAAATACCTGGGATTTTTTGGAGAGCTCATGCATAGACTAATATTCTTTTTATCTAATTCCTGGAGTAATTCCTCTGTTTATGCCAGCCAACTGAACTGGCTAGCTAAGAACAAAACCATGAAGAACCATACTGTGAGTATTATTTTAATTGGTTGCTTTAAAAACCTATCCTCAGAAATGGAGTTTATTTAATCATTCATGCAAATTATACTGCAGCTCAGATAGCAATCCAGCTTTTATTAAGCTACAATTCTGTAAAAAGTGGCATTATCGCAGTCCCTTGTACTCTTCTGAGCTACGCAAAAGATTGTTCTGCCAAATTATTAATCCCTCTGTGTGAGGTCAGATTCTAAATATCAAAAATCCTACTCAACCTGTTAATGTTCATATAAGTTAGACTGAACATATTACCTTTATTTGAATACTTCTGTAGAATTTATTGTCTCTTTTCTGCTGCTAAAGTCCTTTTTGTCAAATACTGAGGGGAAAAATTAGCTTATCTGATTCAAAAAAGAGTATTTCTCTGTAATATCATGGTGAAAATCTTCCACATTTTGATAAATTACACCCATGTTAATATTTTCACAATTCTATGGTTCTTCGAGCTCTACAGAAGTCAGTCTACACAGCTCTACAGACTTTTAGCTATACAATTTGGGATGAACACCCTTTGAATGGTGCAGGAGTAGGAATGGATTTCCAGAGAAAAAAATGCAGACCATCAGGAACCAGGAGCACTATTCAGGTGACTCTGAGGACACAGATAAATCTCCAAGTGCTTCAACGACTTTCTAAAAGGATGCAAATGACCAGCTGTCTGCAAGGAATATAAATCCTTCCATTCCCCACTATCCTGTCAGAGCTGAAGAAGCTTCTTGGATGAGAAGCGAAACGTCTTCAAAGAAAAACCAAGAAAGTCCAGTTGCCTCCTGAAATGGGACAACCATGACCTGGATGACTAAGAATCTCGACAGACTTTCAGTCTGCAGCTCCTTTGCCTTCATTATTCCTAGAGCTGAGGAAAGGACCTGGGAGATGAGATATTTTCGGACTAAATTCAACCAGTAGTGATAGTATGTTAGTACTTTACTTAAAAGGAAATGTACCATTATGGAAAAACTACATAATAGAAGTACAGATAATCATTTAGAGACTGTCTCACACAGCAATTGTTTGTTATGAGTCAGTGATGAGAAAGTAACTTTGTGACTATCGGTAATGCCCACATTTATGATTACAAAATCTCTCAGTCAAGGGTTTATCATTATAGTCAGCTACTTCACATCCTGTGCTGACCCTTTCCCCCCTTACAGAGCAGAGAGATTATCTAGAATAAGCTATCTTCTCCTGGGAGTTTTTTTGTCTGCAATGCAGTGCACTACGAAAAAGTGCTAGCCATAAATTAACAAGCTTAGTTCTGTGACCTAGTTATTCAAAACCATAGTTAAGTTTACTTACTTATTTATCAATCAAATTTAGAATCTTACTCTCATCTTACTCTCAGAGCAATTCTGTGTAGACTACAATTAAAAACATAAAAACTATATGAAAATACTGTATCTCAATGAAAGGAGCCAGATAAACAAGGGTAAAATCAATTAAAAGTTAAAAAAGCAGGAGGAGGCCCTTCAGCATGCTAACCAATCACAAGATTGCATCTTCCTGTGAAAGCACTATGAATCGGCAGGCCCTGGTCATCAAACTCTTCCCAAAGATAAGGAGAGTGAGGTCAATGTCATCACTTCTCAACTCCCTTCAGGTTCCAGACTATAATTATTGTTAGCATTACTGAATTAGACATAGTTGGTGGTGCAGTGGTTAAAATGCAGTACTGCAGATTAACTCACTGCTTATTCCAGGAGTTCGATTCTAAGCAGCTCAAGGTTGACATAGCCTTCTATCCTTCTGAGGTCAGTAAAATGAGGACCCAGATTGTTGGAGGATATATGCTGACGCTGTAAACTGCTTAGAGAGGGCTATAAAGTACTATGAAGCAGTATATAAGTCTAAGTGTTATTGCTATAGCTTCTGGCTGCTTTCGTTATCTACTCCATATGCATCATCAGATACTAGTTATAGTTATTTTCATTTTGATTTACCAAAAAGGTATGTAAAAAGAATAAAATCCAGATAAAAGGCATGTCCATGAAGGAAAGACAGGATGTAATAGGCAAATACATAGCCATTAATTATTAAATAATATTAACAACCTGTAGTTTAACAATTACATGTTAAAAGCTTCTGTATTAAAAAAAATATTTAAATGTATCTGTTCCAGCTGATTAAATTAATAGGTGTACTACAAATTACTTCCTGACAAAATAACTACTTAATAAATAAGAAAATATTAAACTGTTTAACTCTTGGTAGCATAGTATCCAGAGGGAGGGAGGGAGGGAGAGAGAGAGAGGGAGAGAGAGATAATGTGTGTAATATAACATTTATTCAAAATGACTGAATTTGCTGCCAGTTCCTCAGATAATGTTGTCTGTCTGTTTTGTTTTGTTTATATTTGCTAATATTTTATATATAGAAATACTCAGTGTAGATCTAGAAATGTTAACATCAAAAATCATTCATTCTTTATCCAATTATCTCTTTATATGTTTATAATAAACCAAATAAGCCTTTAAAAGCAGCATCTTCTACACCATCTTTCTCTAGTTCACAAATCTGGCTTGAATATAAACATGTTAATGAGATGTGTTGATGGATACGCAAATGGCACTTGCTTAGACACCTACATTTTCAGCCTTAGGCTTTGCTCTTGGCTAGTGCTATTTCCACTGGCCAAAAACCTCCAATGCAATCTTATTAAACAAGACAAATTTCCTGAGACCAGTGAATAATATCTTAATACAAATACAGTATATTGTCCTGTAGGCATCTAATTATGTCTGCAAATTAAGCTAATATCTTAATAAATTTTATTTAAGGGTAATTTAAAAATATTATCATACTGATTTTTTTGCTTTGCATTTACTTCATCTTTTTCCATAATTTATGCTACCATTCATATTTATTAGAGCATGGCTGCACTACTTACAATGGCTTCAGCCTCATGTCTCCCTAACCATAGCACAAACATCCCCTGTAAACATGGCAATACTGCAGCAGAATTATGGATTGCCACTTTGTATGCACACTGGTTGCATTGGTGGCATGCATGAATTTCATTATTTTATTTTTCAGTATAGGCTAAGGTGGAAGAAACTCATTTCAGACTGACATCTTATGAGTTGCAGTAAGCAGAGGATTCAGAGAAGGGAACATTCATGCTTCAAGCTCTGCAACTTTGGAGGAGTACCACCGTAGACTTTTTCTTCTGCTCTCTAATCCATGTACAGTATCTCCCTTGGAATGAAGGATCTCTTTTCTCTCACCATCTCTCCATTCATTAGAAAGAAAGGGAGATAAATTGCTATAAGGAAAGGAGAAGCAGTGTAGGACCATAAAGAACAATTGGTATGTCACAAAGAAACAACTGAAACTCTGATTGATTTTCTCTGAGCCATGCCTGTAATAGCTGGAGAACCTAGCATCAAATGTTCCATGGCTTGAAATCCATTTTCATGTCAAACTCCAGCCATTCTTGACCAGATTTTTTTTCTCCAACTTTCCTTCCAAAATGCTCAAGCTATTCTTATAATCCTTTGTTCAGCAGGAAGAGACTGCGGGAGAAACAGCTATGGCACTAGGGCAAAATATTACTGTAACACGCATTAGGAAGATCTGAAAACTTGAAGATCTCCCCTGAAGATCTGAAAGCTACATCTGGTCCAGCATGAGGCAGTGCATGTAGTAATGGGGCCCCCTAGTTTACTCTTCTAAACTATGTTGTACAACCTGCACTGGCTCCCAGTTACCTAATTTTTTTCGAGGTGCAATTCAAGGTGCTGGTTATTATTTTTAAAGTCCTATATGGCACAGGGTCTGGCTATTTGTGCGATTACTTCTCCCCAAGGACATTCACCCTTTCTACCAGATTAGATAAGCTGAGCATGCTCCAGCTCCTTCCCTTAAATACTGCTGTCTTGCAGGATCTAGGAAGTGTGTCTTTTTGTGGCAGCCTTGCCTTATGAAACGTCCTTCCCCCTGAAATGTGGCATGCCTCTAAACTCCTAGCCTTCCAAAAAATATTTAAGACCTGGATTTCCCCCGCCCTCCAAGTAATGGTTTCAGGTGAGATACATGAGACAATTTAACGATGGACTGTATGTGGAAGCTTGCCCTTGGTGCCAGGTTTTAATGTTTGTGGTTTTAATAAATATATGTATGTATTATGTTGTTTTATTATTGATGTTGTTTCAATTGTTAGTTGAGAACTGACCAATATAGTCTGATATAAGAAAGGGGGACTATATAAATGTTTTAACAAACAAACATTTCACCCATTACTATATTCCAACACTTCTATGGGTTGTCAACATGATGGTGCAGTGATTAAAATGCAGTATTGCAGGCTAATTCTGCTGACTGCTAACTGTCAGCAGTTTGATCCTCACCAGGCTCAAGGTTGACTCAGCCTTTCTTCCTTCTGAGGTTGGTAAAATGAGGATCCAGATGGTTGTTGGGGCCATATGCTGACACCATAAACTGCTTAGAGAGGGCATTGTGAAGCGGTATATAAGTCTAAGTGTTATTGCTATTTTTAGATATGAGTTTAATGTTTTTGTTGAAGAAAATTAGATCCACGTTCAGAAATAGCTTCACTGCATCTCCATCCTGTCAGTTGAACAATCTGAAAGGTACCTAAATCTGTGGTTCCAAGCATCTACTACACAAGTCTAATCACATATTAAGAATAATAATTGGTGATTTTGTTCTGGTCATACATGGTACCCAGTGTGAGAACTGACACCAAAGGATACCACTGACTGCTGCTACACATTAAAATAATAAAGAGAAGCATGCTTACCTGAAACTTAATAGTAATGAGCAATAAGGTTAGTACAATTTATTCTGGCATACTTTTCTGCTGGCTCAAGGACTGATAACTTGTCTTTTAATAAGTTTGTCTGACTATGACCAAAGAAAAAAAATCAACTGATTATTTGTTCCCAAAAGCTACTTCCCCATAAAGATCAGTGGAATATTTATTTTTATACCTCCTTCATAATGTCTATTAGCACCATGTATTCATAATCTGATATTACAAGATTGGATATTTTTTATCCCAAATCAATATTGTTAGCAAGAAGGCATGGAAAAGTGGACATCAACACACATTAACTACCGTAAGAAGTTACAAAAGTTAGTATATGATGTTATTTGAAGATCCAAATGAGCATTTATATCTTATTTAATATTTTATCCTTTAGCTAGTAAGACATATTGCTGCTGAATTAAACTCCCCATTCTGCAGCCCCCACCTACATACCCCATATCTGTTCCTAAAAGCTAAGGTGAAAATGTTGAGACAGGGAATGGCAGAGGATGAAAGAAATAAACTCCCTTTGAGTAGAGGTCTACTTGCGTAATCTATGTAATATATCCATTACTGCACAACTGAGCATGTGTTTCCATAACAAAAGTAACCATATCTCACAAACTGAGTATTTTATTAGATCTATGAGCTCAACCTTTTTTAATAATCAATTTAGAAGAATCTGCGTTCATATTAGCCGAGCAAGAATGAGACAGTGAATATTCAAGAATTATTTATTTAATAAAAATCCCTAAATGAACTGCATATGAAGTTGTATACTAAGTGTAATACACATTTTAGCAAAGAAAACTATTTCTTTGCAGCATAAATGTGCATAGTTTGGCAGCAATAGACACATTGGTTAACTTCAGGCAGTTATCCAACTACAATGGAAAATCTGCAGGATATGTTAAGGCTGAAATTCCATTAAAGGGCTTTAATAATTAAACACGACATATCTGGAATCTCATTCCATCCTATTACTTTTTAAATAATTAATCTGTATTTACAACTATTGAACTTCATGGAACTGAATACATAAAACCAAATTAGGTCTAGGGACAGAGATTTTGTTCATTTTATTATAATATTTTCAAATATTTCTATTTGTATACATTATTTAAAATGATTTGGTATTATTGACAACAGAAGCATATAAATGTTTTTTTGTTAAATTGGCACTAAACTTTATATAAAAATGGACTATGAATACCTTAATCCCCTAGCTTTGTTTCCTATTCTGCATTTCATTCTTGGTCATTATTAATTTTGTGGACAATTCCTCATCATTTTCTTCTCCATTTTTTTCCATTATGAAAGCTGAAAACAGAATATATATATTTAAAAGAGAGAAGACTTCTCACTACTCAGCCTGCTTTTCTGTGACTAAATAAAAAAAATCACAGATTGAAGAAAGAAACTGGCAAAAACGGTAAGTGATTTTTTACAATTTTATTCAAGCAGATTCTGTTCTAATCTGAAATTTCTCAGTGTCTTTCTTTATCAGGGGCTAGCAATACTCTGAAAAAATATGTATTTTTCTCCCCTTACCAGCTGGGGTTGCTGTAGGCTAGGCATGTATAAAAGGAAATTTAGAGCCACAATGAAAAGTGGCAGTAAAATCTGAACTTGGAAGCATATGAAGGTACAAGCTGTGAACAACAGACTTTGCTGAGTCTGTCAAAATGTATTCCTTCATAATGCTTGACCTGCATATTTATAAGGGGATAAGAATTACTATAGAACGCTTTCTGCTTCAGTGACGTCTTCCAAAAACTGAACTGAATATTCCTCACTACTGACAATTTTATAAAAACATAAAACAAACCCAATAGTATATTTATTTAAAATAAATTACTGAAATCATTGAACAACAATATTGAAGAAGCAAGTTATGAAGCCAGCTCAGAATTTCCCCTGGATTCCACTTAAATCTTCACATCTGGGCTTATTAACTTGTATTTTTGCCACACACAGAAAAGCTCCACTAGCCACCATCTTGCCTCAGTCCAATACTAGGAATATTACTGTGTAGTTATTCCATCTCTGCACTTTTAATTACCATTGCTCTATTGTATTGTTCATTTATTCTCCTAATGTTAACACTCTCCATTAGATATTTACTGGGGGGAAAAAATAACACAGCAAATTCTCTATTTTAAATTTGTGCAAAAATGAATTGTAAGGCAAGCGTAAAAAGGAAGTTCTCTCTTTGTATCTTTTCATTTCTAATTCCTTCCAGGAGTTTTAGTGGAACTCAAAACCATTTGGTACTATTATATCAATGAAGCCCTTGGTCATCCTAATTGGTAGAGGCTCTGCAGCATTTCAAACAGGAGTTTCTCATAGCCCTACTTAAATGTCATAGATCCTCTTCTCTCCTCTTGCCTCCATCATTACAACATGCTCCATATGGTTGCCCTTGAAGACCATCCAAAAGCTGCAGATGTTCCAAGATGCAAGGCTCATGTAACTTATTATGATAACTTCTTGCTTCAACTGGTTAAACACTACTACTGTACTTGAAAAGCTATACTGGTTGAAGTTGGCTTGTGAGGAAAATCAGAAGTTTTCCTGTACATACAAGTAGTCCTCAACTTATGACCAGAATTGAACCCAAAATTTCTGTTGCTAAGCGAAATAGTTGTCAATTGAGCTTTGCCCCATTTTATGAGCTTTCTTGCCACAATTGTTTAATGAATCACTGCAGATGTTAATAGTATGGTTGTTAAATGAATCTGGCTCCCCCATTGACTTTGTCAGAAGGTCCTAAAAGACTTCTGTTTGTCAGAAGGTCCTAAATGACTTAGGGTTACTGCAACTGTAATAAATATGAATCAGATGCCAAGCACCTGAATTTTAATCACATGACCATAGGAGTAACAGTCATAAGTGTGAAAAAAAGAATTATAATCACTATCTTCAGTGCCATCTTCAAGCCAATCTCATTGTACACATGTTGTACTTTGAGAATAAAGGTTGATTGACTTTGAACAGTCACTAAACAAACTTTTGTAAATAGAGAAGTAACTTATATTTACTGCTTTTAGCAGAGTTTTTTGTTTATTGTATGTTGTTTTTATTCAAATACACCACTTTGAATTGCACGTTGATTGGATAACTATAGAAATAGAATGAACAAATGAACCAGCCAACCAACTAACCAAATAGGAAATCATAGAAAAATAAAACTTGGCATAATACTTCAGCATTCATTAAGATTTTCCTCTGCTAGCTAAGCCAACCATTTCCCTCCAAAATATGAATTAAAAATTGATGCCACGTTAGTAAAAAAAATGACACGGGAGAAAATCTATCTGCAAAAATACTCAAAAGGCAGAATAATCTTCAAATTTTAGTGGTGAACATGTGTGTTAATAACACATTTACTGAATAACTAACTCATATTGCATTATAAATCTAATCATTTATTTGCACATTTATGCTCATGACAAACTATTTGTTTAGGATTATAATCCAAATCTAAGAGCAATCATTTATTAGAATATCCACATTCTCATACAAAGTATTTATATATATGGGTTAATTTTGTTAACTCAAACTCAATTTGGGAAAAAACATTAATGTGTTTTAAGAACCATTGTTCTTTTAATGGGTATAGGTAAACAGTTTAACCTGATATTTATAGTACTTGTCATACTTGTTATCTCTTAATAACTGCAATTATTACCTAGATTTTCACCCATTAAATTACTGAAGAAAGTAATTCCAGTCCCACCTCTAAACTAATTAATTAATTAATCTTGTAACACATTACCATAAAGAACCCCAGTTTTAATCCATTCCTTAAGGATTTACATAAATAGTGAAAATATATAAAAAAAGAAAGGTACAAATTATGGGTTTCTGAATAACTGAAAACTAGTATAAAAGCATAAATACAATAGTTGTTCAATGACTGTTGCCCAAAGCAACATGCTTCTTTTGTAAAGTCCTGTGTTGTTTTAAAACTTCTCTGGATTTTGCAAAAGTAACATTTGGTGCATTACACTAGGTAATATTCAGTCATATTTAACAGCGTTTCATAGGGGATAAAACCAGCGTTTAAAAAGGTTGAACAGATGGTCTTAACTGATACAGTACGATAGGAATTTTACTGTTGTTAACATATGGGTGCCACATCAAATATATGAAAATAAAGCAACAAAGACTCTTGGGATATTTTTTAAAATAACAAACTTACTATAGCATAATACACTGAAATTGGCTATAATAAAGTTTGAAATATTTGGAATTATAGTTTAAACTTTTACAAGCTTTAATAAATTTTCTGTCCTGGTAACAGATTAAAACAGCGACGTGTTTGGAGAGTATTTTGTACAAGCATAGAAAATTGGTTTTAAAAAGAAAATATGCATTGTAAAATTGTGTAGCCATTCTATAAATTGAGTTTATTTCCCTCATGACAACTTTGGCTTCGCTGCCTGAATTCAAAATATATTTTATTACAAAATGTTACTGTTTAGCAATGAAGTAGCTGAAGCATAACAACCAAAGGAAGTTAATGTGACACAATTCCATAAGTATAACAGTAAAATCATATTAATATGTCTTAAGCCTAAATTATGACTATAATAATTGAATCAAAATAAATTGAGTGTTTCAGGGTACCTAAGTTTGCTGAATGATTGTGATTATCCTACATGATAACTCTGCAATTTGTATCACAATAAGACAAAGAATTATTATTGCTATTTGACAAGTCTCACAAACATCAATATTACTTTTTTATAATAAACTATAATCTCTTTTATTCTTACCCATATGGAATCACATAGTGTGAAAAAATGAATAAATATTTTATCAAGATAAAAGTTTCTTAAAACTTTTAAAAGATGGTTTAAGAAAGTTTTGATCACTCAACAATTCTATTTAAATTATTTGCATAAAAATTTTAGACTATATAGCTGTAAGCCTGAAGACTCTTAACTGAAAACAGAAAGAATTTTAAATTGCTTTGAGCATGAACCTTTGGTTATTATGTGATCTATAAACAGTATTCCCCTTACAAAGCCTCAATTTTTGGTCTGAAGAAATCTACTTTCTACTGCTGTTCCATCAAAATATATTAACATTCTGTCATTCATAACCACAACAGTAATTCTATGATTTGTTCTTGCAATTTGATCCTGGAATGTGCTAAAACAGAGGCACAATGCCTTTAGCCAATTTTCAAGTCTGCGTTTGCAATAAGAAAAATACTAATTCTCCACTTTCTGCATGTTGTTACACCCAATTATGGTTTCCTTTTCTTGCATATTTTACAAAAGTGGCAAATCAGAGAATTTGTGTATGTCCAATACACATCATGTTTGTCATTTTTTCAGGGAGGTTTGAATTGCTATATGTACTTTTCATGTTATTTTGGTCATATCAGAAGGATTAAGTCAGATGAGAAAAGCTCTCATACTATTGCCCTTTCATGTCAACTGTGCTCTAAGAAGTAAAACTGGAATTGGAGAACATCATATTATTTGTGTTCTTAGATTACCACAACATCATAGACACACTTTTACAACATGGTAGTAAGAAAGTTTCCACATTATTAATCGTAATATAAGAAGAAACACCAGTCAAATAGGCTTCACCAGATTAATATATTTTTCCTGTAAAATATGATTTCTAAGACAGGATTTGTTGTGTAAATATATCAGAATATCTCAGATTCCTTACATGTAAAATTAGGAATATGAGTTCTAGTTTCACAGAAGTGTTGTTCTGAAACCTATGAAGAATGAAATCCTCAAGTTGAATGGACTCTTGGTGACTTCATGAACAAGGTTAATCATGCACTGCTACCTTCGTTAACTCATACGCCAGTGTTTCTCAGATGTTCTACAATTGCATCACTAGCAGTCCATTACTATTGTATTATTAATGTCTTTGAGTCAGTTTTTGACTTTTGGTGACTACCTGGACCAACTCTTGCAGTTTTCATGCAAACGTATTTTGGAAATGGTTTGCCATTGCCTCCTTTTTAGGGCTGAGAAAGAAAGACTGTCTCAAGATCACACAGCTGGCTTCATGCCTAAAATAGGACTACAATTTATGGGTTCCTACTTTCTAGCTTTAACCACTATATCGAACTGTCTCTCATCCACACACTGTTTCAAATCAAATCAAATGCTGGAATTCATTGCTATACAGTGACATCTTAGTGTTTGCATATTAACTGTGATGAATTTGTTAATGTATGAAAGAGAACAAACTTTACAGTGTAAAGGCACACAGTCTTAAGAAAACATTCAATAGTGGCTTTACAAACATGTGGCAATCATCCAATTAAACAAATATATACATTCTGCATTTATGTCAGTGTAGGTGTTCACATTTTTAGTCACATAAGGTGACAATGGTTGTGTGTGATTTTCCTTTCCTTCAATTTCTAACTAAATTTTGTACACCTTAAAATTTGCAAAATTAAATATCTGTTCACCAGATTACAGGTAGTCCTTGCTTAATGACAGTTATTGAGACTGCAGTTTCCATCTCTAAGCAAAGTGGTCATAAAGTATAATCTCATGTGACCACATTAGTTAACAACAGGAGTGGGATTCAAATTTTTTAATAACCAATTCTATGGGCGTGGTTAGATGGGCATGGCTTATTCTTTTTTTTCAGCAAACCCCCCCCCCCCCCGTTTTTTGCCTCTTGGGCCTCAGGGAAGCCTCCTGAGGGGCATTTTTGCTCCCAGGAAGCTTCCTTGGGACCCAGGAAGGCACAAAACAGATCCTGGGGGTGTGGGCAGATACCCCCCCACTCCATTTTTGGGCCTCCTGGAGGGGCGTTTTTGCTCCCAGGAAGCTTCCCTGGGGCCCAGGAAGGCAAAAAATGGAGTGGGGTGGCACAGTCCTCCCCACACAACCCCATCCCCCCCCCATGTCTCTTTTTGCCTCCTGGGCCTCAGGGAAGCGTCCTGGGTAAAGCAGTAAGACAGTGAGAGGGATCCCGGAACAGCTGATAGTCCGGAGGAGAAAAAGGAAATACCTTAAGGAGTGACTGGAGAATGCAGTCAGCGATGTCGGGCATGCATACAATGTCGTGCATTCGTGATAAGGACTGACTGGCAGGGAGGGGAGGGGCAGGCAGAGAGTGGCAGGGCCAGGTAAGGGCACCAGCCCTGCCAACTCTCACAGTTCTGCCGTGAGTCTCACAATTTTTTGTCATTTCTCACGGTCTCACGACAAGGCTCCTCAATCTCACGCCAAATTTAAAACACTTTTTTTTTTTTTCCAAATGTGGGGGTCGGCTTATACGCGCATAAATCTGATTCTCACACAAACGACATGACGCCACTTCTCAGATCATGCAATATCGATATTACCATACAGTCATATAAACATACAGCACATTTCTTTTTACTCTGGGTGCCTCCATTTTGCTTTTTCTACCACCGGATATAACACACTCTGATTGGTTACTTATTCACTTTAGTGTTTGCAATCGTCACATGCAACTTTGTGTCCAGTTTCTCTGCATTTAGTAAAATTCCGTAGTAAAATTCATTAAAATATACCCATGTCTGATGTTAAAAGAAAAAGAATGGCACCTTGATGGCACCTTGTCTAACGTTTTGGCCATGAAGTTGGCTTATCCAGAAGAAATGACACCTTGCTATAAGTTTCGTCCTAGTGATGACCTATTAGAATCATCAAAGAAAGCTGCATTTTCTTATAACAGGGAACACAAATAAAACATTTAAATAAACTGTTAATGACTTTCCTTGATGGAAAAGGGGTTTGTTTAATCTTGATTGGGAAAAAAATAGAATCTCACTATTTTTTATAGAATCTCCAGATTTTTTTTTTATGGGTCTCCAGATTTTCCTTTATCAGGGGTTGGCAGGTCTGGGGCACAATATGCCGGTTCTCCAAAGTGCGCAGAATCATAACAACTGGTTCTATAGAACCGGTCAAAACTGGTAGAATCCCACCCCTGGTTAACAATGACAATCCTGGATGTGCTCCCTGCAATTGTGACACAAGAATTGCAGGTAATTAAGTGAGGGCCTCCTTGCAACTTCCAGCTGTTTCCAACTTCCTGCTGTTTCCGGGGAAGCCGACAGGAAGTTGCAAATCCTGAGCAACTTGTAAGCAAATTGATAGGTGGTTAAGAGACTTCTGGGGCATGAGTGCAGCCAGGTGGGGATGACTGCTGCTGGGTGTGAGAGGGCAAAGAGGTGGCTCCCGTGGCACTATACAACCATGTCGGGTGAGCAGATTCTATGGAGTGTTGGTGGGAGGTGCTGTGGGTGGGCTGCAATGCAGAGCATAAGATTTCCAGGATCTCATATGTGGCTAGGCTGCTTGGGAGCAATGGCAGTGGCAGCAAATTACTAGAGTGACTTTCTATCTTCCCTACTGGCTTTCCCCACTTACTTTCTTTGTGGGAAGCTGCAGGGAAGCTCACAAATGGCAATCATATGACCGTAGGATTCTGTATCCATCCTAAGTGCATGATCAGCTGACCACGGGCGTGCTGGGATGTCTGGAATTTTGAGAACCAATCCTAAGTGCCACTTGATCAGTACCATCATAACTGAATGGTCACTGACTGAGTGATCATTAACTGAGGACTACTTCTACCTTATAATAATGCCATTGCTAGTCAAGAGATTTCTTTAGTAAAAATCACTGAGTGGAGATGAGTGGCTCTCCTATCTGATGAAATTCCATTTTACATATTCTTCATTATATATCTCTTATGGGCAAATAGGAAATACAATCTATATATATAAAAGCGAAATACCACTCATACATCATCACAAAATCTCCAGAACTGTAAAGCCTAAACAAACTTGAAATTTGGCACAAATGTTCCTCCTGGCTTCTAGGTGCTCACTAAGAAAGGATTTTTCAAAATGACCATCAGAGCATTAGTATTTCCTATATTATTAATAACATGCTCTGATGCTAAGGAGTTCTATTCCCCCTCCAAGCCTGAAAAGAAATCTGTCCCAAAGCAAAATACAAGCAGAGGAGAGGAGTTTCAGTTTTAGTACAGAACAGTTGAGCTAAGCCACGCCCAGGCTCCTTGCTGTCTCCTTCTTGCTCACAGCAAATACTCTTTCAGTTTCCAAACAGCTCTCAGTATCTTTCACATACTGACAGGATGCTAACCAAATGAATACCAATGGATGCTGGTAGGCACAGGCAGAATTTTCCCCTCTTATTTTCCTCCCCCAAAACTAAGACCGACCACATAGTTTTATAGTGAAGCACAAGTATCGAGCTAGTATTTTATAAACTTCAAGTTTGGGATATCATTTGATTCAATTTGATTTAAAGGCCCTTATGAAAAAGAGCATGCTTTTTTTTTTTTAGTTTGGCTCATATGCCCTTTTATGAAAATGAAGCTAATATGAAAGTACAAAACTGAAATATTATGTAGTTACAGTATATCTGCTAGATATAAAGAGATCTAGCTAGCCTGTTTATCTCTCCTTCTACATTTAATTGAAGCCTATGGAAATCAGTTAAAATAGAGGCTAGTTAAGAGCCGTTTCACTTTCTGCAGTGCAGGATAGGAATGGCTGAACTAGATGCTCATCTGCAAGGAAATTACATTACTTCATACTTTTATAAAAGATTCTGATTTAGTGAAAAAAGCTACTTTCACAAAATATAACATTTCTGCTTTCTGTTTAGGCAACTAAAAAACCCAAAACTCTGGTTGAAGCCATAGCCATAAAATTTAGATTACCTATTTATTAAACTACTTGTATCACAGAAAAATGAAAAAAATACATTCATACCAAAATATGTTTTCTTCTAGAAAAGACCATACATTGATTAAATAACAAATATTAATTTTCTTGATCGGTAGCAGATTTTTTTTATGTATGTTCCCTAGAATAAAACCTTTTATATAATAAACAGTTTGATTCTCTATTAGAAATGATGACACATTAAAACTCTCAACCTGTTGCAATGGCTTTTACTAGAAAAGAATCTCTTCTGTTGAAGGAGATCTTTAAAAATGTAAAAGTCTGATCTTTAGCAAGGGACAGGCAGTAAAGGCAGAAAAGACCACAGGGAAAGTGCAGATTTACATTCCTCTACCTATATTTGTCATTATAACTTGATATAATGATCTCATAAAAATCAAAACATTTTATCTTTTTTTTTTTAAATCAAGCTGGCTATCTGAAGATAAGGTCTAGTACACCAGTACCAAAATGTTCGAAGAGTTTGGAGAATTTACTAAGTCTGGAAAGCTAAGTCTTTGAACAGCTGTAAATGGGTATCTCTAGGGATGTGCAGTTATTCAAATTTGAAGCGAAAAAAAAAAAAAAGAGCCTGCACTTAGATTTATATACTGCTTTATAGTGCTTTACAGCCCTCTCAAAGCGGTTTACAGGGTCAGCATCTTGCCCCCAACAATCTGGCTCCTAATTTTACCCACCTCGGAAGGATGAAAGGCTGAGTCAACCTTGAGCCTGGTGGGATTTGATCTGCCAAATTGCAGCAGGAGTAGCTTGCAGTACTGTACTCTAACCACTGCACCACCGAGGCTCATTTATGACCACAGTGGAGCCTAGAATTATGGTCATAGGTCATTGTGGTCATTAAGCGGGTCACTATGAGCCCATACCCAATTTTATGACTTTTTTGTGGTGGTCATTCAATTGGCTTTTTGGAAGGGGGCATAAACTGGAAGAAAACACAGAAACCAACCAAAAAATATAGAAAATCATAGTCATGTAATGTGATACTGCAAATGGACTGAAAGATGAACTAGTTGCCAAGTCCCCGAAATGTGATTATGTGATGACGTGGAGGGTTTCTTATCATTACTTTGAATACTTGCTAACTGACCAGTTGTTAAGTGAAGACTACCTGTATTCTTCCAAGATGCCAATATTTCTTTCAAAACACCACTATGTCAGACCTGAATACACACACGTGAATTTTCACCCTGACTCCATTGGCCTTTCCCTCATCACAGGATAAACATGTCCACATGTTCTCTGCCCTTTTACATTGCTTTCTTTTCAACTCCAGCCCCAAAATGAGAAAGGTCTCACCCTGTTCAATGACAACGATCTGTAGTTTGGTTAGTCATTACCATCGGAGGAAGTCAGGAGATGGGAAGAGACTGAGAGCAGAGGCAACAAAGGCAGCATTGAGATCAGCACTGAGAAGAGCAGATTTCATGACAACACACTGTATGAGTGAAGGATGGAAGGACAATGCTCAACAGGATGGAACTGCCCTCTGGCCTGCTATGTAAACAAACACTTTCAACAGTTTAATGCGAACAATTATACACAGGTGGTCCTTCTTTAGTGACTGCCCCATTTAATGACCATTCAAAGTTATGATGGTGCTAAAAGAAAAACACTTAGAAATCAGTCCTCTCATTTATGACCTTTCAAGCATCCCTCTGCTCTTATATTCACTTGCTTATTTACCCCATATCAAGATATTTTCAGAGAAAGGGAAAGAACTCCAAATCAGCTAAAGGAAGTAGCAAAGGAAACTTGAAATGTCATGTGGTTTTTGCTTCATGACCATTTTGCTTAACAATCAACTTGCCAGATCCAATGGCAATAGCTAAATTGGAATTACTTGTATCTTCTTCCATTTCTGTACACAGTTAACGTGTATTCTCTGCCTTCTTGATCTTTAACCATCTACTAAGTCACATTTCTTTTATGTTTTCGCTGATTCTTTTTTAGGCTTTTGGAAGAAAAGCCCCCACCCATTTTCAAAAGTTCCAGGGAATAGCAATAGCAAAAGCACTTAAGACTTATATACCGCTTTATGGTGCTTTACAGCCCTCTCTAAGCAGTTTACAGAGTCAGCATATATCCTCCAACACTCTGGGTCCTCATTTTACCCACCTCGGAAGGATGGAAAGCTGAGTCAACCTTGAGCCTGGTGAAATTCGATCTGCCAAGTTGTAGGCAGCTGGCTGCAGCAGAAGTAGCTTGCAATACTGCACTCTAACCACTGCACCACCGAGGCTCTTATTAATTATACATTTATAAATTCATTAATTTATAATTTATAATAATGTTATACAGTGTCAACCTTTCCTTCATATATACAGGAAGTCCTTGACTTACAATGGTTCATTTAGTGACCATTTCAATAGCACTGAAAAAAGTGACTTATGACCATTCTTTCACACTTATGTCTGTTGTAGTCATGTAGTGCTTGGCAATTGGCTTTCATTTATGATGTCCTGGGGTGATGGGGAAGTCAATGTGGAAGCCAGATTTAGTTAACAACAATTCAGTTTTTACTAACAACTGCAGTGATTCACTTAACAACCGTGGCAGAAAAGGTCATAACATGAGACAAAACTCATTTAACAAATATCTCACTTAGCAACAGAAATTTTGGGCACAATTTTGTGATCATAAGTCGAGGACTACTTGCACTGTCATTAACAAAATGTAATAGATCTTTTCGATGGTTTGTTTTCAGTGTATTTTTGGCCAAATCAACTACACAAGAGTAGAAATTTATTTTTGATTACAACTTCTTATAAATCAATGATTCAATTTTCTTCAAGTTTATATGCTGAATTATCTTAGCGTCATTATTCCGGGGTGTTTTGTTTTTGTTTTTTGTTTTAGATAGAAGAAATGCAGTTCCAAGAAATGGGGGAAAAGAGTAGTGTATTGTTTAGGTGAATCCCATAACTCTGAACCTTGAGAAAGGCCCCAACTAAATGCCTAAGCACTGAAATAATTGTTTAAGGGCTTAATGGAATATTTCATAATTTTAAGGCAATGTGATACATTGCATACATTGCATTGCATACAAGATGCAATTCAAAGTGTTAGTTTTAATTTCAGTACTCTAAATGGCTTAGAGTCACATGGGCTAAGTAGCCTTCTCTCTTGCTAGGAACTATTTGGCTTCTATGAATAGCCAGGCCATGTTAAAGAAGATCCTAGTTACTAGGATTTCAGAAATCTGTTCTGCTGTCCAGATATAGAATAAGCCTAAGCAATTGTACTTCATCCCCATTGTCTCACATTTTAAGAAGATAGACAACATCTTTCTTTTCACCAGCCCTTTTTAATTCATTGATCTCAAGTGGATTTTTAATTGGATTTTAATGGTTATGTTAGATGTCTGAAATTCCCACAGAATGGAATGAAAAATATAAATCATGAGTGACAAACTCGTGGCGTCACATTGCTGTCGTGTGACACATCATGATGTTTTCCCCCTTCATGGAGCAAGGGTCCATGTGCCTATGACACATCTGGCCCGCGGGCCGCCAGTTTGACACCCCGATATAAATAATCAACAGATGGTTTATAATGAATAAATACTAAAATAATAAGTTGCCAAGCCAAATAAGATATATTGGGTACGTATGTGTAAAATACATGCAGGGAGGGCTAATTGTAGTTGACAGATTAATGGGTTACTGTGGTCACATAAGGAAGTAAAAGAATCATTGTGTTTCTAATCAGGAATTTATTTATTTTTGTGATACACTAGCTCTCATTTTTGCCTTAACTATTCAGCTAATACTGTTAAACATACAAGCATTATTCGATGTGGCAAGACTAGCTATGATTCTTTGTTATTCTGTGTATCAAATATGAATTTATAAAAGCAGATTTAGTCCAAGTCAGGTTCACTGGCTACAGTTTGCCTTACATTTACACCTTTTGGCATCTTAATTTTCATCCCCTCTTCCAACCATCCCAGACCTCACCATTCTAGAGCACAAAGACTATCCCTGTTTCGGGTCTTCACATTTCCTGTTCTCGCACTCTTACATGTTTAAAAGAAAAGCTGTTCTGGAAACAATATAATGGATAAACCCTTGGTCTTGGCTGCTGCAACTCATCTTAAATTTTTAAAAAAGCTCTGATAGTGCAAGGCAGGCAGGATAATAACCAATTAGACACACATTATATAACATAGTTCCTTTTTCTGGCAAGAAATTAAAAAAACCAGTAGTATAAAGTAATGGAGCTGGCTGGTCCTACGATAATATATTTATTTCTTGGCCAGAATAACCTGGAGAACATTGTTTCAATATTTTTCATCGTGCAAAATAGGGAATAGAGAAAAATAGAGATGTGCAGCTGGTAAAGTTACTGTATGGTTGTGGTAGGGTGGAAAATCTCTCTAGTTTTCTTCAGTTTTCCTTTCATTTTGCCTATTACACATTTATCAGAAGTATTATTTATTACTTAAGACAGTGTTCTTTCTAACACATCAACAAATTCATCCTAAGATGTCACTGATCAATTCCAATATAATAATCCAAGATATTACCATTTGATCAAACAAAGAAAAAACATCTAAATTGTGACAAAATAACTGATCCCTATTTGATGGAAAGCTAAAGTGTTTTCAGCTGGTTTAAGTTATATAGTCTATGCTGGAGAGCAGACAATTCTCATTGATGCTGCAAAATACATGGGAAGGTTCTTAAATTGAAAAGACTATGGCCACAGTTTATTAGAGCTATATTTGAAATTGTTTTGGACAAACTGTATTTATGCTTGGTTTATTTTTTATTGTTACTGCATCATACACCATGGTATTGGTATGCAACAGTAATCAAGAGATATTGCCTTAATATTGCAAACTGAAAATGTGAGAGATGGTGACTATGAAAAAAGAGGTGGTGTGATGGACTATAGTGAAGCAGAAGTTTCCCAGGGAAGATGGAGTACATTCTGGGAGGCGGGGGGAAGGCAGGCAAGACAAGTGAAAGCACAGGCTGGACTTGGATAGGAAACGGAGGAAGAGTTTTAGGATAGCCACTCTCTAGAACAGGGGTGTCAAACTGGATTTCATTGAGGGCCGCATCAGGGTTGTGTTTGACCTTGTGAGGGGGGGCTGGGTGGTGTGGCCAGGTCAACATCACTCATATTGGGGGTGCCTGTGGTGGCCCAAGCACTCTACCAGCGAAAATGGGCTCCCAAGCTCTGTTTTCGGCTGTGACCGCCTCCTGCAACCCTCTGCCAGCAAAAACGGACCTCATTCCATTTTTTCTGGCAGGGGCTTCCTGGGCTGGTCCTTCACTGTTTCCAGGATGACCACACAGCCAAATCTAAGCACTTTGTGGGCCAGATCCAGCCCACAGGGCTTGAGTTTCACACCCCTGTCTAGAATCTCACAGGGCAACATTCTGTCTATTGAATGTAAGAATTGCATTCTGGCTGAATTGTTCTGTGTCTTTCTTGGGCTTAGCCTGATAGAAAACTGGTACTATAAGGCATTTTGGTATTGATGTATTTACTTTACCAAATAACTGGATATATCTAAATGTATTTATACTAATGTGATAGAATAGCTGTTTTTGCCAGAAAGGGAGGAAAAAAAGATTTGAGTTAACAACTACTAGTTATTTATATTTCTTAGTCTTTCTCCATGGCCTATAGGACAAACATGTTGAAATTTTTCACCTCTAGAAGCAAGAAGTGATAAAGGATGCAAACTGGAAAGTATCAACCAGAGGTTAGTGGGACAATGATCCAGAACTCAAGAGTAACAAAGACTTGTACAAAGCTTTGATATATGTCAAGTAAAAGGGGGCTCAGCACTGCCCTGCCAATATGGTTGATCTGAATAGGAAGGCTACTCTAAGACAGCCAGTGTCAATCACTACCAAGTTAAGAAGTTCAATGCAAGGTACCAGATTGTAAAAAATGAAGATAGGCTGGAGACAGGGAGGCTGAAGCAACTAAGACTTTGAGTAAATAAAAGAACAGAGCTTGAGGTCTCAAGCTGCAAATTATGATTATGATCTAACTTAAAAAGTAAAGTATAAAAATTTGTATATCTTAACAGAATATTTGTTGATTATGAAAAAAGGGACAGACAAATGTTGCATATATGATTGAAAGCTGCTGAAGCAGAACATGTTATCTATTGCAAGGAATTAATGTCAAAATATTGCTTATAAAAGCTTACTCCTGCCCATTTTGTGATATGGAAGAAAGAATGGGTACATCTGGAGAAATAAAAAGTTGAATATAGTAGGAATGAGGTCCATGAGAAGTAAAACAAGAAAATATAGGATCAAGAATGAATGACTAATAAATAAGCATGAATTGAATAAAATAGTGATTAGAGAAGATGTATGTTGAGATGGTTTGCTCATACAATACAGAGAAATTCAAAGGGGTTGAACTGAAGTACAAATACATGGAAGGCTGGGTGTGTAATGAAGAAGAACAGGGGTGTCAAACTCGATTTCATTGAGGGCCGCATCAGGGTTGTGTTTGACCTCGGGGGGGGGGGTTGTGTGGCCGGGGTAGGCATGGCTGGGATGGGCATGTCCAGCTCAACATCATTCATATTGGAGTGCTATGGTGGCCTGGGTTTTTGGCTGCCTCCTGCAGCCTTCTGTCAGTGAAAACAAAGCTCCGTTTTCAGTTGCAGAGGCATCACGGGCCACTCCTTCACTGTTTCTGGGGGAGCACCATGGGCTAGATCGAAGCACTCCACAGGCCGGATCCGGCCTACAGGCCTTGCGTTTGACACCCCTGACTAAGAAAGTTGTAAGTCCATAGGATGGAGTTTGGATGAGCACTTTAAAAATAAATTCAGGCTCAAAAGTATCAGATTTGGGGATAGTATTCTTATCATCATCATTATTATCATCAAAGTTAAAAAGTGTAGAATAGAAATAAAGGAACATAAATTACATAATCATGTAAAATTACAAACTAGGCATATTACAAACTAGGCAGGATTTGAATCATTGAAATATTGGAAATAGTTTGTCATATTTCCAAACCAATTTGAATTATAATTTGAATATATTTTTTCTGAATTGTAAAATCATTTTTGTCATCAGCAAACTTGTAATCTACCCAAAGACTTTGCTTCATGCAGACTTTAAAAATGGAATACAAAAATATAATTGATCCTTCTTGATCTAATTTGATTTTCCATAGACACATGGAAGACTAGGGATCTCGGGCTAATCCACCTGATACCTCTTTCCAATTTAATGATAAGCATGTTTTGAATTTGATCTTCAAGTCAGTTTTGTAGCCACTTAACTGTCATGCCATCCAGTGAACATTAATGAGCCTGCAAATGGATCTGTCATGGTATATTTTGCTGAAGTCAAGATATAATATCTTTACAACATTCCCACAGTCAATTAAGAAAATCATTAGGCTAACTTCTGATAAATACTGCCATGGTTTCAAAATAATTAGTTTTTTAATATCCTATCTTTATTTTATCATTTAAAAATTATGTATTTTATCTTTATGATGTTCTCCAGAATTTTTCAACCAGTAAAGTTTCATTTTTCCCCGTTTACTAACCCTCGATATCATTCTTCTGACTCTTAAGATTTGAATTAATCCAAAATAAATAGGTATGCTGACAATATTTCTGGGGCTAATCCACTTGATACCTTTTCTAATTTTATGATAAGCATGTTTCAATGCTTTGAGATTCAGTTATGATTTTTAATTCTGCTCTTCATACTTGCCTGGTTGAATGTGTACCTTTCGTTGGAGAAGCCTGAGCCAAAATAGAAGTTGAGTAGCTCTGCCTTTCTTGAATTACCTGTTAATGTTCTTTTCTTTTCTCTTTAATTTTTAACATCAAAAAAGGTAGGCTGCTGCCAGTATGCAGCAGTTTGGGCGAACTGGTAGTTAAAATTCTGCACAGTTCGGCAAACTGGCAAATCCCACCACTGGCTGGCCCTGTCCCTGCTTGTTTTTCAGCCTGTTTTCCAGGCCATATTTTGGCCTGTTTTGGGCCATTTGGGGGGCAAAAATGCCCTGAAAATGCCCCCCAAATTCACCAAAATGACCTATTTGGGGGGTAATTTTTCAGGCTGGTTTTGGCCATTTTTTGCTGTTTTCCAGATGTTTGTCAGGCTTGGAAAATGGCCTGAAAACAGCCAAAAAATGAGCAGAGGAGGGGCCAGCCAGTTGTGGGATTAGCCCCAACTGGCTGAATCCTACCTCTGCCTTTGAGGCAAGTGGCCAAGAGGCGGGGCTGGGTGTGATGAGTGATATCATGAACCCTGTCACATGACCAACTGGCCACGCCTACCCAGCCAGAGAATCAGTGTTAAGTTGTTCAAATCCCACCACTGATTTGCACACTTTTCAATCCAACAGACTGTTGGACAGGAATTAGGCAGAGGGGTCAGAATTTCTGGCACCACCTCTAAATATCCCTCCACACTCTACTTTTTAACCTAGTCCTATATGCCTCCTGCCTTTATTATTATTATTTTTTAAATTAAGCCTTTTGTATAGCATTGGCTTCTTCTGTTATCCTTTTCACTGGCATTTGGCGGCTGTGCTTTTGCGGTAGTGTACTTTTCTTGCAACTGTTTTTACTATCTTCCTTGTGAAAGAATACACATTTTCAGCTCCCGTTCCCATTAGCTTCTCCTGCCATGAGACCCTATTTTTTGAGTTTATTACAATCCTCTTTTTTTGAAGTCCATATTTGATTATGCTTGGATCCAACTGCCAGATTTTTTTCTGAAAATTTCTTAAAGCTAAAGCCATATCATCAGATAAGGGGCATTTTGCCTGGATGTAGGATACATTTTTTTCCTGCCTCAATGAGACTACTTTTTGCATACTTTATGAATTTCATAAAATAGTCTAATATTCAAAAAGTAGGAAGTAAATGAGCAAGCAGGTGCCTTGTTTAAAAACCACAAAGCAATACACACAATTCTCTTTCCAATCATTCTCTCTGCAATAAACTCTGAACAGCTTTTCAAACTAAAACTCTTATTCATAGGTAATCTGGTAATTAGATAGGCTAGCTGAACTTTTTTTTTTTTTTTGGAATATTGTGTCTGTGATAGTTGCTTTCTGCTGTTTTATCTTTTTCAGTAAAATTCTTTTTATATCTAGATATTTGCTGCTCTTAGCTCAAAAAGGGAAAGCCTTTTTATTGTGTGAGGTTGCCCGGTTGCTCACTTCCACTTCTGTTTCATGATTGTCACCAGTTCTGCCCTGCTGCTGTTAGAAATGAAAAGTCATGTACATCTTTCTTCATCCTTCATGATTCTGGGCTGAAAGGACAAATTTTTAGTGAAAAATGAAGAACTGGCCATCCAGATTAATTTGGAGGTACCAGAACGTTCAGCCTTCAGTCTATTGTAATTCTCTTTCATTTGGATATCAAGAAGCAGTTTGCATGCATTATCTTATTTAATATGCACCAAATGGTTGCAATTTTCCACAACTGCTCAGAAATCTTTTTTATTGTTTTTTTTAATTTTGTCCACATTATTGTTCACTGTTTTTGTCCTTTGGTTTTTCTCTCTTTCTTCTCCTAAAAAAACCGGGTTGACATCACTGTTTAGTTATAGTCATACCCACCAGACTTGGTACTCTCTTCGCCTGCAAATAATGCCCCCTTTTTTATATATATATTTACCCCACTATTTAAGATTTTGATCAGCTGATAAATAACAAAAATCAATGTTCTTAGGATAGGGTCCATAAAGTACATTTAGCAATGAATGAAGCCCCAAGCATTGTCTTAATCTCTGCTATGAAGTATTTTTGTTACATACTAATTTGCTATTTTTATCATGTGACACTAACCACCAGGAAACCCAATTTTCCAAATGACTGACTTCACTGGTAATTCATAAAGATATTTCTGAATCCTCTGTGATTCAAGCATCTTAACTGCCAACTATAATGTCTGGTTTCTTATGTTCTGTATTAAATATTATAACACATAACTAATTTTGGATTTATAGTCGGAAATCAATATTGTAAAGTAGCATAATAACTGCATCATGGAATTTCTTTGTGGCTATTTTCACCAGCCATGGTAATTTCTATGGATTTTCTAATAAATAGGCCAGCCATGTTCATGATAGGAATTTGTTCAACAATAGCTTATTCTCTCCTGTAATTCTATAAAGCTTTTTTTTAAGTTGTAAAGTTCTATGTAACACAATACAATATATTCTGTTCAGATATAAACTTTACAAATATATGTTTCCTACTGGTAAGTTACAAGTTTAGAAATCTGTATGAATACTTGGGAATTAAGGTTTTTATTGCATGTTTGTGGTCCAGAATCTTAATATTCTAGCCATGTATTCATTTTCTTCTGGGACCTTGTTAACAAACAACTTCCATCAGTGCTTGATCCCTTCTATCTATCCTGGCAGCATCCTTAGAGCAGAAACATTTTCCAAACTAAAGAGGCTCTACTTGCTATAGAGATCCATGCTGGAAAATGGCCTTAGAAGCCTGAAGCTAAGAAAGCACTTTTGAGCTTGCATGTCCATTTTCTATGACAAACTACTATAAAACTTACTCAGTAGTGCATTAAAAGAACACCAAGGATTTCCTGGTACTTGAAAAAATATTTTTTTAAATCTCTCCTTCATTTAAAGTCTTAAGCTGTCCCTCACCATTATTCTTATGTTTCCAATCATCCAAAATGACATTGCTAACAAAGATGAAAGAAATTGTAACTCTGTATCTTTCACCATTGTCCATGCTTGTGTAGTTATTAGACACTGCAAATTAGCAGACTATGGGAAGTAACTAAAGTATATTTCCAAAATAGATTGGACACATTCCACATTGGATCTGCACCTGTGCTTGAATGGATCTGCATTCAAACCTATAATTAGTCATGATTTTTTTTTTTTTTTAAAAAAAAGACATAACTAGAATTAGGCCAAAGAGGGCATTCATACATCAAACATTTCTAGGAAGTACAATAGTGAAAACATAGTTATTTTCTCTTAATGTCTACAGTAAGTATATATACATACATACACAAACAAGCATGCTAATTAGAAAAGACAATCCCACCAAACCACTATTTTCTTCATAAACCAAAATTTATGGATGGGGTGATCCCAGGCAGGTTTGGTGTGTAGTTTGGGGGTCCTCCGAGACTCACAACTCCTGCTTGAAGAGTAGCTGTGGCTAAGGGAATCCTTCCATGCTTTTGGGTAGAGCACCAGTTTTGCCCAGTTCACACACTGGGAAGCCTACTCACCATCCCCTATGCCTTTGTAACTTCCTACTTAAATTATTAGAATGTGCTTTACATGGGGTCCCCCTTGAATAGCACTCAGAAACTTCAACTGATTCAAAATGTAGCTGTACAGGTAATAAATGGTACAGGTTGCATAGCACATGTAACACCACTGCTCTGTGAACTGCACTGGCTGCTGGTATGTTTCTGGGTGCAATTTAAGGTGCTGGTTACCACCTTTAAAGCCTTACTTGGCTCGGGACCAGGATACCCGAGGTACTATATTTTATCAAGAGTTTCTACCTACACAATCCAACAGGTTGGGCATGCTGCAAGCATTCTGTTAGCCAAAGAGTACTGAATGGCAGGAAATAGAAGATGGACTTTTTCCTGCTATCGCCTCTACCTTGTGGAATATTCTCGCCTTGGTGATTAGAAGGGCCACAACCCTATTGGCCTTTTGCAAAGCTTTAAAAACATTACTAAGTATCCAAGTCTGTGTTAAGGGCACCATTAGAATGTGTTAGGGGCACTGTTACTTTATTATTAGTTGATTAATCATCATAGCTGCTGTTGGGTTTTGTGGACACTTTTATTGTTTTCATACTTTTAAAAATTGTTTTAATTCCTTTATAATTTTAGAACTGTAAGCCACCCAGAGTCACTTGGTTGAGTTAGGTGACTATAGAAATTGAATGAGTGAACAAATGAATGAATAAATAAATAAAATTATTTCTTTAGATAACAACTATTTTTAGATTCATATTTTTATGCAGTGCTTCAAGAATCAAATAAATTATTTATCTGATGCTTTTATGCAGTGCTTGCATATTGGATTCTTTCTTGCATTCTGTTGTGCATAAAGTCTTTTCCAGTGCATGTCTCCTTTCAATGAGAATATGAAATATTTCAGAGTTTCAGGAAAATACAAGGCTTTAGTATTCTTAAAGTAAATTCTTAGAATCACCCAATTTATATATTTTTGTCATCATTTTGTAGATAGTAGGGCTTACAATCTGAAATTGACAAGTGTTTTCTATTGATTTAAAAAGGAGGAGGAGGACAGAGACCCAAATCCATCTTATTAAGAATATTTTAATTACAAAAATATACAGACTAATCTGGTATAGGTAAAACTGGAAAAGGCAACTAAAATATATGATTTATAACCAGTGACAGGAAAAACATCAACAGCACATATTTATATATAATTTTTTTGTCATTTCTCACTTCCTTATTTGAAACAATTCTCCTGTATAGAGGAAGGCATTTTCCAAGCATGGATCATTCATGTAATTTTCTGAGAAAAAATACTAAGAAGCTTATATTAATATATCAAATGATTCATTGTATTTAAAACATTAATTTAAAAAATTTCAAATGACCAGTGTTGTAAAGAATTTTAGTGAAGGCAAGTCAATAATTATATTTTAATTATTAAGTAATATGCTTCTGTGTATGAATAATTTTTAAGATTAATTACTAACAAAAGCAATTTAAGAAGCATTCTCTGAACAAATGTGTTGAAAGTACAGATTTGCAAAACTAATAATTTGAGAAGGCAGATAAAAAAAGCAGCAGGACCAGGAAAGGATACTTTGAAGATTCTGGAATAACAATAGGACCAGGATTGAGTAATTCCAATTTGGAGAAATACATTAATAGATATAATTTTTAAAAGGTTAGCAGTGCAATACCATATATGTTTACTCAGAATTAAGTCCCACTTTGTCAACTGAACATTACTTCGATAATAATAATAATACAAATGCTGCAGTTTGGAAAGTACAAAATACATCTTGGATCTTCCTGAACTAAAACTCAGATATAAAAAGGGGATCTGGGGTGAGGCTTCCCATTCCTGTCTGCCCCAACAATAAGATCATATAATATTGTGATACTATTCCAATAATATAGATCAAAGGGGTTAGCACTAAGCTAGATATAATGCTGAGTTCAGTACTATATTTTATTTTTTGTTTTGTCAAGCATGGTTCAACTTGACTACAACTGTCTATCCTACAATTTTTAAAACATTGACATTATAATAAAATTTTATCTATCAGAGAAAGGGACAAAACTAAAATCCATACTGAACAATATCTACCAGTTTTCAATAAAATATTATATTTCTACTATCTTCCTTCTTTTTCCCATTATAAAACAAGACTAAACTAAAAAAATAGTGGTTTTGTCAAACTGTTCAGATTTCACCACTGATATAGGGATCCTTTAAAGAGTTAAATACAATGGAGGAGAAACAAAAACATCAACAGAATAGTAATTGTACAGTCATCAGGATCTTCCTTTAAATAAATGATCATTCATTTTCTATTGGCTTTAACTAAATGAGAAATATTAAAGCCTAAAGCATTAATCATTACATTTTAATCAAAACTATTAAAAACTAATCATTTTGTTGTACAGAAATATAACATTCATTTATATTTACTGTTTATTTTGCATGCAGAAAATGCAAAAATGAACAGCAAATTAACCCTGCCTTCGAATGGATCTCTTTTCACAGATGAGCTGCTATAATCTATTTTATGCCATGTAAACATTCTATGCTTCTCCTGAGTGTTTTGCTGGATTTGCTCAGCCCCCCAAAGAGAACAAGAGTGATTTAATGGGTTTTTTTTTTCAATATATTGGGGAAATAATTTAAGTATAAAAGGAGGACCATGCATCAGTGCAGCTAAATGGAATTTTAATGTTACCTAAACACAATGGCAATGTTAAAAGTTAAAAAGGGAGAGATGAAGAACAGAAAATGACTGTCATTTAGGTATAATTTCTCTCCCTTCCTCCCTCTTTTTAAAGGTGTTTTACTATCAATTCATTGAATGATTTTCAAGGGATATAAGACTATGTTACAATACCAAGCAGACTTACTAGGAAGTAAGCTCCATTGAACTCAGTGGAACTTTCTTCTGAGTAAACATTCTTCAGATGGCACTACAATTCAATTACAAGGACATTTTATTCTATAAGAAAAGATTTGCAAATAAACTGAGAATTCAGACCTGTTTGACTATAGCAGACTTAGCATTTCCAACTGGTACATGGTATTTTTTTAAAGGTATAATACTTCATAATGTATATAATCATGAACAAAAGCTTTTTCAAAACTGTTTTCACTGTGCTAAAGTAACAATCTAGACTTGTTGTAAGTATATTATTCTTACAAGTAGTTCGCAGTTATTCTTGAAGGCAAGTCTTGGAGTTTCCTTAGCATAGTGCTGCTGGGGAAAATTTTCAGCATGTCCATCTTCATCTCTAGCCTGAAGGGAAATATAATGGCCTATTTAGGGACTTAGAAATAATGGAAGAAAAAGAATAAGCTAAATGCATAACAGCTCAGATCATTAAACAAACGGGAATTTAAAATACAACAGTAGTAAAAAAAATTCTTATATATGCAGTATTAGAACTTTTGAGTGCTCATTACACCATTAAAAACATGCAAATAGATTTTGGTGTAAGAGTTAAAGATTAGCAAAGAAACAAGCCCCAAAATCAAGTATTTCAACTCTGTTCTGAGTGTTTAATAGCACAGTATTACTCATGTCTATTCAGATGTAAGTCACGATGTGATGAATGGGACTTACTTCCCATTATATATAGGATTGGAAATCTTAAAAATTTCAGTTTATTCTTTTCCTTTTTGGTATTTCAAGAATTATATTGCATATAATCTATAGGTATTTCACACTTTGGAAATGTTCAACCAATAACATATTTCCAGATTAAACATTTTAAGAAACAAGGTCTTGTTTTCTGCTTTTTTCTGATAGTCATTGTATTGCATGGATTTCCTCTCTTTTTTATGTAAAAGAATTGGAATCAAGTTGTCATTAAGTGAGGGCAATCAAATATGTTAAAATATTTAAGAATATAAACTGAAAGTTATGGGTTGTTTTGATCTAAACAGCTCATTAACAAAGCTGAAGTTTAAATTGATAAATTAATGCAATTCCATTAGAAACTCTGCTGCTTGCTTGCAGCAATTTCTTCTAATCTGCAGCATATTCTGGTTTAGAGTTAAAATAAAAAGAGAGAGGTAGGAGAAAGAAGGAGTGTCAGCTGCATGCTCATTACACCGTTCATTTGGATGACACTTGCACTCTGTTCCACTCTCATCTCATCTAATCTCTGACTGTTCACTCTCCCTCTCTCCTGGTCTCCTGAAATTCACAGCTGAGCTGTCTCCCTCACATATGGCTTGCATATAATTATGCATATTCACATTTTACACTGCATTAAAATGATGAGCTTCTGGCTTCAGGCCAGCTTATTTAAATAAGACCCAGTGAACTTGGAAAAGGAAGGAAGGAAGGAAGGAAGGAAGGAAGGAAGGAAGGAAGGAAG
>BLBF01000007.1:57918747-57987274 GCA_015471245.1 Laticauda colubrina | reverse complement strand
AAGGAAGGAAGGAAGGAAGGAAGGAAGGAAGGAAGGAAGGAAGGAAGGAAGGAAGGAAGGAAGGAAGGAAGGGCAAGAGAGATGAGATAGATAGGAAAGCCATATAGCAAGCAGCAGGTAGTTCTGTCTCTTTGTGAAAGAAAGAAAGAAAGAAAGAAAGAAAGAAAGACTACATGTTATATTAATCAAGAAGATCTGTAACAATAATATTTAATAACTCACTAGTTATCTCTGACAGTTCTTAAGATATTCTTAAGTTTTCTTACTATTGTGTGAACTATTGTTATGTGTTACATTTGAGTATTTATTTTCTGTTGACATGGGCATTATAAAAGATATCTGTCCCTTTTTATGTTTCCCCCTTTTTTACATAACTTTCCAAAATGTAATTCCCCGGCTACAGAGGCAAAAAGGTTATTCTGAATTGGATATCAAGGGTACCAATGTTTAGCAAATTATTCAGCTTCTGAGTCACTTAAACATATTTTGGTTTTCCAGACACTCTTCTTCTGGAGTTAGTAGCAAAAATTAAAGGTTTACTAATGTAATTATATTATGTTATTTAATTCCAATCTAAACATTAGGAAAGTCAAGATGAAATTATCTGCAGTAATTACGGAATTCTATTAAATCCTCACAAATTAGTATCTCTAAAATTCTTCACCAACACTCCTATCTTCTAAAGTCTGGTAGCAGTAGGGTTACAAGATTTAACAAGAAGAATCTTAAAAATAAAAACAGAAGGTCCCGTGGCACCTTAAAAGCTAACAATGTTTATTGCAGCATAGGCTTTCATGGCCTAGAGCATTGCCAGAAGACAAGTACAACTATTTCAATTTATAAATGTGATTTACTGTTTCTTTCATACAACCTCTTTGGGCCAAATTACTTATGACAGGCAGTTCCATAATTCTTCCTGAGAAAGCAGACTGGAACACTGAAATTTGGAATAAGGGGCTCATAGGAAATTATCTTGCAAGCCTAAGCAGCTAGAATCTCTAAGTTGAGCTTGGTCTAAGTCTCTTGATAAGAGTAAATAGCAAGGGTAGTTTTAGCTAATAGGCACACTATGTAAGTGGACTGCAAAGTAAAAATTAAGAAAAGGAATTGATAGCTAGTAGGATAACTTACGGATTATAGGTCACTTACACAAGCAAATTCTAGAAACAAATGCTAAATTAATATTTATATCAGGTTTGGCTACTTTCTTAAGGGCACAATGATTTTTTAAAAATCAGAAATATTTTTAACACTGGATTTTTTGTAAACTAAGGTACTAGACAATCATATGCTTATTTCTTTCCACAATTCCTTAATATCTTCTCTTTAAATAATACTCAAATCTCCAATTTAATCTTGTCATAATAGTTTAATACTTTTCCATGCACTCACATATCTACTCAAAATTATTGTTGTGCACTGATTAGGAAAGTAGCTTGAGAATATAATTTTGGGAAGCCAAATTTCAAGAAGAAAAACATTGATCTAGTTTATTTAAGAACCAAATTATTATGCACTCCCCATGAGCATGCCTTAAAATACAAACTGTAGGAAACATGACATCTAATATTAAAAAAATCCATAATAGATGGATAGACTATATTGCATCAATTCTGTAACTGTGGTGTATATTAAAGCTCAATTCAAAATTTTAATTTTTTCTAATTAAAAGACTTAAAATAATTTGGGTCCACATTATATGAAGAATCATCTATACTTTTCTGTATCTGGACATTGTTGAAATGATCACAGAAGGAACTATTGTTAAGATCTGTAAGATAACAACCAACAATGAAATTATCTTGTTTATGGTATCTGTATTTTATTTCATATTATGCTTTAAGACTGCAGTTCAAATCCTCTTATCTAAAAGTAAGCATCACTGAACTTTGGAGGACTCAATTTTCAGGAGATAGAAGGACTATCCTGGAAAGCTTTGGATTTGGTTTATTTTTAACTGGTTCTTCTTAATTTTTTAAAACCAAACTTTGGGGGCTTCTGATATTTATGTTGGATATTTTTTATAGTTAAATTACTTGATAAATCTTGAGAAGCATCTAAAATTGCATTATTTGAGAATCTCTCCCATACATTCTCCTATCCTGATCCCATCCAAGCTCCCCCCCCCCCCCAAAAAAAAAAAACCCGATGCACATTAGAGCTGCTAAAAACATTTGGAAGAGGAACTTTATAAAGCATGCTCATATGAGCTAATCATAATGCTCTGGTATGTTAATGCAGCTGTGTCTTCCAAAATGTTCTGCATAATTGCAGATGCTTGCACAAGTTCAACCATTTTGATTCACAGGCAGATACAGCTGAAGTGTGGTCTATGTATACATGGGGAAAGAATTCAAAAGCATCTACACTAAATTTTCTGAAGTATGTAGTTGCTTCTTTAAAGAAAGATGCATAGATTGAGGCAACACATTTTAAAAAGCACCTCTTTTGAATATTTCTTTTTAACCTTACTACAGAGGAAAGTTGTGCTTGTCTGGCAGAGAATAGCTTAAAAAATAATAAACCAATATTTTATGCTTATTAAAAACAACAACAGAAGGGCTAAACATATTGTTTAGCATCTGTAATTTGATTATTTTCAGACCAAAACATGTTTGAAAATATGAATACAGATTGAACAAAAGATACAATAAAGTTTTAACTACCATAAATAAATGTCTGAATTGTAATTTATAAATATGGTTACATTGCACATCTTTACTTGTGGCCCCTTTTAATCTAGATTTTAATCAGTATTTGAATGGATCTTCATTTTGGAATGGGATGGAATGGAATGGAATGGTATAAGGCGGGGGTTGGCATCATGTGGCTCCAGAACCACATGTGGCTCTTTGGGCCCTCTCCTGTGGCTCCCTGTCAGATGATCCCATCACTGGCTGGCCCCACTTCTCACCCTCCCCTCACAGTCACTCCTCACCTGCCCTGAGAAGGGAAGGGTAACAGTGGCAAGTGGAGACTCGCTCCGTATTCCAGAGCGGGAGCAAAGTGGCCCTTTACTTGCCTCTTCTTCCAGACCTTCTTGATGCTGCATGCACCAGGGACAGGCACAAATTTTCTCTTTTCCGAGACACTGGGCAGGCAACTGCAGTCAATGTCCTCATCATAATGGGCTCCAGGAGGAGGAGGGGACAGCAAGAGTAGCAGCATCATTGTCTCGGAGGGGAGAGAAAGATGCGTGTCTCGTCTCGCCACCTCCATGGCCTCCATATTCCTCTTGCCACCTCCATGGCCAGCTTGCTGCTCTTGCAACGCCTTATGCAACACACTTAAATTTATCACACTTCACAATGGGGGAGACAGCGTCCTCTCCTCCATTGTGAACACATTCAATACCCCTTAAATTAAACAGCGTCATTTTCGGGAGCTAGGAAACATCATGTCATGTTATCTGCCATGTTGCCTGCCCATCATGTTGCCTGCCTTTCCTTGAAATTTGGGTGGCTTCCATTCTAATGGCATTTTGAAGGCCTTAAAGACCTGGCTTTAATCCCAGTCCCTGGGCTAGGATGTTTGAGGGAATTGCTAAGTACATGATATTTATTATATATTTTAATCAGATTGGCCAACTTTTTATTGTTTTATGTAGATTGATATTTATATAATGCCTTGCATTGTAAGCCATCCAGAATCAGTCTTGATTTGGGTGGCACCTAACAAACCTAGAAATAATCTATAATGATACTAAAGGTAGCTAACTATAATTAATGATAAAGTGTTAAATATCAAATAAAACATATATGGAAATATGGCTAGAATCCTTCAGAGTCTTCTTGAAATTACCTAATTGTTAATTATCCAGTTGCTATATGCATAGAATCTTGGCTGTGCTGACCGTGTATGATTATTCTATGTTTGTGCATGTGTACGTGCAGATATATGTGTGAAACAGACAACTGGGAAACTCAGTATAAATTGTGATGTGCCTAATTATCTACCAATAATCCTTCTGCCTCATAAAGTTATTGCATTTTCTGGCAAGCCTTCAGGGATGACAGGGTCCTTAGCCTGATTTTATGGATTAACCTTCAGATCTCATTATAAAAATGAGCTATAAGAATTAACATAATTGAAAACTAATAAATAGTGCCCCTGTCTTTCATTCTATCAGTAGTGCTTTCAAACACCAACGTTATGGTAATGGATAAGAGAAATTATTTTCTGGATTACTGTCTTCTAGGCTTTTTATCCTCCGTATATTTGAGGGGAAGGGGGAGGGAAGTAAAGAGGGAGAGAGGGAGAGAAACAGAGAGATGTGTGTTTGCTGTATGTGGAGTTCCTATTTTGTTGGAATGATATCGTTTTTATTTAAATTTTTTACACATAATCTCTGATAAGACTAAGAAATCACCAGAGTCAAACATTGGCAGACATCCAAGGCTTGTCAGGAGCACAGCTTACTATAAAATACTAAAAATAAAGAGATAAAATAAATCAAATCATTCCTCTGATGAAAAACAAACACAGTATTGTTACTGGCTTCTATATTTTAGGACCTTGTTTACTTTATTTCTGATCAGTTATTGAACCAACTTTATACTAAACTGTCTAAATCTTAAAACAGTGCCAATTTTTAAATTACCATTCTTCTTTCTGAATGTCAATGTTTGCATATTATTACAGAGTGCTGTAACGTATGAAAATAAAGTAAAAATATAGGAAATAATAATCTAACAGAATATAATGCAAAATGTATTTGAAGGAATGTATGAAGGAGTCCATCCCCTTGTGGTTCTTCTTAATTGCAATGTTTATTTTAGTACGTGGTGGGGGGTATTTATATATTTTAATATTTGTAGATACCCAGACCATTTATTGAGCTGGACAACCATGTGTCTTGATTCAATGAATGAATGAATAAATAAATGCATAAGTTTTATCAGGCTGAACTGATGCATTAGGCAGAAAATAGTAATATAATCAGCCATTTTGTCAATAATTTCTCATGTTTTTATTCCTTATTTTATTGTTTATTTTAAAAGGGTCAATGAAATAGCACTAGGACTTAGACTTACATATCACTTCCTAGTGCTTTAGAGAGCCCTCTCTAAGCGGTTTTAAAGAGTCATCCTATTGCCCCCAACGATTTGGGTCCTCGTTTTATTGAATTTTATTTTATTTTATTTTGTAAATAGTTGAACAGTGCTGAGGGAATCATTTGTTTAGCAGAGTGATGGCTTTCAGGGAAAAACTGTTCTTGTGTCTAGTTGTTCTGGTGTGCAGTGCTCTATCGTTTTGAGGGAAGGAGTTGAAACAGTTTATGTCCGGGATGTGAGGAGTCTGTAAATATTTTTCACAGCCCTCTTTTTGACTCGTGCAGTATACAGGTCCTCAATTGATTATTGATTATGGCAGTCAGTGGAACAAAAAAAAAATATGGCTTTTTCTTAACATCAGGTGCATAACAGGGTAGGAGAGAGTACAGTGAATTGGAGCTCAGCAATTGAACGTATCACTATCACTGATCAAGCTGAATTTACCTTCAGTTGGGCTTACCTCTTTCCATGAACTTGACCATATTATCGTGTTCAAAATTAATTTATTAGGACTTGAGTATACTTTCTTGGAGGCTTCTATCTTTTCTGGGTTTGGCAATTATTTTTTCCTCACATGTATTAATGCACACAAGTGCAGATTTTAGTATAGATCACAATTAAGGAATTTACATAAATGCAAAATACTTTTGCTTTTATTTTAAAGTACCATTAATATTTTCAAGGAGTAAATAAACTTGAGATGAGAAAAAATAAGGCAAAGGCCAATTTGCCAGTTAAAATCCACTCCCTTTGTTATAGTTCTAGATTGCAGTTCCCATGTAGCAATGAAAACTGCAAGTACAGTTCCTTGGGGGTGCGAATGTGCAAAGATACATACATTTTGTTGTCCACTCAGAAGATTGTCAGCTTTCTGTTACTTTTCAGAGATGGCAACACAACTGTATTCCTGTGAATTGTTTGGAAGCTGCCCTAATGGTGTTTCAGCTTGCATGACAATAACAACTACTTTATCCTCTATCTGAACAGAGCAGCATTGATAAAGACAGACAACTGATAAAGTCACATACTATCTTCTAGCCATAATACTCTGGTTTTGCTTCCTACTTAGCATAATATATGTGGCCAATCATTGTGACTACTAGTCATGGTTTGGCTTAGTATGTATGTATGCATCAATAAATGATCACGAAAAGAAACAATGGCTTATTGTAAAAGGTGAATTCAGCCACTATTTGCTTCCACTGTTTAGTTTATATGCAGAAATATTACCTGTTTAGGACAGACTATATTTGCCATTTCAATTTATGCATTCTTGCCCCTTCCTCCAGGAGTAAGAAAGCAAAATATAATTCTAGGAAATATTTTTAATATTCACTCACTGCAAACCTGCACTCACTGCAAATGAGAATTTAGCATTGGTCTTCCTTGACAAATTATTTGACAAATAATTTCTTTCTCCTCTCATAATGCACACACACTCTCTTGACAAAAAGGTTTCATCGTCACAGCCCAAAATAAGTTTGGAGATATAATTTATATAAAAATATGATTTATATAAAAATGACTGCAAAAGATTGTATCCTACCCCAGGTTTTTTGTCGATTAGTTATGATTCTATGGAGAGTAAAAGTAGTTGAACTGCAACCCAACAGGACAGACACAGACTTCAGAGGATAATTAGGACTGCAGAAAAAACAATTACAACCAACTTCCCTTCCATCAAGGACCTATGTACTGCATGAGTCAAAAAGAGGGCTGTGAAAATATTTATAGACTCCTCACATCCTGGACTTAAACTGTTTCAACTCCTTCCCTCAAAATGACGCTATAGAGCATGCTGCACACCAGAACTGGACACAAGAACATTTTTTTCCCAAACGCCATCACTCTGCTCAACAAATAATTTCCTCAACACTGTCCAACTACAAAGTCTGCACTACTATTATTATTTTACCTTCTCATCATTCCTTATCACCCATCCTCTCCCACTTGTAACTATTATGACTGTAACTTTGTCACTTGTACCCTTACGATCTATATTGACTGTTTCCTAGTATGATTTGATTGCTTATTGTACCCTATGACTATTATTAAATGTTGTACCTTATGATTCTTGATTCTTGACGAATATATTTTTTCTTTTATGTATACTGAGAGCATTTGCACCAAGACAAATTCTTTGTGTGTTCAATCACACTTGGCCAATAAAGAATTCTATTCTATTCTATTGAAAGTCTAAGGAAATATGATATGAATTATCATTTGTAATATTGTCATCTGTTGCAGTATTCAGCAATCAAGCAAAATTTCATCATAACAATGAAACTACTAAGTGCTGTTTCTCATTGCAGTAGAGAACAACATTTAAAAAAAAACCTTCATCTGATTTTAAAGGTCCAGATGTCTGTTTTTTTCACTGATTTTCAGCACTGAGAGGTCCTTGGTGAGCTTGGTTGTTTTCTTGCAGATATTTCATTACCCAAACTAGGCAACAACATCAGTGCACCATCATTGTCTTCAAGAAAACATTAAAGCTCAGAGAACCCCAAAGGCCCTTCATTTCAATCCCGAGCTACATATATTCTCCTTTATTACTTCCAGCACTGTTCTCCTTCTTTCTGTGGTTAAGGGCTGAGAAAGTAATGCGGTTTATCATAACATTAGTACTAAATGATAGGTTGTACGTAAAATCCCTTGCAATCTCTTTCTTGAGGCAATCATCAATAATACGAACACTAAGATATCTAAGGTGGGCTTTAAAACAAAATAAGTAGCGATTAACAAAAATGATTCACCTGATATATGTTTTAAAGGAAGAGAAAAATAATTTTTAAAAAGCTCTGCACTTCAGCTTTGGGTCAATCTATTTTATCAGATGTAATTAATTTCTAAGTTATAAACACATTATTTTTGTGTGGATGAGGCAGCCCACTGGTTCCAGTAAAACTTATTGCAGATAAAATGTTTAGTGTCACAGATTGTCATAGACTTACATAGTCGATCAACTTAAATTGCAGCTGCTACTTTCAATGAGGCTACAACTGTAGTGTCACATTTGCCGAAAACGCATACGGCAGGGAGTAAAGCTCAGTCTGCTCTTGCATGCCCAAGATTTAGAGATGATGACTGTTCTTTCAAACATTAGTGAATTTTTGGGAATGAACTTTATTTATGTATTCAATTGGTCTATATGTTAATTGTTGGACTGCTTTTCGAAACTATGGCTTCACTGATTTTATTATTCTTACTGTTTGTTAAATGGACATTTCCAATCATAAGGGGAAAAAAAGAATCAGGGAGAATTTTGTTAAACTGGGAAATGGCATAGGATCATCTCTGTAGATGTCATTATAATCTGGATTAATTTAGTCTTGTAGAAACCACAATAGTTTTTGGCACATGAAATATGTTCCGTCCAGAAAAACGTGAGGTAGACCGGGTTCCAACAAACAAAATCTTTATTAAAGCAAGTAACAGTAATGGAAAAGTTTGGCTGAAGCCGTGGCAGCCTTTTTATACAGGCTTGCCTGCCTGCTTGTAGCCAATGGCAGCTATTTGATTTTGCTGCCTTTCAGCGGCTCTTTTGGATTGGTTCCTAATGAACCAATACAATACTAGTCTTTTTAGCCAATCAGATTGCATAGTTTGGAGTATACCATTCTATACAGAACACCCCTCCCCCCTTAGTTTAGTCCTACGTGGGTGACGTAGTCGTGCAGGTAGGTGGGGCTTCTTCTGACTTTATTTGATTTGCATGGTTCATTTTTGCTGGAGACTTCGAGCGGTTCGGATGGGATCGCTGTCTCTCCAGCTCTTCTCCATGGAACCGCCTGGAAGGATGAGTCAGCAAGGTTGCTACCGCTTGAGTTGCTCCCTCCTGGTTTTACTGGGCAGGTCGAGCTGGCTTTGCTGGCCCCTTCCAGGATGGGTTCCTCTTCCTGTGGATTATTTCTGCTAGTTTCATCTAACCGTAAGTGTTCTTTTTGCTCTTTTTGATTGGTTAGATTTCTGGGTTTATTTTTAACAGTTTGTTTTTGTCGATTTTTATTGTTGGAGATTGCGCGGTTGTATTTTGCTCGACATTTCGGGAATGAAGCTGGTCTATGTGCCGCTTCCATTCCCTGCCATCGTCTACGGTCAGATGGTAGGACCGGGGGCCTGTTATTTGTGTGATTGTGGCTGGAAGCCATAGAGAGTCCCCAGTAAAATTTTTCACGTAGACTAGGTCGCCGATTTCAAACTTGCGGAAAAACGGCTGGAGGAGTCGGGGGGTTTCTCAAAGGTGTAGTTTGGATGTAACCTATCCAAATATGATCTAGGTTTCCTTCCTATTAACCATTCTGCCGGGCTCTTGTTAGATACAGTACTGGGGGTGATATGTTGGAGGGTGAGTAAACGGTTCACTTTATCCTGGACATCCCCTGGGTCCATTTTTTCCAAACCCTCCTTGGTAAACCTGACCATTCTCTCAGCCCTACCATTTGCCGCCGGATGGGCTGGCACGGTTAGTGCATGGCATATACCTAAAGAGGCTAGGTACTGTTCAAATTGTATAGTGGTTAGTTGTGGCCCATTGTCGGACATTAGGACGTCCGGCAACCCATGGGTTGCGAATAGCTTGTTGAGCTTTTTGATAATGGCGTCAGTTGTTGTAGATGACATTACTGCGACTTCTAACCAATTTGAGTATGCATCTACAACAATCAAGAATGTATGCCCCCTGGTAGGACCCGCAAAGTCAATATGGATCCGAGACCAGGGGCCTCGTGGGGTCTCCCAGTCCCTTATAGGAGCCTGTGGTGGTGATGGCCTGGTTTTCTGGCACTTATTGCATGTAGCAACCCAGTATTCAATATCTCTGTCTAAACCAGGCCACCATACATAGCTCCTAGCCAGGCTTTTCATTTTCACGATGCCTGGGTGTCCTTCATGAAGCATACCCAACACTCTAGTTTGTAATTTGGAAGGAATTACCACCCGATCACCCCACAATAAACACCTTTTTTGTGTTGACAGTTCAGTCTGTCTAGTCCGGAAAGGTTTAAAATTTTCAGTTTTTTGGTTTTCTGGCCAACCTTTACCTACCCAATTTAAAATGCAGGCAGTCACTGGGTCTTTAGCAGTTGCTCTGGCAACATCTTTTGCAGATATTGGTAGCTCGGGGCAGGTTTCTATTTGCAGGGTGGTAATTGTTGGTGCCGGGTCTTCCTCCGCCATTGGCAGCGGTGTTCGACTTAATGCGTCTGCATGGGAGATCTGTTTCCTGGGTCGATGTATCAAAGTGTAGGAGTACGCTGCTAAGAATTCTGACCATCTAGTTGTTCGGGGAAATAAAATGTTCGGTGTGGGTTTGTTTCCCGCCAAAATTCCTAGTAGTGGTTTATGGTCAGTCACAATTGAAAATGTTCTCCCATAGAGGTACTCGTGAAAACGTTTAACTCTGGCGACAATTGCCAGGGCTTCTCTGTCTAGTTGACTATAGTTGCGTTCTGCTTTAGAAAGTGTTTTTGAGTAAAAGGCGACGGGTGCCTCTCTCCCGTCAGGCAGTTGGTGGCTCAGGATGGCACCGACTCCAAACAATGAGGCGTCACAGGTGACCGTCAATGGAAGTGTGTTACTGATCTGAATAAGAATGGTGTCTGAGGTTAACAGATTTTTTATGACTTGGAATGCTTTTTGTTCTCTATGCCCCCAAGTCCAACTAGTTTTCTTATCCAATAAACGATGTAACGGTTCTGCTATCATTGCTTTGTGAGGGAGGAATACGTTATAGAAGTTTATTAGACCCAAAAATGCTTGCAACTCAGTTTTGTTTTTTGGCTGTGGTGCGTCTCTAATAGCCTTGACTTTTTTTTCTCTAGGGTGTATACCCTCTCTGTCAATTAAATAACCCAAAAATTCAACGCGATCAGTCATTAAGCAGCATTTTTCTTTTTTTACTTTCAGGCCGGATTCTCTAAATTTTGTTAGCACCTCTTTCAATCTTGTCTCTAATTGGGTCGTGTTTTTAGCCGAAATTAGGACATCATCAAAATATGGAATGACCCCTTTAATTCCATTTAATAGGCATTCCATAAGGCTTTGCAAAACATCTGGGGCAACGCTCACTCCAAATTGAAGTCTGTTACATTTGAATGCCCCTCTGTGAGTTACTATTGTCTGTGCCTCAGCTTTTATTGGGTCTACTGGAAGCTGTTGATATACCTGGGCTAAATCAAGCTTGGCAAAAAAATTTCCTCCCCCTAACGAGTGCAGTAAATGTTGTACGATTGGCACAGGGTATGCGCTTTGCTGCAACGTATGGTTCAGGGTAGCCCTTGTAGTCTCCGTAGATGCGTACTGACCCATCAGGTTTAACAGGTGTTACTATTGGTGTGTCCCATCTAGCATGGTCAATTGGTTCTATGACCCCTTGCTCAATTAATTTATTTAACTGTTCATCTATTTTGGTTTTTAAAGCAAAGGGGACTCGTCTGGCTTTTAATCTTCTAGGTGCTACCTGAGGGTCTAAACTAAAGGAAATTGGGGTCCCCCGGTACCTGCCTAAGGTGCCTGGAACTCGTGTATCAGGTTCTCTTCCCAGTCGGTTGCGGCTACTTGACTCACCCCGGTCATTCCGATGCCCAATGGTGCGAACCATTCGATGCCCAGGAGGCTGGGGCGGTCCCGGTCAACTATTGTTAGAAGCAGGACTTCAGCATGCTGCTTGTATGTGACTCGGAAATGTCTTAGACCTACCACAGGGATTCGGTTTCCTTGGTAGTCTTTTCAAGTTAATTTTTGTTTCTGTAGTTCTTTTAATTTGATGTTTGGAACCAGCCATCTGATTGTGTTCCAAGACACCATTGACAGGAAGGATCCTGAGTTGACTTCCATCTCACAGGGGCTTCCTTCAATTTTTACAACAATTTTGACCTTTTTCCTGCTTTCTGTCAGGGTGCTTCCAATAGTGACAATTTGATGGGTCTTTTCTCGGTTGCCAGTTCATTTGTTGCGCTCCCATTTCTTTTCGGCTTGCTTTGATTCAGCTGGTAGTGGGGAGTTACTGCGTCTGTTTGGGCTGTTATTTTTCCGATTCCTGCAGACTTTTTTGATGTGTCCCCTCTTCTTGCAAGCTCGGCAGATGGCATCAAGGAATCTGCAATCGGCTTGAGGGTGGTTTCCCCCGCAGCCAGCACATTCCCGCCAATTTCTTTTTTTGTGCCTTTTTTTGTTGGTATACAGGCGATGGGCCTCATCGTCCTCATCTTCGGTTTCTGATGGACTGTCAAATTCTTCGTGATGAGTTGTGGTGGAAGCTTGCTTCTTTCTTCTGGATAGGGTCATCGCGTTATTATTTGAGTTCATTTGCTTCATAGTGACCGCTGACTTTTTCGCGGCTTCTGCTACTATGGCTTCTGCAATTGCTTCAGCTACTGTGATATTGGGTTTATTTAGTAGTTTACTTTGTAAGTTAGAGTCTCTCAGACCTAGGACAACTCAATCTCGCATGGCTTCATCCAAGTTCAGGAACTCACAAGCTCCCCCCAGTTGTCGGAGAGCTGCCACAAAGTCAGTGATGGTTTCGCCTTCCTTCTGATCCCTTTTGTAGAATTTGTGCCGTTTGATGAGATTTGACACTACCGGTGCGTAGTGGGCCTTTAACATTCGGTGAAGCTCAGACCAGGTCATTTGTTTCACATCTCTGGGCTTAGCCAATGCTTTGACCATTTTGAATACGGTTGGTCCACAATGCGTTAGGAATATAGTCCTCTTCCTCTGGTCTGAGATCTCTTCCATTTCATTGCTCTCTAAAAACATCAGGAAACGGTCTACGTAAGGTTTCCAATCCTCTTCGTTGGGATTGAAGGGTGCGGACGGCGCGTTATTCCCAGCCATCACTTTCAGTCTGGACTTCTTTCTGCCACGTGCTTGGTCTCGCGTTTAGGATAATCCCACCTTTGTCACCAGTGTTCCATCTGGAAAAACGTGAGGTAGACCGGGTTCCAACAAACAAAGTCTTTATTAAAGCAAGTAACAGTAACAGAACGGTTTGGCTGAAGCCGCGGCAGCCTTTTTATACAGGCTTGCCTGCCTGCTTGTAGCCAATGGCTGCTATTTGATTTTAATTTGGTGGGAAGAATATAGTGTAATATTTAATGCACATTTTATATTTATACATTCTGCTTTATTTTGAAATGCAGCTATGTTACAAAGGCATACAAAATGTAATACCTTCTGTGAAGAGCAACATACTCAAAAATGGTAACTCTAAATTTATTTATGGCATAAACCAATATTCTTATCTCTAACAGAAAACAAAGATCTAGAATCAGCTAACCATGTTCTTGGTTATGGAAGTTTTTTTCTGGATATTATTTATTAAACTCCTTTAGAAGGACAACAAAAAGTGGTAATCCACATAAAATAATGTATGGCTTTCAGCTATAAGCATGTAAATAAAAGATTCAAATTGTGTCTCTTTACTTCTATTCCCTTAAAAATCCCATAATAATTTCAACTACAGCAATATGGCCAATTCAACAAAATGCAGAAATTTCCACAATTCCTATGCTGTCTTCTTTATCAGCCTAGATAATTTTTAGTGACAAACTGGACAACCCTTGGCTTTTTGCATCATCCTTTCAAAAATATTTCCTTACTTAAACAGACAAATAGAATGAACACAGGTGGAAAAAAAAAAAGCAGTGGGAACAAAAGCAATTCCCAAATTCTTGCTGGCTTCCCCAGTGACATGCTTGTGGGAAACTGGTCGGGAGTTCAGAAATCACACTTCTTTGTCCTTGGCTGATCCACAGAATTGTCTGCCCTTTTACGAAGAGAAAGAAAGATATAGGGAACTATGGGTTGCAAAGAAAACTACACCCCTGGCATTTCCCCAAGGTTCCCCATTTTTCCTTGTGCCACACAACCTACAGGTTTCTAGGAAATATAATCAGAAAGCATGGTGGCATTGAAGTGGCCACAACTTCCCCGAATTCCATTCCCCTCAGAGTCATAGATCCTTACGTTAGCCCACTACAGTGACCTTGGTTTAATAATTGTCCTATACTTTCCAATTTTGCCCAACTGAAGGCTACAAACAAGCAAATGTGAGAGTTTTAGTACATAGATAATAAGCATGAAAGTTAGACAATATTTTTAATCATGAATGACATGCATGAAGTATAGGCAATAGCAGGAATGAAGCATAGATAACTGTGACACTCACTCATATTCTTAATTACCTCACAGAACAAATATTACAACATGTTCTATATGGGATTGCCCTTGAAAGCCACTTGGAAAATCAATTGGTTCAAAATGCAGCAGTGTGGGCAATTATGAGCTAATGAGGTTAATGAGGGCTTAACTGACCAGGTTTTTAATTTACTATGCTAATATGTTTTTCAATTTATGCATGTCTTCAACCATTCATAATCATGTGTGGCCTTTATCTTAGTTTTGTAACCTAAAGGCACAGAAGTTTACAAAATGGAACATTCATTAACTCCTAATTTTCCTGATACAGTTGGGAAAATAACAGTAATACCTATGTTACTGAGTATGAGGAGCTAAATAATTAAGTGCATGAATGAACTTAACAGGAGGAAGACCAGTTTATGAGCAACTATGCTTTTCATGATGAATTGGATTGGTAAATATACATCTTAAGATCACAGATGAGGGATCACAGATGAGATGATATATGTTATGTACATGTACTGTATATGTTTGATCTAATATGAAGCATAGAGCAAAATAAATCCAGTCTTTGAATAACCATTACTGAATTTGGCATCAGTTTAAAAAACTGCTTTCAGAAATTATGCCTGTCATATAGTCCATATCCACACAGCCTTTAGAACAAAACAAAGCAAAGCATCTTTCCTAATATTCATCTGCCAATGAGAGTTTGATTGTAGAAGAATCTCACTAAATCTCACTCTTGGTTGCATGAACAAAAAAAATGAAACTAATGTCATCATCTTTCATCACCAATCTAGGGAACACTGCTGAAAAATGATAGGTTTTTTGGGGAACCTTCTGTTGTGGAGTAGAGAGGGAGAGTTTGGCAATTCTAATTCAGTTGTTTTCAGTCCCTGAGTTTACTTTATATTTAATGATTATGCCAAGTATCAATTGCTCTATTCAGATAATTAAGACAAATATAGATTTAGATGTTATTTTGAATCTCTCTTGAAATGTATTGCTTTCTAGAGAAATATTCCCTTTTTATCAAATTGTGAAATAGCCCCGTAAATGCCAATGTTTTTCAAAAGTTTGGAACTCTAGTTCTTTCTGGGGGAATATTTTATGAACTTCCCTTCCAATAAGCACATAACAAAATTTTGTCATGAGCAGTTGAGCAGACCACATCCTGTTCCACAGCCTAATTAGCATAGAGTGGCAATACTATTGTCATTACTTTTTATACAGCAAATGGAAAACATGCAATATATTTTAATACAGTTCATCAAATGGATATAAAAAGTAGTATGTGTATAATTATGCAGCTGGATGATCAATGGCTGTGACAAAAATTACTTTCTTAAAATTTTAAGATTCAGACGTTGGCTTCAGTTCAAATTTTCAGGAGAAATGAACAAGTGGATCATCTCAGTTCCAACCACATTACCTTGTAAACTTAAATGTATTAATTTTAGTGACATCTATCTTCTAGTAAATTTTCATTCATGGACAATAATATCTTTTTAGGGTATACTAAAATGCCCAGTGAAAAATCACTTTGCCAGTCCGCCTACAGTACTGCCTTGTTTTAACTTTGATTTTCTGCTCTTGCAAAACAGAAGTCATTCCATTCAACAGGTCATGCAGGAAAATGGTCCACTATAGTACCTCAAGTACAAGATACTGAAGGGTTCCCCAATAAAGAAAAGATTATATATTAGTTGTCCTAGGACTAGGTTTTGACAAAGGGTTAACCTGAGGGTTCAAACATCTGTAAAACCACTTTCCATTCACAGCAATGTTATGACTGGTGGATGATTTGGATGATGATGTTAAGAAGGGAGATAGGAACATCTTTGCTTAACCTAATCTGCACATTGTAACTCAGGTTACTGCCAAACAGACTCAATATTTTAAAGGCAGAACAGAGCAATTTTATGCTGACTACTTTGGGATAGGTAGAAAGCCCTTTAATTTGACAGTAGGTTAGGTTCTATGTAAAGTATAGAATCTTAAGGCGATTAAGATATCTAAAAACATTATAGGGAATAAAAAAAACACCAGTATCCCTTAATTAAAAAAAACAGTATCCCTGAATGGGATGAAAATGCCAGCCTGCAGTTTAGATCAATACTGTAACAATGACCTCCCAATAATCTTCTTTTTCAATATTGTAACAATGACCTCCCAATAATCTTCTTTTTCTTTTTATTTAAGTTTGGAAAGTAGTGTGGAAGGCACAGCGTAAGAGCAGCTCAGGTGAATTCAAACTCTTCCACATAAGAATATAAAATATTCTTATTTTATAAGGATATAAATATGTAAGCCTACAAATATTTTCCTTTTACCTTGCACATGCATTTATCTATTCACATAGTAACATTTCCTCATCTTCCTCCCTGCAGTTTCTTGATGCTTTCTCCAAATCTGCTTTAGAAAGACTCCATCCCTTCGCCGCAGATATTTTGGGAGAGTGAAAGACTACAAGAGAAAGAGGAAACATCCCTGGTGTCCTGATGAAAACTATTCCATCAATAAAGGTATTCCTTAGTAACCATTGTGTTTCTTTCAGGTTAGATTACACAGTTATTTGTCTTTCAGTGGCCCTAATAAAAGTTTCATTTTACAATCCAATACTATATGGTAATCTTCCCCAATCTACACAACTTGGTCTTCAGCTTCATAATCTCCCAGTCAACACGGCTATTGGTGAAGGTTGCCATATGGAATATTTTGTTATACACTAAACTGGCTATTTCCTCTTTTTGTTGCTTTTTCAAATGTTATTATTAAGACCTTTAGCAGATTTAAAATAATCTTCATTGGAAGTGATTACAGAAGGGAAGCCAGGCTTACTACAGCTCCCCCACCCCAATTTCTTAAATGTATATCAATGTGCTAAAATACAATAAAAACATTTTTTTTCTTGTGTCTGATTGCTATCTCTACTAATAGTTAACTGACTTGTTCAGTTGCTTTGTAATACAGTTATTCAGTACTTCTCCTCTCCATGCGTTTTTTTCAATTTGGGCATTGTTTTCTTTATAAAAATAAATTATTCAGTGCTATAAAGTGAAAAGGCAACTTACATTGAAAATGTTATTTGTATAATAAATATTTAATGTTTCTAATAAAAATGGCCTTGCCTTTTATTTTTACAGAATCTATCTTTCTTCATTTAACTTAATTGCTTCAATTTATATTGTATAATGAGCAATAATGAGTTTATGGAGTTTCCTTTTTCAATAAAGTGACTCTGGTTGAAGTATCATTACAGTTACCAAAGATAAGCCTGCTTAAGTGCCTCTGGGTTCACTGGGAGAAAATTAACATGCCTAATTCACCAGATTATTCTTATGGGATGTGCAAAAACTTCACGTAGAGTCACTCTGAAACTAAGCAGCCATAGAAATATCATTAATAAATAAATAGACTTCATTATTAATATTGTTTTAAAAATTGGACTATAAATGTATAATTATTAGCAATGTATGTGTTAAAATATTTTTCATAAATGTATTTTATATATTATTTTGCTACCTTAAGCATCGCTTCTATCGAGATTTTCTCAGCAATCAAACATAAAGAACAAAATAAGATTAGAATTTTGTTCTGTATGTTTAAACATTTACTATTATTTTATATAATGTTCCCTTAGTTGATAGTCATTTAAATAGTGTGCATTTATAGATATGAAATATTTGGCTGCCAGAGCAACCCTATAAATATTTAATCTTAAGTAACTCTCAGTGGATACATTCAAATATCAAAAAGCCTTTTTAAAAAAATCATTGTCAAAATTGTAAGGCAGGCCAGCTAGTTCAGAAAAGACACTAGTGACTTTGCATAGGCAGTATAATTTTACCATACAACTTAATCATATGTATGTCCACAGGGAGCTTCTCTGGTGTAGTGGTTAAGGGCACAGGCTAGAAACCAGGTGACTAAATCCATCTTAAGCCCAAAGCCAGCTGAATGACCTTGGCCCAGTCATTTTCAGCTCTAGGAAGAAAGCAGTGGCAAAACCACTTCTGAAATCTTGCCAAGAAAACTGCAGAGACTCATTTGAGCAGCTGCCAGCAGTCAAGACTGACTCAAAGGCACACAATTAAAATAAAACAACACACAGACACACACCTATCCATAATAATAAAAAATATATAAAAGCATTACCACTCACAATGGTTTAAATGACATAGTTTGGAAAATAAAAATTGAATATACTTATCCACAAGGGGAAAACTTTAGGGTCTGGGAGTTTGAGTGAGCCCCTTTGGCTGATACGGTTCCAAACTTAAACTAGAAGTATAAAGTATTTCATCTTATGTGTATGCTTGTGTTTATTTTTGATGTTTTTACAGCATGTTTGTGTTTTAATCTTTGTTCAGCACCTAGCATCACTCACTCTATTGTGAGATGAGCAGCTAGATAAACTGTACAAAATATATTGATTAAAACTGTGCAACATTAGTTCTTAGGGATTTTCATTCCTATTTATGCTCCTGGCAAGGTATTTTATTGCTAAGCTGTATGTTGCCTAAAGCAGTTCTCTTTCCTTTTGTCTGTGTTAATTTGGCCTTTGCTTATCTAAGGGTTATCTATGGCTTATCCAAGCTTACCCTGATTTGTTCATTGGTAGATAACCATTTGATACTGAAACAACTGTTGAAGAAAATTTAGAATAGCTCACTATGTTGTCTAAATATGCTCACTGAATCAATTAGTTACATATAACTGAACCCTAAAATTAAAGTATATATTAGTCAGACCTTCAAGTTCAAACTCAAAAGCACGTTGCCACCACATTGTAATTTTAATATAACAATAACAATATCAAATACATAAATCAAGAACAATCCTGTCAGTCATATTTAATCTTGAATTGATTTAAATATTACTTTATTATATTAATATCTACTAAGTATGCATTACATTTAATACTATTTTTTTCTGAGCCTGCTGGGAATGCATGTCATTAAGGATGAGCCTCAGGTCAGCAAAAGTTGCTCATCCATGACCTTGACCATCACTGAGGAGGAAATGCCCTTTGATGCTACTGACATAATGTTTTGAGAGTTGACTATGGAGAACTTTGGAGATATATTGGAATTCAACCATTTGATGCATTATCTGTTTTGCAAAAAAAAATTGTTGCCTGCTAAAACAAACTCAATTCTATAATAACTGATCTTTAGGAACAAATATTGTTAATTAGCTCAACTTGGATGTTTTTCAAGAACTAAAATCATGATCATTGGTTCACTTTTCTTGAACAATTTACACAACCCTATTTTTCAGGTAAAGCTAATTTTTAAAAAACCCTATGAAATGGCACAGTCATGAAAATGATGTGATGACAATTGAATGTTAAACAACTGAATTGTTGTTATACACAGTAGGGCTTATGATTTACTGTAGAAATGTACCCACTTCCTTAGGAGAGAAATAACTCTTCTCCAGAAATTTAAAATTATAAATGTTTGTCAAAACAACATATTCTTCTGCTACCTTGGGAAGAGAACTATCTTCTGAAGACTCCAAAATATTTCTACGAATATTTTTCAATTGAAAATATTCAAAATTGTGTATATTGTACAGAAAACTGATAGTAAAATTAAACAGTAGCTGCACAAAAAGTAAATACTAAGGCAACTATAAAAGTAGTGTAAGCAATTTTGTTTTTGGTGCATACAAGTGAAACCACCCAGAAAACAACAAACATTAAAATCAACTACTTCTTTCTAAAGGCCATTCACAAATGAGCTCATCTGCTTATCTCATATTTTATTATAATTAGCCTTGAAAACATAAAATAACTGATGTGTGAGTTACAAACAATAATTTATTATTTGGCTTATTTAACTGTATAAGTTAGTGAAGTATGAACACAACTAGGCCTACGTGGATACAGCTGTACTGTTTATGATTGCCCTAGCAGGGGGGGAAATGTCAAGACAATAAAAAGAAATATTGTCAATCAAGTCTACACACAGTGAATTCATGAATTCTCTGGGCAATTATTGGCTCACATATTTTGCTTAAATCCACCCACAGATATTCAACTTTCCACTGAATTCAGGGCTGCCATGTAAGTAGTATGGCAATATAGAAAAATAAACATCCACAATCCCCTGTGTTTATGCAGACTGCTCATTTATATGATATCATCATTATTATTGTTATTAATAATAATATAATACACAAAAATGACAGTATACAGAGCAAACGACATAACCATGCTGGGTTTCGTATCACAAATCACTAGTCAATCACTGCGTGATGTATCAGTGTATTATGCAAGCAGATCCCAGTAAGGTGGCCTTCTTCAGTAATGTGATCTTGTCAGTGCCAATTGTTTTTAAGTGATGATGATGATGATGATGATGATGATAATGAAAACTTTAGTGAAATTCACAGCCTTTGGGGCTGGTTGGTAGCTCAACAGCTCAAATCCTAACCAAGGACCTAAGAACTGTTAAACTAGCATTGGAGGATATAAGCTGTTCCAAGTTGGGTGTTTTTTTGTAAAATCAGGATATTCAATCTGATAAATTCAGAATTTCCTATTATTATTATACACAAAAATGACAGTATACACAGTAAACGAGATAACTATGCTAGGTTTCGTATCACAAATCACTAGTCAAATACTTCCCAAGCATTTAGGATTACGTGAAGTATCGGCAGAGTATGTGAGCAGATTTCAGTAAGATGGCCTTTTGCAACTGACCAATGGTGATTTTGTCAGCGCCAGTTGTTTTTAAGTGTTTGCCTGGGTCTTTAGGCACAGCACCCAGTGTGCTGAGTACCACTGGAACCACGTGCACTGGTTTATGCCAGAGTCTTTGCAGTTCGATTTTCAAGTCCTGATATCTAGTGATTTTTTCAAGTTGTTTCTCATCAATTCTGCTGTCATCAGGTATGGCAATGTCGACAATCTACACTTTTTTCTTCTCAACAATCGTGATATCCAGGGTATTGTGCTCCAAAACTTTATCAGTGTGTATTCAAAGTCCCACAATAGTTTTGCGTGCTCATTTCCGACCACTTTTTCAGGCTTATGATCCCACCATTTCTTTGCTACAAGCAGATGGTAGTTGTGACACAAGTTCCAGTGGACCACCTGAGCGACTGTGTTGTGATGTTGTTTGCTGTCAGTCTGAACGATTGTCTTGCAACAGATTGTTGTTGTTGATAATAATAATAATAATAATAATAATAATAATAATAATAATAATAGTAATAATAGTAATAATAATAATGCCACCTATTCATCCATGGTGACTCAAACAAAATCTGGAGAAAATCTTTTTAAAAAAATCACTCCCTAACAACAGTAGATCATACGAGCCATTTGATGGGGTCCATTCCACTCTGGGTTCCCCAGGCCCGCTGGCAGAACCAGGTCTTCAGTGCCTTCTGGAAGAGTATTAGAGAAGGGGACATTCTAATATCTGGGAGAATGATGTTCCAGAGAGAGGGAGCTACCATGGAGAAGGCCCTTCTTCTGGGTCCCACCAGGTGTATCTCCCTCAGGGATGGGATCCGCAGCATTCCCTGCCTCCCCACTCTGATGTGTTGGGTAGATGTGACCGGCAAGAAATGGTCCCTCAGATAACCTGGTCCCAAGTCATGAAGGGCTCTAAAAATGACAACCAGCACACCTTGAATTGCACCCAGAAGCAAATCAGCCATGAATGCAGCTCCCACAGGAGAGGTGAAACATTGCACACCAGGGTCTGCACAGAACCATGTGGGCAGCTGCATTTTGCACCAGTTGGAGCTTCCGGATGTTCTTCAAGGACAGCCCCATGTAGAGTGCATTGTAATAATCAAGACGGGAAGTGACTAGGGCATGAATGACTGTGAGTAGGAACCATTGGTTCAGGAAAGGATATTCTTTAATAATTGCTGCAGAGATTTTTCTTTTTATCAGATGGAATCCTCATCGTAAAATACACATTAAATCAGCTATACTAATTATAAGTAAATTGTACTGAATGTGTCATAGTGATTTGTTAGAAGATAAGGTGACCCTAGAACTAAAGCCTTATCCTGGCTATTCCAGCAGGAGTATCTTCTGAGCATGCAGTACATGCATGCCAAGGTGACTTCTGGAGGACCTACAGGCAGACTTGCAAACTTTCAAACAGATACTTCATGGCTTTAAGCAATAGATCTAAAATATGCTGCACTTCCCTTGAAAAATTGTCTAATAAAATTAGATTCTTCACCTACTTCAGCTTGCAGGGAATAAAAGGAAAGAACAGTAGTGTATTGAAAAAGATAAAAATAATAACTATTCCATAATGTTTTGCCTTGGCTGACTGTGAAATCCACATCATTATCTTTTCCAGGGCCAAGCAATATTGTAACTTAGGTAGATAATGATGAAGACATTTGCTTAGAATAAGACCAACTGGATTTGTCCTTCAGAAAGGACTATTGTATGTAGAAAAACAATCCCTTTGAATAAGACAAAACAATCTCAACAAAAGCAAAACAAGTAGAACATCGATGTTGTATAATTTTGAGAAACAGAGGGAGAAAATCTCCTTATCTGATAGGGCTAGGAAATTCATATTGCTCCTGTATGAAATAGTTTCATTTGAAAGCACAATCTAGATTTCCTTATATAGCATAAAATAGCTCAGAAAGCCCTAATAATTATTCTTTCCGGGTGTTTCAGATCAAACAGATTTTGGATAGCTATCAAAATGCAGCCTCCTGGAAGCTTTTATTGTAATTAAATTCATTAAGTTAAGATATTAATAGAAAATGTAATTTGTCGTGTTTCAGAAAGCTAGATTAAAACAAAGGGCTTTTTAAACTGATAGGTAGGTGGTCTGACCCAGCAATTCTACTTTACAGAAATTCTTTATGTGTTAAATAAATACATTGGAATCTGTGTAGATTGCTAAAAAAAAAAAAAGAGCATTAAAAATACCAAAGAACAATAAGAACTTGACTACTTGGGCTTAAATTCTTTGTGCTTGTAGTATTATTCTGAATAACTTAATGATGAAAAGTGACAGACAATAACTTCCTGGTAAATTATCATGATAACTGTTTCTTCTCAGCATGGAAAAATGAAGTGTGTTTTCGGACATGCATTAGGAAAGTAGGTAAAATGTGATCGAAGCAAAGAAATACGTTACTGTATTTTTTAATCTGACTATATTGACATGTGATCTGCTATAATATATACTGCTTAAAAGTCAAAGATAATAAAACTATAATATCTTAGTTTACAGTCCTTTTATTTGTTCTTTGCTCAGCTGGCAAAGCATCGATTTTGGCTGCATTTATATCTACATAGTTTGTGCAGCTTTGTTTTAAAATACTTGGTTCACACAGAGTGTAAATTACAGCTTATTATCGGGGGTTTAGAAAGGCATCTTAGGTTGCTTTGTAAAATTTTGTAAAGTAAAAATTTTAAATATTTTCCCATTGGACTTCAGAGCCTTGAGTCCAGGCATCCCTGGTTCACCCCATCAAGCTGATATTATAATTAGACAGTTATCTCAACTACTACAGTAACCAACCATCTATCTGAAGAACAATGATTCTTTGCTTGGAGCTGCTTCTGTTAACAGAGGTGTCTCATATCACACAGTTTTTCATCTACAGTTTTCCAGTTCTACTGGGGTTCCTAACCTTTTCCTCAGGTTTTCCTAATAAATAGGACCACACATAGAAATGTGAAACTGAAAACATCACTGCTCACTTATTTTTTTGTTAAAATCTGCTAGGGCCAAATTCTTAAATCGCTTCGCTTTTACAAAATTATGGACCACAATTGCTTTCTAAATAAATTATTGATGAATGAACACTGTTTTTTTTTTCAAAGAAAGGAGACCCATTAATACTTATTAATAAAGTTGTTTTTTGTGTCTCCTCAAACATTCTGGTAGTGATTATTAAAGCTTTTTAGTCAAACATTCAGCTGCATTGAAACAATAATCCCTTATATTTTAATTGAATAGCCATTGTTCTCACATTATTTCTGCAGTGATTTTTTAGAATTTGCCCTCTCTCAATGTTAATTTCAGTGAAAGAAGAATTGACTAGAAATCATTTTAACTATAGCAAAGTCAGAGTTTAAGCCCTGTTTTTATTACTGTTGGATTTTAACACACTTTGAAAACTCTACATATTTTGGGTCTCCATAACATAACCAGATTCAGTCGTACAGTGAGACATCAAGACCTGAGAACTGTCAGGTGTTTTGCATCTTTTCCAATAGTAATGCAATCTAGCCAACATTACCAAATATTTTTAAAGCCAGTTACCTTAATAGTTCAAATCTGTATATACTTTTACCACTATATTCTTCAGAGCTTTCCTGTTGAGCAATATCTCAAAAGTCTGTAATGTTTTTTAAAACAAGAAGTATTCAACTTTCAGACAATTATTTTTTCCATCTCATAAGCATGTATCGTAGATCACTGTTGTAGCTACATTTCCATCAACATGAGTACACATATTTTATATGTATTATCTTCTTTTGTTCTTTTTTGGGTAATCCATTTTTTTCCTTTTTATCAATAAACAAACTGGCAATTTCACCCACTTATACCACATTCTTGGACATTTCCACATTGCCTAACTGCTCAAAAGCTTTTTGAAGCTAACTTTCAAATTGTTTTCACTTCCTTCTGGTACAAAAGACTGAGAAAATGTGGAACGAAACAAAATCTTCTTTTATGGGCCCATCCAGAGCTACTACCGTATTGCTCTTAAGAGGAAAATCCTCTCACCATCCCTGCACACAAAAGAGGAAAATAATAAATTGCTAGTACTCCCACCTTGCACATTTTTAATTTTTGCTATATGCATCTGTTTAATCTCATGCAGAAAAGAAATCTGAGTAATTGCTACATTGCAGAACCACCAACACATCTTCACTTTAAAAATGTGTGAAATAATAACATGCAACTGAAGCCAAGTTCTCACGAATGGGATACCAAACTGTCCTAAAATGGTGAAATGATGCAAGAAAAAAAAACCCTTTTACTCCTGTTTCTGATCAACAGATACAGAACTAGGGAGAAGAAATGTTTTACTCTTATCCACAGCTGCCGCTGGAAGACCGTGCAGCATTTCCAGACTATAAAGACTACATATATGAAGATGTTCCTTTTCTCCCACTTAACAAAAATACTATTTTACTGGTTAAAACAAATGGAATGGAAAAAACTGTATCTTTGCAAATACAGTTCACATGCAGTACTTGTTGAAATGCTGGTGAAAACTATTTCCAACAAAAGTAGCCTGCAGTATTGCATTCTATCCACTGCACTGTTCAAAGTTACAACAGCACCGAAAAAAGTGACCGATGACTAATTTTCACACTTACAACATTCCCAAGGTCACATGATCAAAATTCAGGCACTTGGCAACTGGCAAGTAATTATGACAATTGCACTGTCTCGGGGTCATGTGATCACCATTTGTAACCTTCCCAGCTGGCTTATGTCAATGGGGGAAGTCAAACTCACTTAACAACCTCAGTGATTTACTTAACATCTGTGGCCAAAAAAAAGTTTGTAAAATGAGGCACAACTTACTTAACAACTACCTTGCTTAGCAATGGAAATGTTGGGTTCAATTGTGGTCATAAGTTGAAGACAGACAGACAGACAGATTTATTTATCCTCAAAATAATCATCCTATTGTAAAGGAAGTCTAGCATTTTGTAAAGTTGTTACTATGGTCAGACTATATTTGTATGGCAGAACAGCCTTATTCTAGCTGAATTATGGGTAGCTAACTTACTGCTGATCCAGCAGCAAATGATCCAATAAGCAGATGGCTGTCCCAATGGCATTAAAGCAGCCTTTTTTGGACAGCATAATGCTGCAAGATAGAATGATTTAAAAAACGCTGGAGCTCCTGTGAAGTGATGAATGGAGGCTAAGCTTTCCTGCTGCCATTTCACAAAGAATCCGTGGGTTTGTGTAAATGTTCTAGGTTTCCATCTCAACAAATGCTTCTACATTGGACAGCGCAGTCATATCATTAGGATGAGCAACCACAATCAATGCAAGTTATTTTGAGATTATTTGGAACGTGATCCTGACCTGAACATCACAATGAAACATCATTTGTTCTTTGTCAACAAGATGAAAACGCAAGCTGTAAACTGTTCAGTGTAAAAGATTTTGTTACCTGTCCAGAGCATAGCAGAGAGAATAAATTATGAATCTAATACATATGGACATTTATTGGCATTTGAAAGCACATAGCTTTGTTACCTCTTGCAATGCTGTGCAGAAGGGAAGGGGGGAAGAAGCATGTTGAACAAGGCAGCAGATGACTTGGGTTATTTTAAAGAGTTTTAAATATTTTAGTCATGTGACTGTTTTGTGCTGGGTTTCTGTGGCAACTGCTTCCTAAGGGCTAATGGCTATTGTATTAAATGCAGCTTGTAAACAGCATATTGTGTAAAGTATCTTCTAGAGACAGCAGAGGGAATCCATACAGTGGGGAATTGAAAATATTCTTGCTAAGGCTTCAATCAACAAAATATTTATTAATTTCTTTTGCCTTCCAGTAAAATGGAATTTGCATTAGATTGTGATTGATATTCTTTTATTTTTCATATTCGTTTCAACCAGGGGTGGGATTCAAATTTTGTAACAACCGATTCTGAGGGCGTGGCTAGGGCATAGCCATGTGACTGGGTGGGCAAGGAAAAAAAAAGGGTCATGTGGGGAGCACACAGCACACCCCTGCACTCTGTTTTGGGGCCTTCTGGGCCTCAGGGAAACCTCCTGGGGGAGTTTTTGCTCCCAGGAAGCTTCCCTGGGGCCCAGGAAGGCAAGAAATGGAGGAGGGAAGCCTCCTGGGGGAAGCAGTAAGTAAGCAAAGGGAATCCCAGTACAGCTGATCATAAGAACAGTTGAACATCAGGAGGGGGAAAAAAAGAAATACCTTAAGGAGTGACTGAGCGGGGAAGAATGCAGTCAGCGATGTTGAGCATGTGCACAATGTTGCGCATGCACGATAAGGACTAACTAGGTGGGGAGGGAAGGAATGAGCAGAGAGGGAAGGGGCCAGCCAGGTGCATGATTTGCCGGTTGTCCGAGCTCCGCAGAACCATAACAACCAGTTCTATAGAACCGGTCCAAACCAGTAGAATGCCACCCCTGGTTTCAACTGCAAAGACCTATTATATATATAGTAAACAAAGATAATGTACTGTTATTCCTTCAAGGTAGACCAGATTAAGAAACAAATACATGCAGATCTAAAGCTGTTTATTACTACAGTTATAAGAGAATCTTGCAAGATTTGATGTCTTCTCTTCCTCCCTTTTTTAGTTTCATGAGAATTAAGGGTGAGGGAGCATTTATGTAAACCACATTCTTAACCAGGGCTCAAAACTCAGCTATCTGTTGTTGCCTTCATAGCAGATCTTTCTTCTGCCCTTCAAGGCCACGTTCTATACTCACTACATGTATTGAGGCTGAAAGGCCATGAGTTATGCTGCTTTCTAAAAATTAATATTCAGGCTATATTAAAGCTGCATAGAATTCACCTAGCATTTTTTTCAGAATGGTCTAATATGTAAAAAAGGATAAGTTTCATATGTATTACAGTGTTCAATATGTCATCCTATTAACATCCTTCCAGAGTGTTAAATACTTTGCATTTTTTTTACATAAGCTATTTCACTCTGCAATTTTTAGGCTAAGTATTGTCTGTACTACTTGCACTGGTTGTTCAACTAATATTTATGAAACTAATATGTCAGAGTGCACAACATTGAAACATTCCCCTCAAATTGTTATCAAAGAACTGAATTAGCAAGGTAGCTACTATATATCGCCTGACGAGAACTGAAAAACAATACCATCTTTTGCACATGCTCTTGTTATCCTAATGAAATAAAATGTATGGCACCCTAGATTTCTCCCTGGAGATCAAAAACTATTATATGTTGGATGTCCCCATTACTTTAATGTGAGACATAACTATTGTTAACAGATTAAATAAAACTACTACTAAATGTTTCCTGTTTTAATGTAGGTCCAGGCCTGTAGCGAAAGAGAAGAAACTATTGCTTTTACGGTATAAAATATTTTTTAAAAGCCTCTAGACTCTGGAGTGTTGCAAAATACTATTTCCTTTAGACACAAAAGCAATTCAGAAATCCTTATGTTGGCATGGATTTTTTTTTTTAAGTGCCTTTGGCTTACATTTCAGGTTGCAAGAGAGTTTTTTAAGTAATTGGAAAGATTAATTTTAAAATTCTTAGGAACATCATTCAAAATAACCTCTCTTAATAGCAATAATAATAGTAAAATGATCAAAAGCCTAATAGTGATAATATAATAATTGTAACAGATGAGTGAACAAGATTCAAGATGATTTTATAATGATGTCATAAATACTTTATAATTAAATATATTTTAAAATCATATTTGAGTAGCATCTTTGGTTCAGTTCTGAGTTGCCAAAAACCAGAATACTCAAAGAAAGCATCGAATCCCATCCATCAGCCAATAAAGTGTGTGCATGCTTGTGTATGTGTGTAGATATTATTACCATCTAATACAATCTTAATGATCTTTTGACAGAAAACCACAATGTAAGTGAAATATCTTTCTCATAGTCTTAATAAGGTACTGTTTAAAAGCTCTGCTGAAGAATCCACTCTCTTGATTTAGGAAATCTATGTTAAAATTGACAAGACTCAACTTTTAATTACTGATAAAAGTGACTGAGAAGGAAGCAACCTCATACCCTGAAATGAAACGGGATTTTAAAAAAGAGCTAGACAGAGATGTAATGAAGATGATCCGATAGCAGAAGCACACTGACTGCAAAGTGATCTGGAACTTGGCCAAAGCCAGAAAGCAATAAAAAGAGCAGTTTAAACTACAATTTATTTTAGCTTCTGCATTTATGGGTGTTAATTTGTCACAGTAGCAGGTAACAATTTTTTCTCAAGAGGTGTGATTTAAATTGACAATATCCCTTATGAATTTCTGAGTTTTACTATGGCATATTTTCTCTTTTCTTTTTTCTTTTTCTTTGTTCAGAGGTATGCAGACCATCTGTGCCTTGAATATGTTGTTCTTAAATAGCCTCCAATATATTTCAAATGTCCCTTTTTGTCACTTTTGCAAACTTTCCGTTTTTGTTAACTCTTTCATTTGCAACCATCATTAAAGGTGGTGATTTAGGGACAGAGTCCACAAGAACTTGCTTGGAAATAAAATAAAAAATTCCAACTGCAATTTAGAAATTTCTAAATATTGCCTAGAAAGATGCTTTCTGAAATCCTTGACAGCAAGTAAGTCCCTGGAATGGCAAAATATGATAAATTAGATTAAACGGAACTGGATACTTTATCGTTCAGTTTGCTTTAAAAAGCCAGACACTTGCTATGTGAATACAGGCATCCTGTTAAGCCATACTATGACTGATTTGCTTAGGTATAACATGTTATTTTAACCTTGCAACTGTTGTTCTGAATTAGGTTTGTGTGGTTTAGTGTGTTGTGTGAAGTCAATGTGCACCTCTGTTTTGGAATAATAAATTGCAGCCATTAAAATCAAAAGTTTGTATCATTCATGAGATGCATAAATCAAATGGGATACAGACAACACTAGTAAATAGCTCAATAACTCTGTTATAATAATGAAATTGAAGATCATTTAAAATAATGCTGTGGAATTGGTTCTCAAACTAATAAGGCTTTGGACAGCTATTCCATGAGCAATTCACAACAGCAGATTTTTCTTGCGTTGGAGGGGAAACACACCTCCAGTATACTGATAGGATTTGTGAAAAATACTCCATTCTAAGAATATGGATTCTCAAATTTAAAATAATTCTCTTGCTGGGATACTTTTATCAGTACTACTAAGCTAAAAACCGGGAGACTGTGAATTCTAGTCCCACCTCAACTATGAAAGGCTGTTGGGTGACTGCCAATTCCTCTCTCTCAGCTCAACTCACCTCCCAGGGTTCTTGCTGTGGAGGAAAATAGGAGAGGATGGTGTATTGGATATGTTCACCACCTTGACTTATTTGTAAAAAAATAATACAGGTGAGAAACAAACAAATAAATAGCCTTTTAGGAAATCACTTTCAGTTCTTCTATTCAATCATATCTGATTTGCAGAGACTCAGAGACTGCCTGGACAAGTGCATGCAATTTTCTTGACATGGTTTTTCAGAAGTGGTTTGACATTCCCTCTTTCTGAATGCTGGGAGAAAGCAACTGGGCCAAGGACACACAGATGGCTTTGTGCCTAAGGCAGGACTAGAATTCATGGCCTCACAGATTCTAGCCTGATACCTTGACCACTACATCAAACTGGCTCTTAGCAAAGAATATGATGTGATACCAATTTACAGTGAACTAATGGACAGAGTGTTGATCTCCTCATTATCATGTCTAAAACTAGCTAGTTTGGTTCAAGTAAACTAGCTGTTACATCCTTTTTCCTTTTTCTGTGGAAGAAAGAAAAGCCCAGAAGGGTCACTTCCAGAGACTTCCTGCATGTTCCCTGACCTCTTCCACAGTCATAGTCCTCATTCTTACACATGTGCTGCAAGCCAAGAATGAAATTAATCCAGTCCCTCATTAGGCAAGGAAGACAAAGTCACACATTGCACAAAGAAACCTGTGCAACATGAGGCTGATTATTTGAAGTTGAACTGGGAGTTGCAATGGAAGAATGAGAGGTGGCTAGAGGTGAGAGGTGTAAGTACAGAAGCACAAATGGAAAGGAAATTGGAAGCACAAGAAGAAGTTCATCATGATCCATTAGAGAAATTATTACAATTGGATTTGAGGTAACACAAATGGGTCATGCCATGGTTGGAATTAATTACTAATTAATATTTCTAATTTTGAAAGACTTATGGCTTTTGAAAAAATTATCACTGGATCCAGTTATTTTCTTAGTCAGGTAACATTCTGGAATTTCCCTTGCATTTATACTTTCCAGATTCTTTCACCACAGTTTTCTGAAAGAAAAAAAAGACTTCAGAGAATGGATCATAAAAATAAGGATAGTGGGTATCTAGCCTTATAAAGTATCTCATTCTTATAATTACATCTAAAATTTTAGAGTTTATTATAGAAGACCAATGAGCACAATGTGGACATTATGCTATGCATTTTTCAATTCAATTGGTGTGTACTGCATAGCTCACTGATTCCAGGAGCAAAATAAGATGTAAGTAGTACATTCAGATCTATTTAATCAGTAATGTCACAAAATAACTAATGTAATATGGTGTAACACTGAGGATTTTAACTTTACAAGCATTTTAATTGGTTTGGATACCTGTTAATTATGTGGCCATGAGCATTTGATTCATATTTAGGGCATTGGATTGCAACAGATGGACAATGAGCTGCTCACTGAACATAACACTTCAATAACTTTGTATTACTAGGTAGCTCCATTAAGGTTGTATTAGTGGCAGCAGTCAGTCCTTGCAATATTGCACTTTTGTGTTGAAGTAATTGTTATTAAGGAGATTTCAGTGCATTTAACAAGACTGAATGTACCTTTATTTTAATACTCTTAGCTCTATAAACTTTTCTGAACAAATACAATATGGCCTCATAGTTCCATGAGTAGTGGCAGAGAAATTGTAAGTGCTGAGTTCTTCAAGACAGATTTCCATAAACTGAATCAGGGAGAATCAAAAACTGATCTGAGTTGTCTGAGAGCACAACTGTATGTTTTGCAGCCAATACCAAAATACTTAGTGTTTTTTAACCTATGTAAAGGCTACCAGTATATGAGCCTGGGTGATATTTGTAAAAAATAAAATAAAAGTGCTGGATGTGATTATATATTGTCCTCCAAAAAGTATATGTTTTCATTTCTTAATTTCACATTTATGAAAACACTTTAAATGTTGTTAAAGTTCTGAAATAATGAAGAGTTATGGAATATAATGAAAATCAATAATTTATAATTTACTGTTTTGGCTTTTGTCAGAATATTGAAGAAATGTCATGAGTGATCATTTCGAATGGGAATTGGAGGACATAAGGAAAATGAAATCACATTAAATTTCTCCTTTATACATGTCTCAAGAAAATAAAACACCAACTTGCTGTCATGGATGGACTATCTCATCATAAAGAATGGGCTGTTAGTTAGTAGTCCCTTGTACAAATTGAGAATTAATAAAATAATTATTGTTCTTCTCTAAAAGACTTATAGAATCCAAAGAATTCCTTAATTCTAAGGCATTTTCTGATTAACTTTTAAAAAGTAACTTTAATAATAAGCAAACAATGGAAGGAACAGACCACGAAAAGAATGCCCTCTTTCATACTGAAGTTCAGTGCAGATACTACTGAAAAGACTTAATTCCAGACTGAAATTAAACTCGAATCCTCACATGAATTGAGTAGGCTTATTTAAAATCTTTATGATGATGACAATGTTATGGTCACTTAAGCTTTCCAGGTGTTAGTTATATATGTTAGTTTTCTGATATTTCTGCCTCTTAGAATATGAAGGATTATATCTTAAGTCAAAAATATTTCTCAGTTAACCTTGTTTTCTATTGCTACGTGTTTATAAAATTGTACCTGTGGTTAAATATATTTCATACCTACCATGAAAATGTTCTTACTATTTCAGCAAATTGCTGGTTTGCATACAGTTTATGTGGTGAACCTTGCAATACCAGACTCTCAAGATAGATCTAAGCAACAGGAAACAGAGAAAAAGTATAATAAGATATAAATGATTTTTTTTCTAATTCCATGGATTAGAAAAGTAACTGAATACAAAACTATCTTTTTCATCCAAGTGTCTTCCATGGACACTAAACTTCAGAAACTGGAGTCTACCATATCGGAAAGTCACCAAGTTGGGGAAAGCTCATGCAACCAATAGAAAATTTTACCTAGACATGAAATGTTAAAATGAAAAATGTAAATTATGATGATTTATTGAGTAAGGATATATTGCAGACCTTGTACATGAGAAATATGTTAAAGGTTATGCTCTAGATCAGTGTTTCTCAATCTCAGTAACTTTATGTTGGCTAACATAAATTCTAGCAGCTGAAGCCTACACCTCTTAAAGTAGAGATTGAGAAACACTGAACTAGTCTATTGCTTATTTCATAACAAACCTTTGAAACTTACCTTCTGTCACTTATTACTTTAGATAGCAGAGTGGTCAATTTAAAGTCACACTCTGTAAAGCACCTTTTTTCTTTAAAAGTAATTTTAAAAAATAAATTATTAAAATAAATAATAAAAAATAAAAAGTATTTATTAAATTATTTATAAAAAACTATTTTTAAAAAACTTCTATTCAAATTTCAATGTATACTTTGCCAATCAAAAAATTCTGATTTCTCATTTAATGCTTCCATGTTTTCCTATGTCAACATTCTGACATTATTTAGAAAGGACATAATTATTAGGGCTAAGCAGCACTTCAGATTCCAAAGCAAAGAGGTGTTTCAGAGTACACAGGGACATTCATACAACATCTGTCTGTAGCGCCTTACTTCATATTTTGCTTTTCCCTGGAGTGACACTGCATCTGTGAAGGACAGCTGTGCAATCCCAGGAAAAAGGCAGTTTTCTTCTGGAATTGCAGACAGCAGATACTTAAGAATGCTTTAAAGAAGATAGTGTATTTTGCCTTCAAAGCTCTAATGATTATATCAAGTTATTTTTCAGGTTGCATATTTAAGCCCCAGAAGCCTTCTCCATAGATACCTATATGAATTCTGATGAAAAATAGTATTCATTTACTTCTAATATAGTATACTCATAAACATAATAATCATGCAGTAGTGAAAACAATTAGAAAAAGTTTTCTCAAAAGAGTATGCTCTGCAACATTACATCAGTATCTATTTAATAGGCAGCTTGTTTTTTTTTTTTTAAATATATCTTTAGGAAATCAGAGTGCATTTATACATCAATATCTATTCCTCTCAAAATGCTATTCCGCTTACATTTTACATATATTTATTTCTATTCAGTCTATACATACTATCTACTTGCATTTACATTATATTCTATTCATCACAATCCTACCAGAAAAACACATAATTTTCCACCTAAACTTGCTTGAATTAAGATTAAAATTAGAACAGCTTTGCATTTAAAAATTTAACACTGAATTGTCATACAGCCCTAACTTCAGAAAATGTTGATAAAATCATTGTTGGTTATGAAAGTTGACTAGCTTATCTTACAATTGAAATTCTACTTGCCATTTTTCTTTCAACATCAAACACCAAAAAGTCAGGACGTAAGCCATAAAGATTAGTATTAGTTGGGTCTAAAAATGGGTCTAAATTAATTAGATCTAAAAATGACCTGGAAGCCAGACCATATAAAGTTTAAGACACCTAGATATGCCATCTGGAAATAAGTGGATCATAGTATTTTGTACCAGCTAGCTCAGAAGAGACAATCTGCTGTTTATCATTTCTGTAACATTTACAAAAGCATATATATAGACCTTTGATGTCACACATTATAGTGATAATATAGCTTCTTCAGCACTGACTGGATTCATACATGCACACTTTAAACCCAAGAATACAGAAGCTTGTTCATCTCAAGGATAAAACACCCAGACATAAATTGAGCAATGAGATATATGCAATACAGTGCAGTGAGGTGTGCAGATCTGTACATTGGAGAAATAAAACAACCACTTCACAGATACATGGCACAACCTAGGAGAACAAACCCATGAGGACAAAATTAAGTGGTCCATCCATCTGCATTTGAAAGACAAAGGCCACTCTTTTGAAGGCAGCAGCATACACATTTTGGACAGAGAGGACCACTGGTTTGAAAGAGGGGCCAAAGTGGCCACATACAGTTTGTCAAAATTGAACACCCCTCTCGGAACAAAAGGGGAGGGATACATCATCTATTTCCTATCTACAACCAAGTCTTTTCAGCAGTTCCAAGAAGGCTCCACACCCATTTGCAGTACTCAGGTGACTCTGAGGACATAGACAAAGCTCCAAGTGGTCTCAATAACTCTTTAAAAAGAATACAAATGACAAGCAGTCTGCAAGGAATATAAATTATTTCATTCCCCACCATCCAGTCAGAACTGAAGAAGCTTTTTGGATGAGAAGCAAAATGTCTTCAGAGAAAAACAAGAAAGTCAAGTGGCCTCTTGAAAAAGCATCTTTGCGAAACCATGACCTGGATGATTGAGAATCTCCATAGACATTTAGCTTTGCACTTTGTGATGAAGTTGAAATATTAACCAATACCAATAAAAGGTAGCAACCTAGAAATTCATCAATCCCCTAAAGTTTCATCAATCCCCTAAAGCCACAAATTTATTCAAGAGGCTTTAACAAATATGTCCCTCATATTGCTATAGCAAACTGTTGAACTTTGGTTAACCTGCTAGCCTTGCTCTGAAATTTGACAGTACAAAGATGGTGGAATAATCCAAATACAGCCATCCTTGCCAATTCCTCAGCTATAAAATCACAAAATAAATACTACCTGATTGAGTTCAATGGTATTTCTTTCAGGTAAGTGTGTTAGGATAGTAATCTGAGCAGGTAAATTCAGAATGGAATACTCATAACTATCTGAATTGATAAACAGTTTTGTATTATTATATTTGCTAAACACTTATTCCAAAGGTAATCAAGACACAAGTACTATTCTTAGGGATCTGCTATAATCCTGTTTTTAAACTTTGCATAACATTTTATCTACACATTCAGTAGTACTGAACCTCTACTTCAATGCAGATTTCAAAAAATAGGGTGGAACAGAATAAATTGTCCCAATGTTCTGAGAAAAGTACATTTATTTTAAACAGTTATATTCCTTTCCAAATAATGTTTGTGGTTAGCTATATAAATCATTTGAATACAACAATGCCAGAATTGCTCATAAAAGTGAATGAGCCCTTCATGCTCCTACATTCTGATTTATTCTTGTTTATTATCACAACCTTTTCCTACTGAAGGAACAGGAAGACATCAACTATGTTTCCTATTTATAGAATCTTCAAGCCCTGAAAATCTGCTTTGGAAGATTGGGAGACCCTATATAGCAGATTTTAGGAAAACAGAAAAGTTGCAGTACACAGAAAAACAGGAGAAATTCCTGATAAATGATCAGATTTCCATTATTAGAAAGCTTGATTTTGCCCCAACATTTTGTAGCATATGTTCTCGTGGTAGCTGGATATATTTTAGAAACAATATCCAGGTGGTTCTTATAATGACTCAGATTAATGTTTGTAAATGAATGGAAAATGTGCTAAATACAAAATCCCACAGAGTGCTTTAAAATATAACATTTAATAATGAGAGATTCACTGTTGTATCTTTTTTTATTTCTGAAGCGTTCATGATTATTCCCTTGCTACTATTTTTTCCCATGCTAGTCTAAATGCTTATTGCTACATTTCTTTTTCAGGTCAGATAAGGAGTCTGCCTAACACAACCCATTAGGAATTGAAGCCCTAAATGAAATGACCACAAAAGCCTATCAGTTAGGAGAAAATAGCAGCTGTACATATTTATTGTAACCTAACACGATATTGTTGCAGAGATATGCTGTATAAAACATGCATAAGACAGGTGAAATGTGACTAAAATTTTCTATTTGAAAAATGAGAAGCTGTAGAATGGCATAACCTCAAATACATGAACAAACACTAAACTAATGGAGGAGACAGGTATATAACAATCTAGCAGTAGCAGTTTAAAAGTCAATGATTAAACCTTAAACTTTTTCTGTTCCCCAACTTTAATATTATATCTAAGATTATACCTAAGATGACGTTATAATCGGAAGAGGGAGGAACGCTGGGTATGTTCACTATCTTGAGCTATTCATAAATTAATAAAATCGGGGTATAAATAACAAGAAGCCCCCCTGCCCCCCCAAAAAAAGCTCTACAAGGTTTACCATCAGTAATACCTTTCTATTCCAAGAATAACTTCCAAATCACACACTTAAATATTAACTCCTTGTCAGAATAGGAATCCAAATTAAAACATCCCAAGCAGATAGCTTAAACATATCCAGAAAAGATACCATAGATATTATGTGTAATTGATTCCAGTATCAAATAACTTTTCCTGTAGGGAAGCTTTTTTCTAATATCTAGTTGGAATTTACCTTTGAATACCTCCATTATACTGTAGTTGTCCTGCATTCTGCAATGAAAGAGAGCCAAGTCTTTTATGGAATATCTTTTAGATATCTGAAGGGTGCTATCATGCCTTCCTTCAATTGTTATTTCTCAAGGCTAAAATATCCCAACTCTTTCCATTTCTCTTCACAGACTGTTCAAGGATACACAGAGCACTTTGAAGTAATCAAGGGGTGGATACCCTTGCCCATCTCTGACTTATTGTACAGTAAATGTATTTCTATAAAGGTGTTCCTTACCAGACTTACTGCTGTAAATCCAGGGAAGCATCCCAACTGTAGACTTGTTCCTCAATCTAAAATAGGATAAACCTCAATCCCAAATGCAATACTGTACCCTACTTGCTAATATCACTTTCATCTTTATCATATTTCATTTCAGCTCACTTTCTCCCAATTATCAGACCTAGAGAAATTTCAGCAAGACCAGTTGCTTTCTTAATAGTGAATGGTAAAGAGTAATGGAGAAGATTCCAATGGTTTCAAATAGATGATGAATAGCAAAGGAGAAAAACTGGATATCTATGCGATACCACAAGTCAAGAATCAGCAACAGTCCAGTGCACCACCTAGAGGATTGGGCATAATATCTTAATGTCTTCTACTTTACAGTAAGCAGGCTTTTGAAAGAGTCATAGCATTAATCAATTGCACTATTTCTTTGAAGTTCTTGATTCAAAATATATTTTTGATTTCATTTGCATTCATTGCATTTATTGATTACATCCCTGCTCTGATTCCACTGATTTATTTTATGCATGAGAGAACCAATATATATGCATATAAAATGTCCCAACAGGATTTTATCTCACCCTATTTTAATAAAAAGATAAGTCAGGGCTTTCCTCTTGTTCAATTTTTACATTAATGACATTGTTCCAGCCTGAATTCATAATCATTTCCTCATTTTACTTGATGGATTCAAGGTATACTGATCATGATGCATGTATGTTAATGATACAGTAGTGATATTATGTTTCAAAATAAAGAGTGTTAGATTGACCACTGCAAAACAAAAGTGTTGAGGATAACCTACAGTAAAACCAAAGTAGTAAGATGTGGTTATGGCAGTACCAAGAACAAATGCCTTACAATAAAATAATGCTCCTCCTTTAAATATTTGGGCATTTCTTTCTATCACCTGAAGGTATACTGAAATACAGTGTTAACAACTGCCTAATTGCGTGGTTCAGATTATTATTCTACTCCAGAAAAGAGACAGTTAATTATCCCTACATTCAAAATGTTCCAGGGCAAGTATTTCCACAAATTGTAAGACAGAAATTTGAAATCAGAATAATATCGCCCAGCTATAAACAGTCAAAATTAATGTCTGCTGCATACTTAAGAATGGAGATGATACTGCTCTGAAACTTATTAAAACACACCTAAAATCACTAAACTTTTTAAGAAACCTGTTAGTCTCCCAGATGACTACTTACTATCTAGTTAGATTTTCTTACTGCCCTTATTGTGGAGGAAATCAGTGGGCAGGACATGTTCAGTCTTATATACTGCAAATGCCACTCAGGAGGAATTAAATCCTGAGATCGTGAAAGATGCATGATTGGCTCTGGAAGCAGAAGTGTAGTCTTCATTTATAGCTCAAGTTTCTCCCTTTCGTATCCTCATTTTAAGAAAAACAGATTCTATACAGTACCTATTCACTCTGATAAGTAACCTCATTTACCAAAGTACATGTCTAAATGATATTCTCATTCTTTCCTTGAAAGCAAATTCAACAGAATATCTAAAGAGTAGCATTTTTGTCCTAATGGCCAGAGACAGATGGAGAACATCACACATGATGTCCTATGCTGATCTTTTTATGATGTGATTAAGATAAAAACACACAGCCAAATTACTGACATGGACTGCAAAGTGAAATGGATAATTTTTTTACTAGAAGATGCGTTCTCTCATATTACATAGTGATCAAGTGGGCATTTCTATTTGACGTCTTTTAATATTGGAAACATTCAAAATATGTACCGATCAAACCTTCAAGATCTTTAGTTGGGTTGTAGTTTGGGGGCTAGTTTTACACATTTTTAGTCACATTAAGGTACTCCACAACATATGACCATAATTGAGCCAAAAATTATGTTGTTAAGTGAGACATTTGTTAAGTGAGTTTTGCTCTATTTTATGACATTTCTTGCCTCAGTCATTAAGTGAGTCACTGTAGCTGATAAGTTAGTCACATGGTTGCTAAATAAATCTGGCTTCTCCTTTGACTTTGCTTGTCAGAAGATCGCAACGGGGATCCCATGACCTTGGGACACTGCAACTGTCAAAAAATATGAACCAGTTGCCAAGCATCTGAATTTTGATCACATGGTCATGGGAATGCTGGAGGTCATAACTGTGAAAAACAGTCCTAACTCTCTTTTTCAGTGCCATTGTAACTTTGAACAGTCATTAAATGAACTATAGTAAGTCAAGGGCTACCTGAAATGGAATTTTGGACAAAATGTTAAGTTTGCTAAAAGTTTATTTGTCTTTCTCTCTCTGTATTATGCAATGTGTTATCATAATAATAAACTGAACTGACTTACATACTTAATCTACAACATAGGGTCCACAAGGCCAAGTCCAGTAATCCAAGAAGACACCATGGGTAATGGCAATTAATTCTACTAAGCAGAAGTGCTTCATTCACACCCTCCAATAAGGCAGTACATATCAGTGCTAATATTTTGGACAAAGCCCCTGTTTAAGTGGATCCAGAAAACTAGCATCATGAAAATGTTTTTGAAGTTATGATCTTACTACTACTTTCTTTCCCAGAAAAACAGTATTTGAGACAGCCAATAACTGTATTCAGGCAGCATATAAATGTTATAAATAAACAAACACAAATATCTTAGGTCAAGGGAGAGTTGCTTCAGGAAACATTTCATTATTAAATATTCCATTCCGTAGAATATCTCTAGTGAGATTGTTTCCACTCATATCTTAAGATTGCTTTTTTTAAAATCTCCTAATGAAAAGTAATTTTAATCAGTGCATCTTACATCATGTCCTTTCTATTTTATAATCTAATTCTCATTTTCTCAAAATTTAATTATACACCTATCTGATACAAAACAGTGGGAGTATTTGCAATCCAGGAATAGACTGAAAATTTGTGTGTGCATCTACTTACATGGATCCAAAAGCAAAAACTGCATACATTTAATATGAACCATCATCCAATAGGAGAGGTGCATTTAAAAAGCAGCCCACTCTATAGACTTCTGCATCCCACATGATATTGGTGTAATTATTTCTGGTAAAATAGTATCATGCAAGAACAAGAAAGTTTAAATTCCTCATGATATTAATGCTTTCATCTGAATCCTGAAATATTTTTTAAACTACCATTTGCAAGTATTAAATTTAAGAAAAGCATGGTATTTGAATGTTCTGGGAGCAAAAGGCAGAATTAAAAAATGGCTCGCCATTTGATTTTCTTTTAAAGCTATTTATTGATTTGTTTTAGTGTTTGAGAAAGTGACATATTGCTGGATAATTTAGTGAAGGGGACTAGTACTTAAAAAAAACAACACGACTGCTTGAAGAACAAGAGTAAAATGAACTCAAATCATTTAATAGCCATTCTTTTGTAAAATGTTTTCAAACATTTAGGGCTTGATTTTATTAAGAGTGCATTGGAATAGAAAAAGAATTTTTTATTATGGTCACAGATCAGAATTACAGATTGAAAAAAATTAAAAAGAGGGCTTCTTGTCATTTATTTCGCTGCGTTCTATCTACTTAATGCTTTTAAATCAGCAGTTTTACAGAAAATTACAATTATCTTTTAATATTTCTATTTTTATATTTTCAGCATCATATTTCAAAGCATATTTCATTCCTTCCTCCAAAAAATGTACTTAAAATTTAACCCCGTTCCTTTTGGATTTGACTACAGTAATTTTGTGGTGTATCTACCTTTATTTAAAGTCAGTTTGAACGCTATTTACAAGTATATGTTTAAATATAATTTCAATATTATTTCTCTCATTTTATCTACCATATTAATTTCAAATATATAAATAATCCCAGTTTTTGGAATTTTTTTAAAGGTTCTTCAATGATGGTAAAACTTTGACAAACACTGAAGAGCAGTCAGATTTTTTTTTTTTTTTGTTTCTCTTTGCTGAAATCTAATGGTCAAATAGATTTTGGCAGACCAGATCAGATAGCCCTTTCACAGAAAACCTTTTGTTTAATGGCTGTGTTTAAGTATTTTTTTCCCATTACTTTTCATTTCACAAATGTTCTCTTTAGTTTTACAGCATTTTTCCTATAAACTATGGCTCTGAAATATTGCTTAATGACTACTTCAGAACTATTACCTTATTCAGACTTTTAAAGCAAACAATGAAAAGTTATTTACTTATTTAACCATTTATAACCTAATACCTTTCTCTTTTCCTTTTCCCTTTTTTTGTAACAGTTGTAACAGTTGTATTAGTTTAATACAGTTTAATTTTAACAAATTAAATGTAACAGTTTAATTTTATCCATGTTCTAAATACTAAAAATATGTTTTACTTATGTTTTTACTTTGGTCATTCTGTGATATAATGAAGAGCAGTATCAAAACATAATATATTTGTTTTATGCTCCTTCAATGTCACAATTAAGCAATTAAAATTCAGAGTGATCTAACTATTATAAACTTAATAATAATAAACAATAAACATTGTGATACAATTAAAATTTCTATAGAAGTATAATTTGTATTACAGCATTTATAAAATTTTGATTACAGCAAAAACAAATCATATTTCTGTTAATAAAGGTATGCAATTTGATTCAATGAATGGTACATTAGTATCATTTATATATGCTTTATACTATTAAATGATGCCTCATCATTTATTAATATTGGGTATAGCACATGGAATAAAATTTATTTCAAACCCTTAGCTTCCAATCATATGTAAATGAAAGCTATTCCCATTGCTTTAAATAAACCTTAAAACATAATTTTCTTAGTGAATATTAAACTTGCATTTCAGTTCAAGATAAAATAAAATATTAAATACTTCAGAATGGTCCCTAGAATGGTTATGAATAATAAACCAAAATGTCTGAAATGTTAAAACATGTGCTAAATTAATTAATGAGAGAAAAACATAAATTTCAGACAACTCAAGTCATTACAAAAGCCCTCAGAACCAATGTTCTAATCCTGTTGTCAGCTGAAGCAACACCTTTTTATATTAATGTAATCTAGCATACTTCTGAATAAGATTTGTATTCTTACTGCTTTGAAAACACTGGATTTTTAAGATTCTACCGTGTTTCTCATAAAATAAGGCCGGGTCTTTTTTTTTTTTTGAGCCCCCAAAAAACAGCTAGGCCGTCTTTTCGTCTTAATTTTCCTCCCATGCGCAGCCTGGTAGTAGTGTGTGTGCGTGTGTATTTACACCCTTATCAGTGAATGGCCATGTTCCCATGACACCCACACAGCCAACCATTTTCCATCCTGTGCATCGTGCCAGCTCAGCCTGTGTGGGTAGTTCTTGGTCCAGTGCATTGGCAAACCTACAGAGCTCCACTAAGCGCCAAATTCGGCATGCCAAGTGGACATGCTCGAGCTTGGATCAAGCTGCAGCACTCGGAACCATTACTCAGGAGGCTGCTTTCTTAACCTGCCCTGCTGACTGCTGGGTCGCTTAGACCCCCCAGCCCCAGCAATGCCCGGCTTCCTGCCACTGCATGAGAAACAAAGGCAAGTGGACTGCCTTTCTGGCACTCCTGCCATGGCTGGCGCTCCACCAGCTCCTCTTCCCCCAGTGTGAACATCAGCCGACTGGTCTTGCACACCAATTTTTTTCTACCTTCCCTAACCTCCTGGGATTTCCCCAAGTCTCTTAGCTGGACCTTTGAGAATGTAGAATGTAGTTGCGCCATTCAGGTGAGGTGGCCATGACCAACCTTCCCCGACTCTTCCCTCGACAAGTTATCTTCGGAAGTCCGAGGGTTGTTTTCCAACCCATAGACTCCAAGCTCGCAACAGGGCATGGGACCACCAAGGGCCCAGGCAGCCCCGTCAAGTTTCAGGCACTCCCAGAGATGCACAGTATACAGACTCTCTGCTTACAGAGCTGCTGCCAAAGTATACACAATGGTGCCTGCACGCGCTTGGAAGGCCGAAAGCGCAGCCAAGTGGGGGCTGCTTGCTGTTGCACTGGGGCCCAGCAAAGCTGGAATCTGACACCTGCTGAACAAACCTAATGAGCAGCCTCACCCGTGCTTGGGAGGGAAAGGAGCTGGCAGAGTGAACTTCTCTTCCCCCGAGCGCAGGCGAGTCTGCTCATTGGTTTGTATGGCGGGCAGAGGATTCCGGCTCTGCAGGGTGCAGGAGCAAAAGCATGCAGGCCTGGCTTGGGCACCACTTGGCTGCACTTTCAGCTTGAAAGGTGTGGCCAGCAGAAGGAGGCGCTGCTGCTGTGTAAGGTAAGAGCAGCTGGTGGTAGGGCTGGAAGCCAGGCTGAGCAGGGCAAGTGAGCTTGCAGTCCCCGAGAGGAGTGGGACATATGGGCTGGGCTAGATTGCCGCTGCACCTGCTTATGCCCAGAGCAAAGCGTTGGTCAAAGGTTGATGCGCCAGCAGCAGGCTGGGCAGCTCACTCCTCTGTGGTTCTGCCAGAGGCATCTCTGCTGAGCCCTGTTCTGGCTGCCTGGGGGGATATAGATGGAGTCTGTTTTAAAGTCAGCTCCCATGCTGGGGCTATGGCAGAGGAGGGGGGAGCCAGTGCCCTTTGCGCAGATGGGAAAGTGGAAGCACTCTTGGTGTGGCCCCGTCTTTCCTGCACAAGAGCCCCCGGCAGCAAAGGTACTTGGTGGGAGTAGGGAGCTCCGCCATGATCAGCCATTAGGAGTGGCTGGTGGCGAGGCATGGCTGCCTGTGGACCACTCCTAATGGCAAGTTCCTCCCCCCCCTCCCCCCCCATTTCGCATGTTTTAAACTAGGCCTAAATTTGGGGGGAGGGGCTTAATTTAACCTTATGCCTAGAAAACATGCTGGGTCTTCCTTTTGGGGGATGCCGTATTGTTGGAGAAACATGGTGCCAGTGTTGACAACAAGATTTACAACACTGTAAATGTAATATTTGTGGTCCTTATATAATCCAGCATGAATAGCTTTATCTGGTAATACATTTGCCCTTATAGAATACAGGTAGTCTTTGACTTACAATCACAATTGAGCCAAACATTTGTACTGCTAAACAACACTATTTCTAAGTGTGCTTTGTCCTATTTCATGATCTTTCTTGCCACAGTTGTTAAGTAAATCTGGTTTCCCCCATTGATTTTGCATGCCAAAAGGTCACAAAAGGCAATCACATCACATGACCCCAGAACAATGCAACAGTCATAAGTACATGTTAGTTGCCATGAGTCTGAATTTTGGTCACATGATCATGGGGATGCTGCAACTGTCATGTGTGAAAACCAGCCATAGGCCACTTTTTTCAGTAGTATTGTAACTGTGAATACTAAGCAAATGATTTTAAGTTGGGGTCTATCTATATAGAATGTCTAACTGATAAGCAACTGATAACAGGGTGATTTATGAAATGTATTGGTAGCTCAGAAGGAAATACACATGAGATACAGGACTGAAAAGGGTGAGAAGAGAAGAGGAGAAACATATGCATTAAAATACTATTTAAAATATTGATTAGAATCAGACTGAGTGTGCATTACAATCATATTCTCTTACCTTGTTTCTTTTGAAGTATGCTCTCCGGCAAGCTGCAAAGCATTTTTCACTGCAGAAGCATTTCACTTCACTCCCCATACTCAGAGAATAGCGTTTGATTCCCACTTTCTGGCACCAGGCACACATGATTTGTACATTTGATATATCATCTTCTGCAAAAAAGGACAAGGAGGGTATTTGTATCAAAAGAAGCATTGTGTCAAACATCCATAAAAGATGAATTTTAATTTCTACCTTTTTACAAACATAGATGTTTGCACCTTTTGAATTTTCTGCTAATTTCTAAACCAGATGGCAAAGAATCCCTTATTGTTTAATTAAATCGAAAGTACAGCTATTTTGTAAATAAACAGCTTGGACATGTTGCAACTTTAAGATCTTTTAGTATTTTGGAAAAGCTCTGGACTTTTTATATTTATTCCCATGCCCACCCCAATTAATTATAATTCCAGGCAGTAACAACAGCATCACCTGCTTATAAAGATTATAAACTCATTTCTATTTCATCAGTTTTTCTTTTTTATCACCTGCTTATAAAGATTATCAACTCATTTCTATTTTATCAGTTTTGTTAGTGTGAATATTTATAGAAAAAAGGAGGGAAATTGCATTAGTAAACGCCATACTATCTACATGCATTGAAGAGCAGCTAAATAAATACTTATAATTAAATAAATACTCATATCTAATGGCCTAAGCGCCAGAGCTCACTATCACAGCATTGTCAAAAAGGCATTAATAATTGTAAATCTAATCTTACGAAGCTTCTCCTCTGGAAATATTGAATTGTTAACTAGGGCATACAAAACTTTTGCTAGACCAATACTTGAATACAGCTCATCTGTCTGGAATCTGCACTGTATATCAGACATTAATACAATTGAGCGAGTCCAGAAGTATTTCACGAGAAGAGTACTACACTCTTCTGCTCGCAACAGAATATCCGATATCACCAGACTTGAAATTTTGGGCTTGAACAATCTTGAACTATGCCGCCTACAGTTGGACTTAAGTGTAGTACACAAAATTATCTGCTACAATGTCCTACCAGTCAATGACTACTTCAGCTCCAACCGCAACAATACAAGAGCACACAATAGATACAAAGTTAGTGTTAACCACTCCAAACTTGACTGTAGAAAGTACGACTTCAGCAACAGAGTAGTCAATGCCTGGAATGCACTTCCTGACTCTGTAGTCACATTCTCAAACCCCCACTCCTTTAATCTCAAACTATCCACTATTGATGTCACCCCATTCCTAACAGTTCTGTAGGGGGCGTGCATAAGTGCATCATCATGACTCCCATCCCTGTCCTATTTTCCCCATTTAATCATACCTATTTTCTGTATTCTTACTCATGTTTATACTTATACCTATTATTTTGTAAGCGATTGACAAATCAAATAAATAAACAGATAAAATACTTAAGAATTTTAGGCTAAGTAGACTCACTGAAGAAATGAATACCCATTCTTTTATGACAGGGGTCTCACTCACAACTCACAACCCACTTTTTGGATGGTTTGCTCTTTAGTGACAAATAGAGCAGGCAAGTAGGGCAATAGCTTGCTCAACTTTTAACTCTGCATCAAGGTATTGTGTGTATGGAGATTCTCAAGTCATCCAGGTCATGGTTGTCCCAAAGGTGCTTTTTCAAGAGGCAACTGGACCTTCTTGTTTTTCTTTGAAGACATTTTGTTTCTCATCCAAGAAGCTTCTTCAGGCTTACAGAAGCTAAACATCTTCAAAGAAAAACAAGAAAATCCAGTTGCCTCTTGAAAAAGCATATTTGGGGCATCAAGGTCTTATCACAGCTCAGGCCAGGGCCAATCTGGTTTCCACTAGCAGAGACCATGTCAGGAGTGCTTCCTTGTCCCTATCGCTTGGCAGGATCACCATGCTGTGCTTGTGCTGGGTTGCCTATTCTCCTAATTCAAGTTTAGCATGGTGTGCTGAAAGATGCTGCTGCTTCTAGCTTCTGGTGTTGGAAGAAAAAAAGTAGCATAAGGAAGAACAAGTGATCCCACATGCGCTGCCACTTGTCATTGTCCTGAAGAAGCTCTGTGGTTTCTACACAGCTCTCCCTTTAATAGTCAGTCTTCTTTATTCTAGCATAGGCTGGTAATAGCCTAGCCTCCTCTGGACAGTAAGTTAAGACCTGGTATGCAACAGACCCGCTGTGTAGATAATATCTGAATTCTAAAATAGTTGCATTGAAAAATACCAAATGGCAATTGATTTTTTTCCTTATGCATTTATTTAATCAATTTTTACCCTGCTTTTGATTTAAAAGTCATCTGAAACCAAGTTAAATCTGCAGGAATTAGGTCTTGTGAGAGAGCCCCATGTGCCAAATTGAAGACAAAGTTGCTTCCTCCCCCACTTTCTGTCCTGAGATTCACCAATATCATTTTTATTTCTTGGCAGAACTGGAAATATTTTCCAAGAATAGTTCTTGCAACACTCGTCTGAGCGGATAAATCCTGCCCAGTTTCATATAATTAGGTTTCAAGAGTTTCATGCCATTATTCAACAACAAGCAAAGCAAGTAAAGAAATATTAACCACAGAAGCAGCCAGACAAGTGGCCAATGTAAAATAGCTAAGAAGTATGTTTTTCATTTACAAAAAATCATTTAATAAGTGCATGTTTAAAATAATACAGTGGTATTTTATTTCTTCATTCCTTAATTTTTTACCAGTTAGAGAATTTTTCCAAATATGTGTTAATATTATGATATTTATAAAGAAGCCTTGTAGTTAAGATAAACATGGTATTGCTCTTGATAGTTATAGGTAGTCCTCAACTTGCGACCACAATTGAGTCCAAAATTTCTGTTGTTCAGTGAGACATTTGTTAAGTGAGTTTTGTCCCATTTTACAACATTTCTTGCCCCACAGTTAAGTGAATCACTGCAGTTGATAAGTTAATAATCCAGTTTTTAGGTGAATCTGGCTTCCCCATTGACTTTGCTTGCCACAAAGTCACAAAAGGTGATCCCATGACCCAGGGACACAGCAATGGTCATAAATATGAACCAGTTGCCAGGCAACTGGATTTTTATCGTATGATCATGGCGATGCTACAAGGGTGGCAAATGTTAAAAACAGTCATAAGTCTGAGACATGAGCCACGGTTAAAAATGAAACTATGTTTTAAACATCAAAGAGTCAGTTCTTGTCCTGCCTTAGCCATGAAACCCAGCTGGGTGACCTTGGGTCAGTCACTCTCTCTCAGCCTAATCCACCTCACAGGGTTGTTGTGTGGGAAAAATAGGAAAGGAGAAATGATATTTGATATGTTTGCCCCTTTGAGTTATTTGTAAAAATGATAAAGAGAGGATACAGATAAATAAATAATAATACATTGGAAAGAAAGAAAGAAAACTTGGAGAATTGGTGGTATTATCATTGCTGTCTACCACAGTTCTATAAGAAAGAGAGCAAATTGCGTTTAGGCTGATTTTATAGCCCCTACTAGATTTTCAAAGAAAACATTTCCCAGCAGTAAATCAATTCAGCAGCAATATTATCGACAGCTTGTTATCTAACAGTTTAATTTTTGGACAGCTCTTTTTACTTAAGGACATAGTAAGCCTAGATTTGATTTGCTGCCTGTTTCTGAAGAATTAGCACAACATAAGAAAACAATCTTTTTCTTCTAAAATCTGACTCTAGCTTCATGTTTTTTGCAATAACACATTTTTGTCAGGGATAACAAAAAGGAAGAATATGAGCGACAAAGAGAAAAAAATGTGGAGGAATACTGTATGTGGCTAGTTGTTTAACCTATCAATCTTGTGAGGCTTTTGTATTTGAAATATTTGTAGAGTACTGTCGTATTCCTTCTCCACTACCTTTTTTGCAAAATTAAATATATGTACATAGTCCCAGAAGCCAGGGACCATGATACCAAAAGCCATTTGCTCTTGCTAAAGTTAAATTGAAGCTTGCTGCCCCCTCTAAAACCGCACAGCATCCAGAGTCCAAGATAGAATCTCTACAGCATCACTTGGGTGGCTAGGGATGGAAATGTGACGCTGGCTATCATCAACATACTGTAATATCTCACTCCATGCTTTCAAATGATCTCAGCCATCACTTTACTGTGGACCTTAAAGAGGAGCACACACTACTTTTTCATCTTTACCAAGCACTAGCTAAATCCAGTTTCATGGCAGAAGTCACTAAGAAAAATCATTGTTCAACTACATTCCATCAGGCCTGAAAAGCAAAATGAAGCTCAGGATCTTGCGACTGAGATGGATAGAAATAAGACAATGGAAGGTTTATTTACCTTCAAATACATTTGAACTTTGTGGGCCAGCATCCTATAGCATTGAAGAAATAGCCTGACTAAATTATATTTCTTACCTTTGAGACTGGGTAATTCAATGTGTGGAAGAGGGTGAAAGTCCTTTTATTCAAAAGAGGGACATAGAAGATCCAATACACAACAAACCAACCATTGCAATATCAAATCCATAGAAGATTATAGAGTAAATAATGAAGAGATTCATTAGTAAGCATTTGAAAATAATTTGGTTATCACTAGAGAGTCAATAATAGATGGATTTGTGAGGTATAAGTGTCCCAGACTAATGTTAACTTATTGATATGGGCATTTTCTTAGTAGTTCATAATCTGAATCTTGTAATCATAACACATACCTTGATTTCAACAAAACATTTGAAAAGCATGATGAGATATTCTGATTAGCAAACACTTAGGGATGAACTGGATGGCAATATAGGTAGTCCTTGACTTAGAACTGTTCATTTACAGCACTGATGATGTTACCTAGTTAGGGTAATGAAATCCCAGCAAGAAAATAAGCAAATTCAGAGACCACCAAGGACCCCTCCCTGTTCATTTAGTAACTCTGAAATATAATGGCACTGAAAAAGTGGCTTATGACTGTTTTTCACATTTATGACTATTGCAGCATCCCTACGGTCACATGATCAAAATTCAGGTGCTTGGCAACTTGACAGTTACACTGTCCCAGAGTCATGTGACCACCATTTGTGGTGGTCTTCCATTTTTCCATCTCAGATTTATGATTCTTTTATTACATTTTTTTAAATGTCCCATGTGCACTGGATGCTCCATGAAGATTCTAGTTCTAATAACTAAAGAATAATCTCAAATAAAGAAATTAAAACAAATAAAAGAAAAAGAAAAATCTGACCTATATTGATATAAACTAGATTCTGACATTCTTTTATCCCTGGCTGTTAATTTCTGATTCTTACCATTCCTTATTTTTATACTCTGCTTTGCATAACCCTGCTTATTCCAAAATATAACAACAATAGAGTAGGCATGATGATAAAGTATGTATGGAGTAAAAGGAAATCTAAATTACTCAATATATATATTTAATTATGAGGAAAAATAGTGAAATAAAATAAAAAATAGTGAAATGAAAGAATGGGAAATGGTCTTATGACACAAATAATTATTTTAGATAATTAAAATTATAATTGATTTTTTAATGCAAGGAAAAACTTGCAAAGTACTTACCAAGTAATTTTTCAAATTGCTAAATTATGCTTCTTTCAAACCATTCCAATCAACCTGGCCTACTAACATGAGCTCTACTTCAATATATCACACAGTTGGATCACAACAGCTAGTAATTGTTAGCTCTGGAGTTATTGGTGCTTTCTGAACTTGGCTGTTTGCTTGCAGGCATTTCATTACCCAACTAGGTAACATCATCACTGCTTATAACTGTCTGCCTTTTGTTTTCTTTCAATCTTGGTGTTTTTATTGCCTTAGCTATTCAAGTGGTCACAATTGCCAATAGCCTGGAATAAGGTACCCTTAATGCATCTTACAGTAATTTGTTACTCAATGTTTCCATTAGCAAAAACACTCATACACTTATACTGAAACATAGGATCACAGATACAATAGAAAGATAAAATAGACAAAAATTTGGAATCAAATGGTATCAGTGACACATAAAGAGCATAAAAGTGTTAACAGTAAATTACTGTATTTATTATAGATAAAAAAGGAGAAAGTGCACTATTTAAAAGGTATTTCTTTACAATAATTAATCCTGCCAAGGATTATCACTTGTAGGTAGACAATGATCAGAATATATCAGCAGGCTTAATTTTGCAGAAGTTTGCAGCCTGAAGTTTGCAGAAATAAGAATTACAAATCTTGTTAAGCAGAGGCCACAGAATGTTGAATTTCTTGGAATTTTTTTTTTTACCTGGTTCGCATCCTCAAACAACAAAGACCAACCAGAAACATTTTGCAACTGGTTGGCCTCACTTGTTTCCCTTTTGTCTTTTTCTAAGCATCAAAGCATGATTAACAATGAACACAAATATTATGAATGGTAGGAACAAGCTCTAAATCTATACCTCAACTGGAGTGAATCTGGATTTATTTCTCCTTTACAAATAAGACAGATTTTCAGTGAAACTAAAAATCTAGCCAATATTTCAGAGCAGCCTGACTTTCTTTATAAAATGATATGTCCCTTCCAACTTATCTTCAAGAAAAAAGCTATTCCAACTAAAAAGTTCTTCATCATAAAATATCATGTTTATGTGTTGAAATGAACAGGAGATATTCAGTAATCCTGGTTCTAACTACAGTAGTCCTCGATTTACATTCACAATTGAGCCCAAAATTGTTGTTAAGTGAGACAATTGTTAAGTGAGTTTTGCTGCATATTATGACCTTTCTTGCCACCATTGTTAACTGAATCATTGCGGTTGTTAAGTGAGTAACATGGTTGTTAAGTGTGTAACATGGTTGTTAAGTGAATCTGGTCACAAAAGGTGACCTCCAGGACAATGCAACCATCATATATATGAGTCAGTTGCCCAGTGTCTGAATTTTGATCACATGACCATGGGGATTGCTGGAACAGTTGTAAGTATGAAGAAAATTGTAAGTCACTTTTTTCAATGTCATCATAACTTCAAACAACCACAAAATGGACTGTTGTAAATTGAGGATTACCTGTATCATAGATGTATACAAAATAAAGTTCATCTAAAATTATTACTCTGGAAGGTTTTCAGAACCACTGATACAATTAATATCATTTTTGTGTGCCTGAAATCTAGAACAAGTTTGTTTATCTCTAGCCAAAAAAATAAAATCTTCATATTAATATCCTCAAAATGAGCTACACCAGAGTAAAATCTTTTTAGTTACCTACCACTTTTTCTATGATGCTGTCAAAACATATTTAGAACAGCATGTGTTAAAAAATGCAAACGCAATTTTGGAAACACAAACAATAAAATATCTGCACTGTTTATCTCAATAAACATCTGTGCTGTTGTAAACAAAACAGTAATATCAACGCAAATTCCTTGCTGTTGGAGGACTAAAATGATTGCATCTATTATTCAGAGTTTTTCAGGGCGTTCTGAGTTATATTTCCTACTCCAAGGTTATAACTTTTTAGGTGGAAATGGGTCAAAACTAAACTGTTGTAGAGACAGTTATTACTGTCTCCTTATTGTTTACCAGCCTTTGTACATTTCTCAATGAACAATGCAATAAACACAGTGTTCACAGTGTTAAATCATGCTCCCTGTGGGATCTGTCTGTATAACAAGATAAAATTATCACATTATAATAACTAAATATGCAGCAGGCAAACGCATGCTTCAATTAATCATCAAAAGTTTGCAGTGTCATTTTAAGTCTTAATTAAGAAGAACGTTCAATGACTTTCCGGTCTACACCATCACTAGCTGCTTTTCTATTTAAAATGAATGATTTACTGAAGAGTCTGCCAACCAAAAAGTGAAGAAAAGTCATTTTGGCTAACTTGTCCGCAAATTATATTCCATCCTCCCCCACTTTACTCAGTAAGAATACCATCACCACCAGGAAAGAATTTTAGAATTTAAAACAAATAAATTCTAGCAAATGCTAATTTGTTTAAAAAAAACTACATATACTAGGTCTCATCTTTTTCCTTAAAAAAATAGTGCACAGTTAAGTTTTTTTTTCATTATAATACCATTTTAAATTATTTCAATAAACTTACTGCAATTTTTGCAGAAGAGTTTGCCAGAGAAACTTCAAGATGAAAGGTATAGATGCGTTTTATCATTAAGTAAGATTAACAATTGTTCTAACACATCAAATTCAGTCCAACTTAAATCAGATTTTAAACTATTCTAATATAATTCCTATGATGTTTCTGCGTATTTGAAATATATGTAAATATCCAGTATTGTAGAAGGAAAAAATAATTTTAGTCAATGAACACCTTCCTTCCCCTCCCCCGCCCCCCCCCAGTCCCTGGGCACCCACAAAAGCCTCTTAAGCCAGAGGGTTATTTTCAGAAAAGCATGAACCATTTTTATGCTATAACATTCTGGCAGTAACTGACTGGTTATGATGTATGATGCCAGTCAAATATTGTACAGATCACCAGGCAATGATTCCATTTTCATCCGGATTGGAAAGTAATCTGGAGAAATGGTTTGCAGTTCTCCATTTATCTGCCTATCTATCTATCTGTACCCTTTCGGAGTAAGCAATGTTATACAATTCTTCCACCACCACCCCGTCTCTCTCTCTCTCTCTCTCTCTCTCTCTCTCTCTCTCACACGCAAACACACACTTAAGAATTATAAAGCCAAATAAATTAATGTTTGCTATGGGACCCGAGCCCAAATGTGTCTAGTTTTTATTTGCTTACACCTAATAGACAGATTCTTGTCAAACTAAAGCTATAACCTTCTAACCTAGTAGACATACCCTGGAACATTCTAGGGTGTGGCTACCCTAAAACATTTCCTCTCTCTCCCATCCAATTCAGGATCGCACAGTCTCCTATCTTGGGTTCTTCTCTGGAACATGTTGTTTCCTCCCTCAGAAACCATGGTGCAATTGCTCAGATTCCCCCCCACACACACACACTTCTCCTTCAGCTGTATATTCCAACACAGCTTTGGAGTAGAGGAGGTTTTCTGTTTTTAATTCAAAAGCTTATTTTCCTGGAAGTATGAAACTATTGCACAACCCAGGAAAAGCTATAACTTCTTTAAGAAGGCACTAATAAAAGTGGCACCTGCGTTTTCAGTTTCAGATCTCTCACATCTGACCAATCTTTGTAAAGATCCTTCTTTCCTTCTGTCTACACAGTGCTTCAGACAGTTCTTCTTGTTCTTTAAATTTTTTCAGATCTCTCCTTTTGAGGATCTCATCATCTCCTACAACTATCTTTGTACAATACTTCCTCTTAACCCATTCATGCTTCCTTCACAAACTGGTTTTTACAATTTATTTATGTATCTATTTATTCATTTTCTCTATATGACCAAGCCATCTTTATGTAGCTTTTTGTACTGGTCATTCGCTTTATAGTCACTCAGCAACCTTTACAAAGTTTTTATTCTTGACTCTATCTCTTCTTTTTTTAATCACAGACACTTCTTAATTATTCCTTCCTGAATTTAACATGCTTTTCTGTTTGTCTGGACAAAACAAACTCTTAACTTATGTATAACAAAATGGGCAGAATCCTGAAAAAGATTACAAACCATACACTATCTGCATCCTATTACTTCTCCATCCAGTTTACCAGGTAAATATTGGTAAATATTCTATCAATTACACAAATCCCTGACAAAATTTATTTACTATGGATTTTGATATATTCATTTTATGTTCATGTTCCTCCATCACACAGTCCAGTTAGCACTAACTACAAATCATTTGTGTTTTCAATGTACAACTTGGTCCTGTCTATACGTAAATTTACATACATATTCATATCTCAAATCAACATACTTTACATATTTATTACAAATTTATTCATAAACAGGTAGTCCTTGAGTTACGACTACAATTGAGCGCAACATTTATGTTGCATTTGTTAAGTGAGTTTGCCCCATTTTACAACTTTTCTTGCCACAATATCTGTATATTAGGCATTCAGAGAAACATCACACATTCTGGCCCTACTCCCTACTCACTGTTTAATCATCTCCTGAGCATTCCATTTATCCAGTGCTTGCTTTACTTCCCTCATCCACTATTTTTAAATGACTTTAGAAACTCCATATTTGTACAAAACATTCCATAATACAAGCCTATTCTCTTTCTTAAATGCAGTAACACAATATCAAACTATATATATGTGTGTGTGTGTGTGTGTGTGTGTGTGTGTATTTTCTTTCAGTTATGCATTTGTGAATGATCTGCTGAAGAATGAAAATGTGGTCTTCACAGCTTTTGCCCAGATAATTCCACACTACATTCCTCAGGTTTTATTCATTGAGTGGTGCAGTGGCCTAGAGTGGGAGCTCTTGCCTCATAATCAGGAGGCTATGAGTTTGATCCTAGGCAGAGGCAGATATTTCTCTCTCTGGTACAATGAGAATATATCTGCTGAACAAAACTGCATTTGTGACAGGAAGGGCATCCGGCCATTAAACACTCAACTCCATTCAGTTGCCCCAACTCCACCTTGCAAGGGATTATGGAGTTGTTAAATGGAGATGATTCTCCAAGTTTTATTCACTGTCATGTCTCATACGCTTTCAAACAGAATTTTGCCAAACATCTTCTCAGCATACTTAAGACATTAATCCCCCTAAATTTTTTGCGTTCACTCTTGGTACCTTTCAGTTTGTATACTGGAACAGTGATGGCATTCTCCCAATTGATAATGCCCCCTTCATAGATATATGAACCTGATGAGAGAGGACACATAACATTTTACAGTACAGTAAAGAGACGTCAATATGCTCACTATACTAAGCACGGTTGAGGTGTTGAGGTAATACTGAGTACCCTTGAAGAAGCTGAAATTAAATCCAGATAATTGAATAGTGTTGTTTACTGCATCAGTTAAAACAGTTGGTTGTAAAAACATAAAGATAACCATGCTTTGGTTACATGATGGCTAGACTATTACTATACATTATTTGGGACTAGCCTTGAACAGCTTCAAATAGTTTAAAATGATGTTATTACATTGCTAACCTGTATATCATATTATTATCATATCATATTCTAAATTTTAACCTGAGTTGCCAGTTGCTACCTGGGCTCAATTCAAGGTTGTGATTTTATCCTTTAAAATCATAGATAATTTCGAGCGAAACTCTTACTAAATGGATCCAAAGTAATATTAGTGGGAAAAGCATTATATCAGTAACATTATGCAATTTGCTAGATGTTGCATAAATATAAGTAGAACAGCTATCATGTTTGGTAGATGCAACACTTAGCAAAACAAAGGTATAACATACTGTACTTTGAAAATGTTCATGAAGGACCAAGCAGAGAGGAACTATGGAAAAAGATGGTTTTGTTTACTTTCCCAAAACCATGAAAATTGATTATGTAATACTTCCTTTTTCTTTTTAAAAGAAGAAAGAAATAGAATAAGAGAAGCATGTAACTATATCGGCAAAACTTCAGTTTTCAAAACTCCATAAAAATGATAAAATTACAAAAATAATTATGAGAAGTAGAAACTTCTAATAGATAATATTTCAAGTACAGAAACTGTGACAAATAGACAACATTTGAAGTGACAAAATGTATTTGAGTCTTGGGGATTTTTCCACCTCTTTTTCCCTGAAATTAGTTAAAGACAAAGTTCAGAATAGCATGTTTCACAATATACGTCTGTATCCAGCAACAACTTTTGCCTTTCTGCTTCTCCTAAAAAGCCAAAAATAAATAAGCTATATTCCTTAAGAGTTTAGCAGAAGCCCCATTTACAAAAAAACTAAAAGCATGTTTTGAATAAATGTATACATGTCTAAATAAACAATATATAATTTTACACACTAATACTTTCTAGAGTAAAAATAAGTAATATATTTAATAAAATAATAAATCTGTTATACCACTATAAAAGACAAACGCATTCATAGAAACCAAAGTTTTCATCCGATTAACTAAATTAATGTCACAATGCAAACTCTACCCTTAACTATATGCACATAATGCACAAAACAAGCAACACAACCTCACTACCAGTATATTTGTTCCAACTTGGCAGTACAGAATGCCCATGGTAAAAAGTAGTACTTTTTATAAGTACTTTTTTATAAGTACTTTTTACATATATATAGTAATTCCCACATCCCTCACTGTGGCCTCATAAAATATTGCTTCAAAATTTCCAGAAATTAAACATCTCTAATATAAAGGCTTTCACAAGTAATCTAGACTGTGGATTTCATTTGATAAAATGGGAGATAGGAACATACTACTTTTAGTTATCATTTTATGTCGCGCGTATGAGAATCATCATTTATTATTTATATCAGGCTAATTTTACACTGGACATTACAAAACTGTAGTGGCCAGTGTAAAATTAGCCTGGTATAAATAAATAAATGATGGTTTTATTCTTTACAAAAATGTAAAAACAAACACCACTGTTTTCTGAAAATTCTAGTGCCCCTCCATACTCAGCATTTAAAAGAGTTTTTCTATACCATTGCAACATGAATTATTGTTTTCATGCATCCTCTAATACTCCTGTTCTTAAACTAGCCTTGATGAAGATATAGTTTTGCACATTGCTGACCTTAAGCAAAATAATATAAGGTAGGAAACCTGAAGGTAAATGTTAACATGAAGAAAAAAATGACACCAGGAAGGAGATAAGCCTCAAATAAGGGGGTATCATTTACATATATTTGCCCATATAACTTTGAATTTGGATTTCTCCTTTTTATACAGGTGGTTCTCAACTTACAACAATTGGGACCACAATTTTTCATTGTCAAAAAATGCAATAATAAACTATTACCACATCATATGACAATCCCTTCAGAATTGGTTGCCATTGTTAATTGAATCCCACAGTGGTCAGGTAAGGCAACTTCCTGCTGAATTATCACAAGCAAAGTCAGTAGGAAGCCAGCAGGAAGTTTCAAATCCCAGGTTGGCAGGCAGATAAGTGGCTGCTGCCAGATAGGAGGGATTGGGGGAAGGAGAGCAGGGATACAGAGGAAGTTCAGGGAGCATGTGTGGTGGTGCACAAGAGGTCAATGCAAGGTAAGATGCTGGGGAGAGTTGCTGGGGAGAGTATGAAGGTGGGCAGAGACTATCCACAATGACTTGCAATCTTCCCTGCTGGGTTCCCCATTGATTTTTCTGGACAAACTGGCACAGAAAGTTACAAATGATGATCAAGTGATTGCAGAGTGCTTGGCAACTGGTCATAAATGCAAATGGGTTGCCAAGCGTCAAGGTTCACAAGAAGTATTAGTATCACTTTATCAAATCTTAATAAGGCCATATCTGCATTGAATTTCAGTCACCACATTATAAAAAGATATGAGACTTTGGGAAAAATGCAGAAAAGAGCAATGAAGATGATTAGGGGCTTAGAAACTAAAACAGGGGTCCCAACCCTCAGGCTGTGACCCACTAATGAGTCTTTTGGAACCGGGCCACAGAAGTGGCAGATGAGAACACGTGGGCACATCCCCATTTGCATGAGCAGCAAGCGAGTGTGTGATTGCCCATTACCTTGTGAAAAACCATCCCCTCACCCACCCACCCACCGCCAATCTGCAAAGCTGGAAAGATTGGAGAACTCTGGGCTAAAATGCATGAAGAACAGTTGCAGGAATTGGGCATGTCTAGTGTCATGAAAAGAAGGACCATGGGTAACATGATAGGAGTGTTCCAATATTTGAAGGGCTGCCACAAAGAAGAGGGGAAGGATCAACCTATTTTCCAAAGCACCTGAAGGCAGGACAAGAAACAAGGGATGGAAACTAATCAGGCAAAGACGCAACCTAGAACTAAGGAGCAATTTCGTAACAGTGAGAACGGCTTGCCTTCAAAAGTTGTGGGTGTTTCATCACTGGACACTTTTAAGAAGAGACTGGACAGCCACTTGTCTGAATTGGTAAAGCTTGAGCAGGGGGTTGAACTAAAAGACCTCCAATCCAAGGCCTCTTCCAACTCTATTATTCTGTATTCTGTAAGATTAAGATCATATGATCAGAGGGGTGCTACAACAGGCCTAGCTTCAGGGACTGATTATAAGTTGTTGTTCAGCATAATTTTGAACAGTCACTGAACTCATAGTTGTAAGTCAAGGTCTACCTATACAACAAAACAAACCTGGGCTGCTCGCATTCATATATGCTTTGAACCACTAATTTTAAATCCAGCCCTTCTAGACCAAACATTCTCAAATTGTGAGGTATATTTCCCTTGGAGAGGGCAGACAGAGTCCAGGGGATATTTGAAGAACCTTTTTGTAACATTGTTTATTGCCGCAATAATCCATCTTTCCCCGAGTTTCACTGTACAGGTAGTCTTTAACAACTGCCTTGTTTAGCAACCATTCATAGTTATTGATAGTAATGAAAAAGCAAGTTTATAACTTGTTCCCATACCTATAACTGTCACAGCACACCCACTGTCATGTGATTGAGGTTCAAGCTCTTCACAACCAGTAAGCATTTCCAACTCTTGTAGTGTTCCGTGATTATGTGATAACCATTTGCATGTTTCACAGCTAGATTCCAACAAGCAAAGTCAATGGAGAAGATGGCAATAAAATTGCAAAGTTGCAGTTACATGATGTCTTACTTAACAACCATGGGTGATTTGTTTAATTACTGCAGGACAAATGAAGTTGTAAGCCTGGCAGGGTTACGTCGTGTTTTCCATAACAACATCACTTAGCAATAGAGCTGATGGTCCCTATTATGGTTCTTATGTGAAGAGGCTACCTGTATTGTTCTCATTGTTCATTTTATTCATTCTGGATTTTTAAGGGTATTATGCACATTAAAAGGGGACATGGTAGATCAGTGGCTAAGATGCTGAGCTTGTCGATCAGATAGGTCAGCAATTTGGTGGTTCGAATCCCTAGCACCATGTAATGGCTGAGCTCCTGTTACTTGTCCCAGCTTCTGTCAATCTAGAAGTTCAAAAGCATGTAAAAATGCAAGTAGAAAAATAGGGACCACTTTGGTGGGAAGGCAACAGCATTCCATGCACCTTCGGTATTTAATCATGTTGGTTACATGACCACAGAGACTTCGACTTCGTTACGGAGATGAGTACTGCCCTGTAGAGCTGGAAACAACCGGCACATATGTGCGAGGGGAAACTTTACTTTACCTTTATGTCCATTAAGATTACACCAAAGGCATGTGTGATAGCAAACACTTTAGGAAACATGTTCTAGTTAGAAGTCTGAATCTTAAGAACACATTGAATTTTATTGTAGCCTAAAACAGAGGTCCTCACCCTCGGGCTGCAACCTGGTCCTAGGCTGTGGCCTGTTTGGAATTGGGCTGCGCAAGCCACAGGTGAGCTTGCAAAGCTGCATTTTCCCAAGTAGCGCACATGTGTGAAACAATCCCCTCCCCCCCCCCCACTGCCGCCACTGCCGCTGCCAGTCCACAGAGCTGGAAAGGTTGGGGACCGTTGGTCTAAAAGATTGCAGCTGTATATAGCTCCTAAATTATTTCACAAAACTTTAAAAACCTTTTTGTTAAATATTGATATTTAATATTGATATTATAATAAGTCTAAATCTGCAGATTTAACCAGACATTGTTAATGTAGCAGTGGAAACAAACCCAGATCTCTTTAGAGCAAGCCAGCATGGTAGATGACAATAGATCGTGCAGTTGTAATCAAAAAACATTTCAGGTCACATTGTCCACCCCTGTTCTAAAGAAAAGGATTCTTCTGACTGTAAGTTGAGGCAGTTCTCAACTTATGACCAGACTCTTACTATTCAAAGTTACAATGGACTCGCCAGGGCTACATATGACACTGATTTAAAATTCACACTTGGAGCACTCAGTCTGTACTGAAATCTCTTGCTGTTAGGCATATGCGAAACTCACTGATTAAAGAGTGGAACCATTCCAGAACATTCTGATTCTCCTCCCAATGATGTTCACCCAGACCATGCCTTTCTGGGGGCAGTTTAGTACTTTCCAAAAGCAAATTCTGTAAACTATAAGTTTGAAATATTCTACAAGCAGTCCTCAACTTACAGCCATTTGTTTTATGACGTTCGAATTTACAGTTGCACTGAAAATATTGACTTATGAACAGTTCTCACACCATTGCAGCATCCCCATAGACACATCATAAAAATGTAAGTGCTTGGCAAACGGCATGTATTTACAATGGTTGCAGCGTCCTGGGGTCCTGGGGTTGTAATTTGTGACCTTCTGAGGGAGCTTCTGACAAGAGGGAAGCCAGATTTGCTTAAAAACTGCATGATTCACTATACTGCAGTGATTCACTTAACAACCATGGCAAAAAGGTCATAAAATGGACAACTGCCTTCTCATTTAACAACTGCCTTGCTTAGCAATACAATTTTGGGTTCTGTTGTCATAAGTAGCAGACTACCTATATTCCCAAACTTTTTAGTTTGTAACTTTAAAACATTTAAGAACATTATCTAAGAAAAGCAAAACATTACAGAATAAATTATTTACCTGCTGGTGGCTTTATAAAAGGTGGTGGAATTAATGGTACAATAATGGGTACATTGCCATGTTCCTTTGATCCTGCTGGTGGGTCTGAGATTCCATTTCCTGTGGTAAGCCCTGGATAGTTTGTGTTTATATTGTACGGTGACATAATACTGTCTTCAGGTAATTTTGGTTTTGGCAAAGAATTTTCTGTGAAGGAAAAATAATTAATTTAAAAATATATCACAGCTTTTGATCAAATACTGTATATGTATTGTTTTCCAACTTGATTAAAAATGAATAGTTAATATACTCTTATTTAGCCAAAGCTAACTATGTCAGGTTTCCAGGATGAACCTAATTTGTAGTTTAATATATCAGTAATCTTTCCAAAACTGCACTTAGCAATAGTGCTCAAATACAATAGGAAACAAAACTCAGATCTCACACAGATTATAATCAGAGTTTTAAAAACTCATAGCATCTAAACACAACCATAAACTTCATTAATCTTGCTCAATTCTACACTTTCAGAGTGAAGTCCCAAAGCTAAATGGGACAAGATCAACATTTTATAATAATATTATGTAAATATTATTTCTCATTTAAATACTGCATTAAAATGTAGGTGCTCTATTTACAACAATTTAATTCTGTATCCACATTCAGTATCCACATATTATCAAGACATGTAACTGAAGTATTTAACTTCAGTTATGTGTCTTCATAATAATTGCAAAAAGTATCTTACAATGAAATATGCCTAATGATAAAAGTTTACCAAGACACCTGACAAGCATCAATAAGGAAAAAACATGATTCAGCCTTTATGTTCACACAGAACAGTCAACCAAATACTACGAAATCTGTGGATGACCTTTTGATGTGTGGTTTTCAGTTCCTAACATTCTTAGCAATGGCCTTGGTGGCTAGGGAATTCTGGGAGTTGAAGTCCATATATCATATGGTCAGGATGAAAAATACTGCTGTTGATACTGCTCTGATTTTGTCACTTTATATAAAATTAAACATCTTGGAAATGACATGTATTTGATTCTCTAAATTTAAGAAGAGCATATCCTAATATTTAGAGAAGCAAGAATTTTCTATAAGAAGACCAGGACAGTCATATTTTGCTAAAATGGAGAACTTATTTAACAGTAGTGGAATGCAAAAGGAAATAAAAATGGAAAATCAAAAAAACCCAGGTTGATTGGAGTTTACGCAAACTACGATAACAGCTCAGATAGAATGCCTATTGTAGGGCAGGAAAAGTGCAACCTAATGCAAGAAATCACATCCATGTATAATGAGTTGTGTCAAGAAAGCTATTAGAGAAGACTTGCTCTAATGGGGAGAACCAAAGCCATCCAAATTCATAAAAACAAATCCTGGGAAAAGATTCTGAGCAGCATACTGTTCAGGATTAAGATCAGTAATTTAGAAATATATCAGAAGAAAAAAAGCTGGGTGAAAAAAGATGACCGAGATAAAGATATGTAAAGCAGAATGAAAGCCAGATGAACAGAAAATGGTTCCTTCATTGAGGAAGACACAGAATTGTCTGATACCTGACCTGAACTGATGTTTTCACAAACTTGAGTCAGATGAACTGTTGGAAATAAGGACAAGATGAGTTTTAGACCTCAATGATCTTCATGATATGTGAATTACAAGATGAGTTTTAAATCTTAAGGCTAGGTCACACTGGCCGACGGATGCAAAACGTATGCAAAAAGGACACAGCGGACGAGCAAAATTTCGGAGGTGGCTCCATCCGTTGTTATCCGCTCTCAAAAGTGGCAAAAGTTTGCATAAACAAAATGGAAAAGAACGGAAAGAAACGGATGGGGGTACTACGTAACGAGGATGGTAAGCGGATGTTCGTAGGAAGCCTTGCGGATGACAGAGGATGGAAGCGGATGACACATCCGCAGGGCTTCTGGGGGAGAATAGCGAAGCGGACGTGTAGCGGAAGGAGCGGATGTGTAGCGGATGACGCGGATGCATCACAGACGCCTATAGGATGCATAGCGGATGTGTAGTGGATGCAAAGCGGTCACTGCGCATGCGGGGAGGATGAATTGCGTCAGCTCGGTGGATATAAAAGGATGCAGCTCGCAAGCAGTCACCATTCAGAGGGAAGACCTGCTGCCAGACACATCTCGAAAGAAGACCATGGTTCGTCAGTCAGGGAAGAAGAGGAAGCCTGTGCCTACTTCTGCCAGCCCTGGCAAGAAGGACAGAACCACCATCCCACCCCCTGGCGCTGACTCTGAAGCTGCTGGTGCTTCTGCTGCTTCTGCTGCTGCTGGTACTGCTGCTGCTGCTGCTTCTCTTGCTGGTGCTGCTGGTGCTACTGCTGGTGCTGTGGTGGACCAGCCCCAAGGCCCTCAAAGCCCTGCTGCTGAAGGCCCTGAAGCCCCTGCCAGAGGGAGGAAGAGGCAAGGCAAGGAGAAGGGAGAGAGGAAACAGTACTCCATTTCCAAGGACCATGAGGAGGAGGTGCTGGAATGGCTGAGGGAGAACAAGTACTTGTGGAGAAAGGGCCACAGACTCTATCGCGACACCAAGAGAAAGCAGGCAGCGTGGAGAGACAAGGCAGAGAGCCTGGGCTACACTGCAGATGTACTCCTGGGATGGTGGAAGCACATGCACACCTGGTATGGCAAGCTGCACCTGAAGAAATCTGGCCAGGCCGCTGTCAAGCTCACTGACCAGGAGCTGTACGTCATGTCCAAGTGCAGCTTCCTGGAGAGTGAGATCCGCCACCGAGGAGCAGCCCCTCTGTCAACCCTCTCCCTCAGACAGCCCACAGACAGCCAGTCCTCTTCCAGCCAGGAGACAGATACCATGTCCAGGCAGGTGTCTTTGGAGGGCCCCACGACAGAGACCCCCCCGACAGCTGCATTCCCCATGCCGGAGGACGTGGAGGATCCCCTGTCTCAAATGGAGCAAGAAGAAGCAGCAACCAGAAATTTTTGCTCATCCGCTGTGTCCTTTTTGCATACGTTTTGCATCCGTCGGCCAGTGTGACCTAGCCTTAAGATTTAAAACTCATCTTGTAATTCACATATCATGAAGATCATTGAGGTCTACGAGTATTGAGGTACTCGTAGCCTTGGTAGGTGAGGGGTTGTTGAAAGCCATGGAAGGGCTGTGACATCACCTGGGGTGGAGGAGCAGTCCTGGAGTGGATCGGAGCAGGTTCAGCTGGGCCTGGAGGGTGGTGCAGCAGTGCTGTTATCTTCTCCTTCATCACCTGGTACTGGGCCTCGGACAGGTCCATGAGGGTCTGGCTCACGTAGGTGTTGAAGGGCTTGCGGTTCGATGATGGTATGTCGCTGTGGACCAACTGAGAGAGAAGATCTGTGCTAGTTTTGATTGTGTCCCTGATCTCCAAGAGGATAGTGTGGCTCTGGCCCTCCAGTCTGTCTCTCTGCTTGCTTTTTGTGGAGGTGGAGCTCTTTATTAATGCCCCATTCATTGTCAGGCCACTCAACATACATGGCACAATCTCATCAGTGTTATGAGACAGGCTCAAGGAAGCATCCATTAACCATCTACCATCCTGTCTTGCCACTCCACTGCTCCAGCTGTCTCAGGAGGTTGCGCTGCTTCTTCCCTTCACATGAAGCTCTGTTGGGGCCTTGTACATCCACAGTGTCTATCAGGTTTCGTCCTTGCCTCCATTCACCAGGCTCCATGTCCCCATTCCCTTGCTGACGGTCCACAAGCCTGTTCTGCAACACTGGGTAGCGGGTGCGCATGAGATTGTGCAGGATGCAGCAAGCTTCCATGATGCTCCTCACAGTCTGTGGGTGATGCTGCATGGTGGTGAGAAGTACCTGGAACCTGTTGGGCAGGATGCCAAAGGCGTTCTCCACCACCCGCCTTGCCCTGGACAGCCTGTAGTTGAAGATCCTCTCTTCACAGGTGAGGTATCTTGAACTGTATGGCTTCATGAGGTAGGTTCTGAGGGAGAAGGCGTCATCACCCACGATGAAGTAGGGCACATCTTGTGTGTTGTTGAGTAGGGGGTCTGGATCTGGAAAACCCATGATGAGGTTGCGTTCCAGCCCATCCTTGAGGTCACTGGTGTTGTATACCTGGGCATCTAAAGCTGACCCGTTGCCTGAAGCATCGATGTACATGAACTTGTAGTCAGCATCAACCATGTCAAAGAGGATGATACTGAAGAAGCCCTTGTAGTTGTGATAAGAGGACCCTGAGTTGGATGGAGTTTTGCAGTTCACGTGCTTCCCATCTATGGCTCCAACGGTGTGGGGAAAGTTCCACCTCTGATACCACTGTTCTGCAAGTTTCCTCCAGCCTTCTTCAGTGGGGGGGGCACTGGAGGAGCTCCTCCACGTATTCTTTGATGATGGCCTGCACCACTTCTCTGACCACTTTGCTGATGGTTTTGTGTGGCACCCTCCACGCATACTGCATGTTTCTGTATGTGGTTCCAGAGGCCAGGTGGCGCAGAGTCAGTGCCAGATTCAGTCCAGGGTCCAGGCTGGGATGGAAGTTGGTGCTCGGCTTGGTCAACCTGGGTCTCAGACGCTCAAGGAGTTCGTCAAACATGGCTGGTGGCATCCTCATGAAGTGCTGGAATGCACAAGTGTCTTCATTCCTCAGCTCCACCATCAGCTTGTCATACAGTCCAAACTCCACTCTTCTCCCGATCCATCATCGGACCCACACAGCTCTTGGACGTCTCCTTCTTCTCCTTGCGTAGAAAAGGTGAAACAGTCTGAACAGGGCTTGGTTCTGCTGTTGAATGATCGCAGCTACCATAAGGAGTGTGTGATGATCCATGGTGGAGATCAATGGATGATGTGGAAGAGCAAGAGCAAGGGTGAAGAGGTCTGTACACCACGGCTGCTGGACTGATAATGAGATCCAGGTGATTTACTCTCCCTTTTTATAGGAAATGTCGGTTTTCCGCTAGGTGTCTTTCCACATACTCTAGGCATACTCCAGACATCCTAAATATCTGAAATACGTCCCATATACAAATGTTTTGTCCGTTTTAATGCTTTATATACGAGATACATCCTCTTACAACCTTTCTATTTCCGTGCTACTAACGCTGTGTGGACGTTCCGTGTACCTTTCGCTTCCTCCCTCTTTCTATTTTCAGCTGGAGCAGATGTGAGTTGCGAGGATGCCGAGAGGATACAGTGGACGTGTAATGGATGACAACGGACATAGAACGTTCGTTGCCCATATGTGTCACGGATGTACATCGTACGCGGCGGAAAGTTCATCCACTCAAAAAGTTTTGTGCAGCTCAAAACTTTTTGAGTGGATGAAATAGCAGTAGACGGATGTTTGACGGATAGAGCGTATGAAACACGTACACAGTGAGTACACAACGGATGCATCGCGTTTTCCAACGGATGGCAAGCTTTTTTGTCCATTTTACATCCTCTTTGCATCCATTGGTGCAGTGGGACATGGGCTTTAATGACAATGTGAAAAGAAACAAATTAGCAGATATTGATGCTATATATCTGAGTATCATATCCAATGCATACATTTTTGATGTACCATATTACATTGGTAGACCAGCAATGTAATATTTTGATTGCATTTTGTTGCACATTGCTGGCCTGCAATGAATAAATAAATATTTATACTAATATAATAAGGCTATCAGAACTAGAGTATAAAATTATGGATGACACCATAAAAAAATTCTAAGCAGTATTTATGTAGATTTTTATAGTCCTGATTTGGAATCTCCATTACCAATTTTAAAGAAGTGTTCCTGGTAATTCTAAACGCAGCTAGTATGTGTTCTGAATATATTGTGCAAATGTTGAAAAAAGCATGCACAAACCAACATCCATTCATCTACTCATATTTGTACTTGAAATCCCAAATCTGCCCCACTATTCTAAACAGATGAAAGATTATCCCATTCTGTATGAAGGAAAACTCAGCAAAAAGATTACACATACACACACACAAACACACACATTTGATTCAAACTCCACATAAAAATTTTTGGAAGGAAGCTTTAATTGTCACTCACAATACTGTCTCTCCACTATTAGCAGAAACACACAACAGACAATCTTTTCTCTATTTCCCCACTGGTACATCATCTCATTGCTAATTATAATATTTTTCAGGTGCTAAAATAGGACTATGCAGAATTCCAGCACAGACCCTTCTTAGAACTAGTAGTTTTAGCAGTTGAACTGGAAGATGCATAACTAGCGCTCTATGATCAATCACAGAATTTGCTCATTGTACCTACCAAAGCAGTTGGTAATATTCTTTAAGGACTGAGATACCTATGAACAGCTATATTGTTCATATAGGCAAATGTCTAGTGGCAAAATACTTGTTCTAAGTTCATAGGTTGCAACCTTAGAAGACAGCAATACCAGTTAAAAAACAAACCAAAGAGCATACATATTCAGTTTTCAGTGAAGGATAAATGTGGTTTTCATACATACTGATCTGAGGTTGGAGTTAGTTGTCTAGAACATAATTCAGAAATGTTAATGCAAGCTAAAGCTTCAATTGATTAAAACAACCACATCTTTTGCAAGTCTCATGTAACTGCTGCACTGCACACCAGAACAACTAGACACAAGGACAGTTATTCCCAAATGGCATCACTCTGCTAAACAAATAATTCCCTCAACACTGTTCAACTATTACAAAGTCTGCACTACTATTACTGTTAATCTTCTCATCACTCCTTATCACCCATCCCCTCCCACTTGTGACTGTATGACTGTAACTTTGTTACTTGTATCCTTACGATTTATATTGACTGTTTCTTAGTATGATTTGATTGCTTATTGTACCCTGTGACTATCATTAAGTGTTGTACCTTATGATTCTTGGCTCTTGACAAATGTATCTTTTCTTTTATGTATACTGAAAGCATTTGCACCAAGACAAATTCCTTGTGTGTCCATTAACATTTGACCAATAGAGAATTCTATTCTATTCTATTCTATTCTATTCTATTCTATTCTATTCTAT
>BLBF01000007.1:57876416-57901416 GCA_015471245.1 Laticauda colubrina | reverse complement strand
CCTCTTAAAACTCTTCGCTATAACCACCCTCAAAATTTCAGACATCCAAACTAACATTCAAAAGAATTCAGTTCAGTTCTACTTCTACAATTTAACATGTTAGGAAAATGTGGGATTCAAAGGAGATGCACTAATAGTGCTCAGCCAAAACTAAACAAATTATATTGTAGCTTAGTGCAATGCTTGAATCTAATTAATATCCTATGTATATCAATTTCAGGTATTATTTCTTCCTCTTTTCTCTGTCCTCCTTGACCCTTCACACTATTAGCAAGATGGAGTTTTACTCTGACCTTACTTGAGGTGTTACTAGAAACTTTTCCATTCTTTCCAAAGTGTTTCACATTGAGTATTGAGCAAGAATGATGTCATTTCAACCTTGGAACTTTGTCAGAATGATTAAAACAGCACAGTACTGCCACTCAACTCAGAACAAAGCATGTTAATCTTGAAAAGGATAATATTAGTAAACAATTTAATGATATTTTCTCCACTAACATGTTTCATATCCATCCACATTAGATTATCATATGGCATTAGGGCATGGTTTGTTTTAAATATAACTGATTGAACACATGATAGTATCCTAGTTTACAAAAAGTGGGTTCATGCATTAAGCCCATGTCACACTGGCCAACGGATGCAAAAAGGACACAGCGGACAAGCAAAATGTTCCATCCGTTGTTATCCGCTCTCAAATGGGGCAAAAATTTGCATAACCGGAGCAGATAACAGGGACGCGGGGAGGACGCAGGGCGGATGCAAAGCGGATGCGGAATGGAAGCCCAGCGGATGGAAGCGGATGAGAGCGGATGGGAGTGGGTGGCACATCCACAGGGCTTCCGGGGGGCCTCAGCGAAGCGGATGCGGAACAGAAAGAGCGGATGCAGAGCGGACACCGAACGGATGAAGCGGATGCAGAGCGGAAGCCTAGTGGATGCACAGCGGAAGCCTAATGGATGCCTGGCGTTCACTGCGCCTGCGGGGAGGATGCATTGCGTCAGCCCCGCGGATATAACAGAAGCAGCTCGGAAGCAGGTCACCATTCAGAGGAAAGACCTGCTGCCGGACACATCGACTGCCTTGCCTGCCTTGCCTGCATGTCTGCCTGCCAGCCTCCCTGCCAGCCTTGCTGCCAGCCTGCCTGCCAGCCTTGCTGCCTGCCTTCCTGCCAGCCTTGGTTCATGTCTGCCTGCCAGCCTTCCTGCCAGCCTTGGTTCATGTCTGCCTGCCATCCTTGGTGTCTGCCTGCCTGCCAGCCTGCCTGCCACCTTCCTGCCAGCCTTGGTACCTGCCTCCCTGCCAGCCTTCCTGCCAGCCTTGGTGCCAGCCTTCCTGCCTGCCTTGGTGCCTGCCTCCCTTGGTGCCTGCCTCCCTGCAAGCCTTGCTGCCAGCCTTGGTTCCTGCCAGCCTCCCTGCCAGCCAGCAACCCCACAACCATGCGGAAGCACAGCAAGCCTCAGCCATCTGCTGCCAGCCCTTGCAAGAGGGACAGGGCTACCATCCCGCCTCCTGGCCCTCACTCTGGTTCTGCTGGGGCTTCTGCAGCACCGGCTTGCTCTTCTGGGGCTGGCGCTTCTGCTGCTTCTGCTTCTGGAGGAGCTGATGACAAGCACCCCAGCACCAGCCACCTCCACAGCACCTGCACCCTTCACCCCTGAGACTGAGCGACCAAGAGGAGTGCCAGAGACTCATTTTTGTCTTATAGCTTGTTGTTAATAAAGTCTATTTATGATTCACACACTTGCTTCATTTCTTTTTTTTAATAAAGTTTTGCTGGAAACTTTTAGAAATTGTTTAAGCCTTTGCATGCTTGTGGGATGGGTTAAGATAGCTGTGGGATGGGTTGAGATAGCTGTGGGATGGGCAGGGATACCTGTGGGATGGGTAATAGCTGTGGGATAGATAAACCTCCAGTGCAAGCATAGTGGGACTGGATGGTCCACCCTCCCAGATGCCACACCTACGGCCCTTTATTATCAATAATAATGTAATAATTATCCACGCATGTCAACATAAACACAACTCTTTATTAAATGCCATGTTCACTGTAGGCCAACCAAACATACATGGCCCAATCTCATCCGTGTGATGAGACAGGCTGAAGGAAGCATCCATTAAGCATCTACCATCCTGTCTTGCCACTCCACTGCTCCAGCTGGGGAGTTGCACCAGTATCTCAGGAGGTTGCGCTGCTTCTTCGCTTCATGTGAGGCTGCCCTGGACAGCCTGTAGTTGAAGATCCTCTCTTCACGGGTGAGGCATCTGGAAGTGTAGGGCTTCATGAGGTAGGTTCTGAGGGAGAAGACATCGTCCCCCATGATGAAGTAGGGCACATCTTGTGTGTTGTTGGGCAGGGGGTCTGGATCTGGGAAGCCCATGATGAGGTTGCATTCCAGCCCCTCCTTGAGGTCACTGGCATTGTATACCTGGGCATCTGAAGATGAGCCGTTGCCTGAAGGATCGATGTACATGAACTTGTAGTCAGCATCGACCATGGTGAAGAGGATGATGCTGAAGAAGCCCTTGGAGTTGAAATAAGTGGACCCCGAGTTGGCTGGAGATTTGCAGGCCACGTGCTTGCCATGTATGGCTCCAACGGTACGGGGGAAGTTCCACTTCTGATACCACTGCTCTGCAACTTTCTTCCAGCCTTCTTCAGTGGAGGGGTACTGGAGGAGCTCCTCCTTGTATTCTTCGATGATGGCCTGCACCACTTCTCTGACCACAATGCTGATGGTGTTGGATGGCACCCTCCAGCCGTACTGCATGCTCCTGTAGGAGGTCCCTGAGGCCAGGTGGCGCAGAGTGAGTGCCACCTTGAGCCCAGGTTCCAGGCTGGGCCGGAAGCTGGTGTTTGCCTTGGTCAACCTGGGTGTCAGCCGCTGCACAACTTCATCAAACATGGCTGGAGGCATCCTCATGAAGTTCTGGAACGCCCGAGTGTCTTCGTTCCTGAGCTCCACCATCAGCTTGTTGTACAGTCCGTCCTCTGCTCTTCTGGTGAATCATCTTCGGACCCAGACTCTTTTTGGCTGCCTCTTTTTCTTCCCACAGTAGTGTTCACAGAGCCTGCAGATGGCTTCGCACTGTTGCAGAATGATGGTGGCTGCCGAAAGGACTTTGTTACAATCCACGGTGGACATGACTGGATGCTGTGGAAGAGGAAGGGCCAGATGAAGGCTGCAGAGGTCTGCACCGCTGGGCTGCTGTTCTGAAAGTGAGATGCAGGCGAGTTGCCTCCCCCTTTTATAGGCAGTATAGGTTTTCCACTAGGCATCCTCTAGACATCCTGTAGGCATCCTCTAGACATCCTTAATATCCGAGATAGGTCCCCTCTGCGAATGTTTTTTCCGCTTTAAATGCTTTATTTCCATTCTGCATCTGCTAGGCATCCGTTCTGCATCCGTTCTGCGTCCGTTCCGCTTCCTCCCTGTGTCCGGGCGGATGGAGTTGCGCGGATGCGTAGCGGACGCCTAGCAGATATAGCGGGTGCGTAACTGATGCGTAACGGATGCGTAGCGGATGTGTAGCGGATGCAGAATGGACGAACTGGATACATTTTCCGCGCAAAAGTTTTAGGCAGCCCAAAACTTTCTGAGCGGATGAAACGTCCATAAAGGGATGCTGGACGGATAGAGAGGAAGCCAAACGGAGGCAGTGAGTACATTGCGTTTTTGAACGGATGGCAAGGTTTTTTGTCCGTTTTACATCCTCTTTGCATCCGTTGGTTCAGTGTGACATGGGCTTTACATTAAATCAAAACGACACAAACCAAACTGTTTTAATGCAGTGCATGACTTTGGGCCAGTAACTCTGCCTCGACCCAATCCACTTCACAAGGTTATTGTTGTGAGGAAAACCGCCTTGAGTTATTCATAAAAATAATATATAATATAACATGGGAGAAGTAGCAATAAGTTAGAAAGAATTATTCTGTAGTGTTTCATCTTTAGTATAAACAAGTGCAAACATGAATAGAAAGCTGTCACAAAATGAGACACAGAGCTGATCAAAAAGCTCTGAAGGCAAAGGATTCTGATCTACAGATGAAAACCTGAATGTGATTGTTACATCTAAAGTTTGTGTTCTATGATAATGACCTCTTACTGCTGTGTTGTGCCATGGACAATTTCATTACATTGATTTAAGTTAAGGGTTTTTTGGTAGGAGATGAGGTTTCTAGTAAAAGTTTAGGCACAAATGATTTTTTTTCTTCTGAGGAAGAAAAGAGAGGTGTGTTAGGTTTTTCTCCTGATTTTGTCAATATCCACTGGCATTATAGTTTCTTGGAGTTGGTTATATGAGGGGAAAAATTGCTGTCGTTTGCAGAGCCATATTACTATGCTTTGCTCTTCCTTTTATAGAAGACACCATCATGATCATATGTGAGGCCATTTTTAATACTCTAAAGTAGAATTCCACCTAGGTGAATTTGGAAAGCTGTTATGGCTATCTTTGTTTAGCATGAACAAATGAACCTTAAATGCCATTACCTTTGAGAACAGAAATGTGCTGTCGGCTCTCTCCATCTGTAGAGTAATTCCTGAATTCAATATCTTCTCCATCTTTTAATTCAACCTTATCATAACCATACCAGCCAAGGAGCTCGTTCATGGTGTTTTCTGCAAAATTCTGAAAGAGAAGAATTACCTACTTATTTATGCAATCAATAATCATTTAGAGCCAAAAGATGAATACATAAATCAAAATCTATTTGCACTGTACCGTGAAATAGCGGCTTTGTCTCACCTACTCTAGACTAATGTTCATTTATCAAGTCACATATATAGAATGTAAAGCATTTAAATCTTTGAATGACATATGTAATTATGACAGGTCTGCATGAATTTGTAATTTAAAGAAAAATATGAGAGGGAAGAGAGCTATTTATCATTCCTTGCACATGAATTGATAGTCAGCAATATATTTAACACATATTTTTTATAAAACTTTATATCCTGAGCTTCTATAAAGTATTTAAAGCACACCAGGAAAGCAATAGAAGAACTGGAATTATTTCAAAGGCACTAGTCTATCAATCTTACTAGATTACAGCAATTCAAATGAGTACACAAGCTACCACTTCAAGCAAAGATTCATTTAAACCAAATCTGATAAAATAGAAATACATATAATTATAGAAAATAATGCAGATATATTTCAGATTTTGTCAGAAACCACTAATTCCCACTCTCATATATTGTTTTTCATGAGTAGTCTCAGCCATTTCTTTTCTATCTGGTAAACATTGTGGGGCTCTGCATTACTAGCTTGTCTTGCATTTTTCCAAAATGTTATTATTTTTCAGGTGGACTTTCCCACTTTTCTACTAACTATAAATAGTTTCTTTATTCAGGTATAAACTAATATACTGCTTTCTTTCCACTTGCATAAAGGCACTTCCCCACTTTTTTCCCACCTGCAACTGACAGTTAACACAGATTTTTCAACATTGAAATGGTACGATCATGAAATCATGGCCTAATTATTAATTAGAAAGTTGAGCTTTGTGGCACCTCAGAAAGCAGGAACCTTGGGCTGGACCTCTCCCCCTTCTACCAACACTTTACACCAACACTGACTGAACCACAGTGCTTCCCTTTCCCAACCTCCTCATCTGGCTCAGAAGGATATCATGATCGTGGTACTGGAAGCCTTTGAGACATCAAGTAGGGCCAGGATGGATAGTCCATGACCACCCAAGATTATCCCCAGCACAATTAATGCTATGTTAGTGTTTTACTTCATCCTGAAACAGGATTTTAATTGGTCCAAACAGAAAAAGACAGAAAATCACTTTAATATATAACATTCTCTATATAATCTAGAGTTTTGCATCTATGTCTGAAATTCACACACACACACACGCGCACACACACGCACACACACACTATTGGGGGTGGGAGGAGGTGTCTATGTAATTAAAGCCCAAGGCTGAATTTTTTGGGGACATAATAATGTGGCAATGTAAAGGAAAATATAGCACCACACAAATGCTTACTGAATTTCTCAATTGTACCCATGTTTCCACTCATATATAACCAAAAAACCTTCAATCAAATATAAAAATGTTGTATGCCTAAGATTTTGCCCAGTTGCCAAAAAAACCCTTCCTATAAGATTATGATTATAATTGACAAAGTAAGTGAGGAGGAGGATGGGATGATATACCGTAATAAAATAAATATTTGATTGGCTGCAACACCAAATGATATAAAATTACATCATTCACACACATACACAAACACACACATAAATGCATGCACCTGATGAACTGATTTCTAGGATTTGGGCTGTTTTAGAATAGACTTTTGATATCAATGAGTAAAATATTCTAATCTACCCATAAGTTTTGGGACTACAAAATACATTTCATTTGTATTCTTCCTCCCTCAAAAAAAAGGACAGATGGAAGGGTTAAGGTTAATGAGTGCAAAGGCCTTGAAAAGCACTCTAAAACTAGCAGGAAGTAGTGGAACAATAGGCATATTTTGATCACGGCTGGCAATTGCAAGCAAAATGCCACTGTGCTAATCCAACTCTCTACAGAGAAGGGACCAATAAACTTCAGATCCAATTTCTTGGAGGGCAACAAGGAGGACAAAAAAACCCTCATGGAAACTTTGATAATCCCAAGGAACAATAGGATTTGCCTATTAATGATGATCAGCAGCACACTTGAAGAAGTCTTGGCAAATTCTAGCTACACTTTGAAAAGTAGTTGTGCTACCTGCATCTCTTATAAATATTTAAACCATTTAGGACAGAAGGGGTAGCCTTGGTTAAGCAGTGGGGTTAAAAGCCAAAAGAAACCTGAAATGATGATGTATCAGTAGAAGAATGAACTAACTTGTTAAAAACAAGTATAGCCAGAGTTAGGCTAATTTGTTCTGGTGATAGTTAACATGAAACATTGATCTAAAGTAGAAAGATTATAAAGAGCAGAGAATAAATGTATCTTAACATTCAGTAATTGAAACAAGGCTTTCCAAATACATCCTGTAATTGCACTTCTCTATCTGAAATTCAGATGATAAGCCATACTTTTCTGCTGAAATGCATTATTGATCAACAACTTGGTGGTTCTGGTGCAGACTGAAGATCCTTACCTGAAACAAAGTGAATCGTTTTTGTAAACAATCTACCACTATCAAATTATCAATCAGACTCTCAATGCCCAGTAATTGGCACTGAAAGAAACAGTCCCAAGATCTTTTCAGAGAGGAAATTCAGTGTAAAAAAATACCCCAAAGGACTCCCTATAATGCAGAAAATTATATAATAGACCCAACCTGAAAGCACAGAATAATAGGATGGATAAAACAGGCTGTTGCTTCTTTGCATCTTAAGTCCTGGCTTTCTGGTAGCCTAAGGCCTCCCACCTGTTCTAAAGTCTTGAAAGGGAAATGTCTTTGCTGAATAGCTGGGAGCAATTTGGACTTTTATTTACAACACAATCTTTGATTCTATAGATGAAAAACATCATTTTAAAAAATATTTTTATTATTCATTTTTATTAATGCAAAGGTAAAAGATTGATATAAACTAAGAAAAATATAAAAAAAACAAAGGAAAGAAAAAGATACATAAAAAGTGATAGAAAAAATAAGGAAAAAACATATATAAAGGATGACTCCCCCCTCCCTTCAGGCAACAATAAATTCAATAACTTAACACCTTCTCCAATAGTTCAATAAAAAAGGATACATTCTTCCCATATATCATCCTTTATAAAAAAAAATTAAATTATAAAAACTTTAATTTACTTCTCATCTGCAAATGTTTATTAGGAGCTGGCAGAACACATTATATTTTTACATTGATCTAATAAATTCATTTTGTATTCCAACTTATCTTTTTTTTCTAAGAAATCAAACAAAAAAAAATGTCTCCATTTATAAACATATTTGAAGCCTCATTGTTCAGCCCTGGTCAAAAATAAATTCCATTAATAGCTGTCAGGAACCACAATATATATATTAATCATAATCAAATAAGTCCATTTTGAATTCCTTCTGTTTACTTTTCTTGATATTTAATCCCATCAAATAATGTCCCACAAGATGATTTCTTATCAATTTCTCTTTGTCTCCTCTCAGAAACAACTTAATTATGACATCCCTTTTATAAATCCAAGATAAGGCAGCTTTCCAAGTCATTCTTCTGGTTCATTATTTGTGTGCCTCCTTTAATTATTAAAATATCAGCTGTTTTATTTGTAAATCCATTGTACCATCCTTTTCTATATCCTTATTTTCCACATCATAGTCAATTTAGTGGAAGAAAGTTTAACAAAGCCAACTCGTGCAAAATGATCAGGATTTTTTCCAGCATCATTATATGCACAAAACCGCTCAAGATCATCAGAAGTTATGAGATTTCAGTAACCACACAAGAGATTTGGATAATATTTTAAAACATTATATCTTTTAAGTCAGCAGGGTGCATTTCACTTGTTGGCTAAATGCTATGGTACCTGTGAATGCTGTCTTGTATCTCCTGTTCCAGACTGTGGGCAAATTGGAAACACCTGCTAAGCACTCCTAAAATGTTACTTAGATGGAAATTGCAACAGCATCTGAAAAAAATCAGGCATGTTTACATCCTTTTTATTTAGTGCCCTGTATATAGAAGGCTTTGACCCTTCTAGCAACTAAGTTTGCTATAAAAATAAAAATTAAAAATGTCTATGTCAGTATCAAAGAAAGCCCACCCATGTCCAAAAATTGTGTGTTATATATTTCTTTAGATAATCCACAATTATTGTCTTTAACTGCTCCTTGTTTAACAATGAGAAATTTTATTATAAAATGAAGTAAAGGTAACTATTAATTACAGCCTAAAATTAATTGTCATATTTGGAAAACGCTCTAAGTCCTAAAGCTATATAAGAATGGACTATATTAAATAAAATTAGTCTTAAAACCTGTCTATTTAACATTATAGTTCATGTTATTTCAACTATATGTGTTGAAAATATTGTTCTACTGCTAGCTTCAGTTTTGTTGCTGCAAAGATCTTAAAACATTTGCCAAATATTAGCTCATCAGTAATCTCACTGAATTTACTGGCAGTATTTAGTTTCTTAATGTAAAACATGTGTTTAGGAATGCTGCATGACCAAGGCTATAGTTATTGAAGGATTAAATTTACATAGAGCTGTAAAAACAGATGTGTAAAATAAATATAAGTTCCTTGTAATCTTTCATTATCACTTTTTGAGACAGACATAGATAGATCTCTCATCAAAGCAACAATGATTTATAGGTATTTCTTCAGCAGATGGCACGATATATCTTTAATGTGTGACTCGTCCAGTGGAAAATCTTATCTAACATTCTTACTAGATTCAATTCTAAATTTCTCCTACAGTTTTAAGGCTCTGTCCCATTCAGTCGGGAAGTCCTGGCTGATGGAGCAATTTTCAGCTAATATTTGTTGCCTTCACCTTCTTTTCTTCCCCTCAGTGAGAGTTTGTAGGAATAAAATTGAAAGAAAGAAAATACAACTGTCCCAAAAGGAGAGTGAATAAAGAAATAATTCGTAGTCCCATCCAAAATGGAAATTGGACCTCAGACAAAATAGTTTTGAAGGAAACTGTATGTCAATCCTCTTAGGTAAACCAGACAGAAAAACAGACCGGATGAGCTAATTCTAATTTATTGCAAGGCTACAGAAACAGTACTTTATCACTGTTACACACTACCAGTCCTGTTTTTGAGTGATGGGTAGCCCTATAAATAAACAAAACCTTGTTAAGTCTGAACATATAAATTTCCTATTGTCACTTTGAACTGCCTGATCAATTAGGGTGAGCCTTTCCTAAAGTTCTTTCTCTATTAAACTCTTGTGGGCTCCTCCCTCTCCTATCTTATTAGTCACTAGGCAGCATCTCTTCCGTTTATCTTGCAACGTCATTCTCTCATGCCATTATATTGTATAAGCACATTCAAATCAAACTCGAGCAGCACTCTGGTTATTCACTGCAGCTAGAAATAAATCTCTATGAGTTAAACTTCTTCTTGCATCCTGGAGTGTTTCATCCCATAACCTGGCAGAGAGTCCAACAATTCCTACCCCCACCTTTTTCCACAAGGAACTTCACAAGCCTCCAGCATAACCTGCCTTGCTATTTAGCCCCCAGGGGAAGGGTTTTCTTGCTTATGGATTTCATTAACTGGCACTGATAAGGTTCCTTCACACAGCCATGTTTCTCCCATTGTCAAGATGGGAGGAAAGTAAGCCCAATAATATTGCTGCCTTCACAGAATGTAATTTGGGTCATTTTCAGCGCAGTTGTTGGCTCCCCTTTTCTAAGCTAGCACTGGAAAAAAGCAACTCCATGTATGCAGAGTCCAGGAGGTTATCTCGCTTAAATAAAAACTCTTCTTCCAGGGGCTTGACATTACATCATATTTCTTAAAACAGATGATCTAATTAAGGAGTTATTTTGGCTGGGGATGGTACAATACAATCATTTTAAAATCCTCCTCTAAACATTTTTATATTTTAAAACATTTGACTTGGGTTTTTTATATGCAAGTTCAAAGCACTATCTGATTTACACTGATGGAAGTCAAGCCAAACTGATGTGGGCTTAGATATTATGTTAATTTCCCTTGTTTTCTTTCTTTTTTTTTTTTTTGCTGTGGTCAGGATAATTTTGCTTACGGGTGGGAAGCTAATGTCCTGGTAGACTTGCATTTGGTCTCACATGAGGTCAACATTCCCATCTCTGAACCCCAGAAGAGGAAGAATAAAATATTTGTGCTGGAAAGTATTTAGTCTCTCTGGAAGTCTTAGTATACATGGATATGGAAGTCCATAAGCTGGAGGAGAGGGCAGTACCACAGCAGACCTCCCAGGCAATTTGGAGTCCAGAAAATTGCTCACTTCCAGGGGCCCTTCTTCTTTTCACCAAATGGGAAGTCTTCTGCCATAACAGCAAGGAAATCACCAATTTCCTTCCAGAACCTCCTCAACAGATTTCAGTCTACCTCAGCAGAAGCCTGGCAATGTGATGGAGATTATATTGTCAAGATATACTATTAAGAAAAAGCAAATAGTGTCTCTTTGTGCTACAACAAGCAAACTACTGTATATGGATGAGTCCATGGATTCACATTATTAGAGTCTGAAATAATTGGTCTTCAAGTGAAATAACCTAGGAGGAATTTCAAGAAGCTTGTATTGCACTGTATCAATTGTCAAGTATCATCTGTGTTTAGCCTGACATCCTAAAGATTGTGTTTATGCTTTCCATAACTGGTAAATATCATAGTTCCATGCCACAAATGCAAAGTGTCATGGCTGTAGTAGTTTGAGTTGTTTTTTTTCTTCAGTTATTCAGAATGCTTTTGCAGGGAAGGAGGTTGTTTAAAAAGAAACTTCATTTACATTATTACAGTTAGTAGTCTCTGTCGAGATATGGAAAGGGTCTAAGCGATGTGTGCAAACATACTAATGTTAAGTTGCAAATTAATATTTTTCACTTTAATAATTTATGTTAAGAATTGCCCAGTAGAAAAGAGGAAGTGGAATGGCTTTTTATATGAAAAATCTATATACCAAGGAAGACATTGTTTATGAATGTGGAAGATCTGTTGAAATCATCTGAATAAAAGTAAAAAAGCGTAAGAAACCAAACTGAAACCATTCTGGAAATGTAGGACAGATCACCTATTCTAGCATAGGATGAGAATAATGCCTTTCTAAATCAAGTGTTCAAGGCAGCAGGCTTTAGCAGCAATAGTGGATTTCAGTTAATCCCGACAAAGTAAAATTGGTTGATACACTAAAGTATCATCAGGTTGGAGAAAAGCATTGTGCTCATGGAATCAAGATAACATGGGGAATAGTTGGGGAAGGTCAGTTACATATCTTGGATTGCAAATTTCAATGAACTTAGGCAGAAATTGGGCACATATCATGATTTGAAATTCTAATGTATAAACAAATTGAAGTATAATATTGAGACCCTCCCAAAATGGCTTACTTAACACAAAGGCATGAATGATTCCTATCAGAAGGAAAAAATGAAAAAAAATTAATTAGATTGTATGAATGGTGATCTTATCGACAAATTGAAAAGCAAAAAGATGTATAAAAATGGAAGTAAGGACTGATAACCAACATGGTATACAAACTGATAAGTCAAACTTATAGAGAAGGAGGTGAACGCTGAAAATGAGATGAGGCTGGTGAGGAATGCAAAATATAATCAGAATTTGAGAAAATATATTTCCAAAACTGAAGAGCTAAGGAAATTATTGGTCTGTTCAACAGGTAAAGTGGAGAAATAATAACAAAGAAAAAGAAGGCAGAAAGTGAAATAGCTTAATAGCTGCCTTCTCTCAGAAGAAGAAGAAAGCTCCTAATGTTTTGCAAAAAGGACTGATGTGGCTGAGTGTTGAAAAAAGGTATAAAAAGCCTTGTGCCTTTATGAAATTAATTCCAAATTGCAGATAGGATACTGAAAAAATTAATGAAAATAATATACCATTGATAATATTCAGTAACTATAACTTTGAAAACTCCTAGAGAACTGCTAAGATACTAGAAGAAACATATGAAAAGAGGGGGGGGGAAAGACTTGAAAAATTATACAATAGTCATTTTAATATCTGTACTGTTTAAGATACTGGGGGCGGGGGGATCCAAGCACCATGTCTGCCAGCAGTTAGAAAAAAATGTTTCCATTACAAGAACCCACCATGAGTTTATCAAGAACAAATAATGTCAAACTAACTTCTTGTCTTTTTATGACAGAGTTTCCTATATTGATGGAGCAAAGGAATGTTGTAGTATCTTAATCACAGTAAAATGTATGGCAAAGTCTTCATGGACCAGATAAATAATGTGGGCAAGATAGTAATGTGGCCTGGTTGATTTGCAACTAACAGTCATCCTCAAAGGATGTTCATAAATTGTTCTGGAAGGAAATATTAGGTGTAGTAGTCCTTCAAGTCTCCATCTTTGGCTCTCTATTAGTCAATATCTTCATAATTGATCTATAACAGGGATATCAAACTCACGGCGTCACCACGTGATGTATCGTGACTTTTCCCCCCTTCGCTAAATGAGGCATGGCCAGTGTGTGATACATCTGGCCTGTGGCCCATGAGTTTGACAGCCCTGATCCAGAACATGAAATGGAAGGGATTCTCATCAGATTTGCAGCTGAACAATATTGGAGGGGGATGTTGATTAAGTTCACAAACAGATATCATGCAGAAGGAGCGTAAACAGACCCCCTCTCTAATTCATTGAATTATAAGGAGGAGGCCCAGCACAATTAGCCTTGCAAAAATTATGTTAGCTAATCTCAATAAAAGTAGTTTTAATCTTCCTGTGGAATTGATTTCCTGGTCTGCTCTATCTAGTGGGCCTGATGTCATCTCTGGCAGATTGTGAAGAGATGGTGCCTATGGAAAAGAAAGTGGTGTGATAGACTGCAATGAAATGGCAATTCCTCAGGAAGGACGGAGTACATTTTAGGGTGGGGATGAGATAAAGGGCAACACAGCCGAGTTGAAGAGGAAACAGAGAAAGAGTTAGGATAGACACTCCCTAGAATCTCCCAGGGTATCTCCATTAAGGTGAAAATAGTAAAGGTTTAGGCACACAAGATTGTATGTGCCTATTGTGTGTAAGCAAATTAAGAACTGAAGTTTGGCTGAACTGTTCTATGTTGTTCTTGGGCTGGGCCTGACATAGACCAAGCAATGCTGTCAAGGCTTTTTCTCAGTACCTCAAGGCTGTGAAGGTTCAAGGGAGAACAAGTTTCAGCTCCATTATACCAAGACTGAGTTGTTGAAAGTGTTGCATCACTTGGTTCCATGGATTTTCCATTGTTTTGTTCTGGATATTCATTTCCCCGATGTTCAGTTTGAGGTTCCTGTTTTAAAAACCAATAGCAACCATGGCCAGAAAAACTCTCATATAAATCCATCATTTATACCTGTTTCAGGATCAAGAGGTCACTCATGCCTTGATCATATCCCAACTGAACATGAGCAACACATTCTTCCTGAGGCTACCCTTAAAGACCACTGGAAGCTATAACCATAATAGGGCATTGTTTTGCTACAATACATATATGTAACACTATTACTTTCTGAGATGGTCTTCTGGATGCAATTCAAAGTTCTAACTATCATGTATAAAGAGCATGGGATTGAAATATCTTTGGCCCTGTATAAGGTCACCAAGGGATGCGGTGGCTCAGTGACTAAGACGCTGAGCTTATCGATCATAAAAGTTGGCAGTTCAGTGGTTCAAATCCCTAGCTCCACGTAATGGAGTGAGCTCCTGTTACTTGTCCCAGCTTCTGCCAACCTAGCAGTTCAAAAGCATGTAAAAATGCAAGTAGAAAAATAGGGACCACTTTGGTGGGAAGGTAACAGCACTCTGTGCACCTTTGGCGTTTAGTCATGCTGGCCACATGACCATGGAGATGTCTTCAGACAATGCTGGCTGTTTAGCTGGCTTTTCTGCAGGATTGGCCCAGGGTGATGGATGATTCTGTCTTTAATAGTGGTTTTAAATTATTGTGGGTTGGTCTCAAATGTTTTTTTTTTAATTTATTATTTGATTTTGGTTAATTCTGTGCTGTTTTAATTTGGTCTTAGATACTCAATTGTGAGTTGAGAAACCATAAAAATTGATTATATGAATAGTGTTCCAAAAGATTATGATGACTATTTGTCAGAAATGATCTTAACAGATTCCTGCACTAACCATGAAATTTTGCTAGATTATCTATAAAGTCCTCCCCAACTCATGCATTCCTTAATCATGAGTCTATGGATTAAAAAACAAAATAACTATGTACTTTGCAATCAAAAGAGGATTTAAGTATTAGACATTAAAACAAATTTGCCATTTATTTCCCTAAAGAACCATTTGCCATGATAAATGTTGCAATGTTTATAGAAATAAGTAGAGCTAATGTCACAATTATGAAACAAGAGACTATACTAATGAGACAATCTGTGCCAGTGACCAGTGGTAATCCTTTATTAACTCTTCTTGACTCCATTGTTTTTGAAGCTATCATAAGATAATTTATATTTTAACTATGCTTAAAATAAATGATAAGCAAAAAATTGATGTTCTTCCCAGAGCCCACCAAAATAATTTGGGAAGAGTATGTGAACTTAAATTCACACTGGACATGAAGAATTAGGTATTTGGTTCTAAAGACTGAGATCAGATCAAAAGTATTCTTATGAGAAATAATGTTTGATATGTTGCTCTACATATTTCACTCTCATTTCTCAGCCACCATGGACAGCATCTGCAACATCATCCTAATTTAGCTTTATGGCTAAAAATGTCTCTTAACCATTCAGTGGAATGTCTGCATTCACATTCCATTTTTGTTTTTCTTTTAAACAGGTTCCCTATTACAAATCTGTTACCATTCATTAAATAGCCTTTACTATGTGTTCTTTTTCTACTTCTTTATTAAAGCCCTGCTGTTTGTAAAAATAATTTGGACCTCATTATCAATACACATGTGGGACATCTCTACTCTTCATTAAAACAAATCTTTTTTTTCATCTTCTGCAGGAGGCTAAAAAAAAGATGCCAATGCTTTAAGAAATCCATTAATATCCATGCAACTCTTAAAGCAATATCATCTATTTTTTTCAGAAGCACTCAAGAAGCTTCAAAAAGATGGACTACTTTCATAAATTATCGTTTAGTTGGACATTCAAAGTTCCAATATGATAATTTCAGCAACTTTCAATTTTTTTAAAAAAAAGAAAACACTCCTAAGGAGGAAAATGGTTCTATTTGTGCGTTTTAGGGTCTGTTACCATCTTCAAATTTATTAAGTATTGCCTTTATTATCATATATTCAGTCTTTTTTTCTCAATGTACAATAATATAACAGGCTTTTAATGAGAATTCCTGAAAAATATTTTAATTAGAAGATTAGAATTATTAATACTTTATAATAAATTAATAAATTATAATAAAATAATTAGTGTTAATGTGATATTGTTTATACAAGTAGTCTTTGCTTACCAACTGCTCATTCAGTGACTATTCAAAGGTATGATGTTGCTGAAAAAGGAAATTTATGACTGCTCCTTGATAGCAGCCATCACAATGTCCCTGCCATCATATGATTGCAATTAAGGCACTTGGCAACTTGTGCACATTTATTTATTTATATCCCACTTTTATTATTTTTATAAATAACTCAAGGTGATGAACATGCCTTTTCTCTTCCTATTTTCCCCATGTACCGTAGTCACAGCATGCCACAGTTACATGATCATAGTTTGTGACCTTCCCAGCCAGCTTTCAACATGCAAAGTCAATGGGGAAGCCTGCAGGAGATTGCAAGTCTCCATCATGTAACATCATGTTCAACTCCTAGCTGTTATTCACTTAACAAGTGCAACCAGAATTGACATTGTAAGCCAGTGTGATCATATGACATTTCACTTTATAATCAATCAAGGTTGACAAGTGACAACTACCATATTATATGTCTTTCCAAAAACATATGTCTGTATATAACTGTATATATTACCCTTGATCACATGATGTCTTTATTTTTTCAAAAGCTACATAATTTGTGATCAAGACATATCATTATGGCATCTACTGGATACCTGTAAACCAAGTACTGAACTACAAACTAATCAACCTTCCTCCAACATGTTGTTTGAACCCATCCTATGTGTTCAGCATGTGCGTGTCATGTAACTATAATTAGGTTAATGTGTTATACAAACACTATCATTTTTAACATTGCTTAGATTTCTAAAATCTTGTGAATACGGGATCTTGTGAATCTTTATGGGATCTTGTGAATCTTTATGGGATCAAGCTAATATTAACTATTGTTGCTGTTTACCAAGTTTAACAGATAGTCAGAGTTGGAAGGGACCTTGTAAGTCATCTAGTCCAACCCCCCGCCCAAGCGGGAAACCCAACACCATTTCTGACAAATGGCAGTCCAATCTCTTCTTGAAAGTCTCAAGTGATGGCGCTCCCACAACTTCTAAGGGCAAGCTGTTCCATTGATTGATTGTTCTCACTGTCAGAAAGTTATATGGTAGCACTTAACCACCTAACTTTGGCTGATCCTAAAACATTAAGTATATTGGACCTGATTACTGTTGTATTTCTTGGATGAGAAATCATCAGGAAAAGCCAGTGAAACTATTTCTGTATTCGTGCCAAAGAAACTATATGGATCTGTGTTTGAAGTCACCAGGAGATGAGCTCAATTTGAAGGAAATTTTATTTACTGTTGTGGCTACAACTAGCATTCAGTATTTATTTTTGTCCTAATATTGTGCAGAATGTATGTATGTATGATAAAACTCCCCTTCACTTCATAATGATGAGGTAATAATAGAACAATAAAACACCTTTATGCCTAAAATTAAGGAAAGATAATGGCAATCTTTTTCATCTCAATAACAGGCTAAAATTCTTCACCATTATGATAAGGTAGCCTAGAGAGTACTAATTAACTATCATAGCAGGAAATTCTGTCCTACAACACTGGAGAATGTCCACACATCTAACAGGATACAGCTAACAGAATCCTGCTGAAAGGAGATGCCTCATATGCCATATCCACACTAGTGATTTTATCGCATCCTGTTGCACCATTCAACAGTTGCTATGATATTATATGAACAATAGTCTGGTTTTACAGTATCGCAGTAATGACTGGATGAATCTGTAAAATTCTATAAATGACAAGTTTGGAAATGTCTCCTGGCTAATGGTAAAAGGCCAATCCTAGAGAAGAGAAAGAACTCTTGGACTCATAGAAAATAATTCTGCAGAAGGAAGATATGGAAAGAGACAAAGGAACTGGCTATAGGCCGTCTTAGGAATACATGCAAGGGTAAAATGGAATGAAAGAGGGGGGAAAGGCCCTTCCCATTCTGAAATTATTATGAGTGCATGAGAGCCACTGCACTGAACTTCCTTTTTTGCAATAGTATCAAACATGAAACCAGCAATTTAAATACAGAGATCTGGACCTTGCTATATTTCTTCTGCTATTTGTGTTACAATTTCTGGAAAAAGAGATGTTGAAAGGAAGCAGAGCTACTGTTTTACAGCCCAATAATATCTCTAATGGCACAGAAGTCTTACAAAAAGCAAGATTAAGAGAAAGGGGATAAAAGTAGAAAAGAAGCAGGTAGACAGAACCCGGACAGGTTTTTCTACATGGAAAAGACAGAAAATATAAATGTCTACTTGGAATTAATACAAAATGAAACTGATTTTTGAATAACAGGGTTGGTTTCAGATGAACAATGAGAACAGACACAAAAAGTCACCACTTGAACACAACCATTCCAATGGAATAAAACAGCTGGAAAATGCATTTAATTGACTCAAAAGAAACTGAGGGGGAAAGCAAACAATAGGAAGCATAGAAAGAAGACCAAGGAATGAGAAAAAAGATGGAGGTCAACACTGCATTTCAGAACAGTACATAATGAACTCTTGATTGTGGAGTTATTGTGCCTAGACTGCCGAGGGAGGGAGCTTAAGTGAAGGTTATAACTGACTTCAATTGAAAATAAAAATTAAAACTGCAAGAAAAAAGAAATATTTGTTAATGCTATGACACGACATGTTTGCTTTCAAAACTCTGATGCCAAGATTCATATACAATCAAATAGTTATAGCCAAGAAATAATTAAAAGCCAGATCCTCTGGAACACCTGGACTGACAAAGCAAATGATTGCTTGGATGTTATCAACTGTGTACAGTTAAATGATTTTTTTTACCAAAGAAACTGACATGAAACATACTTTATTCAATTTGTATTAGCAAATAAATAAAAGTACACAGTGCTAAAATGCTTTTCTGTGTGGTTGCTCATTTTCGCATATACAGCCCAAACCACATTTTACAATAATTTTAATTTGCATGATTTAATTGTATATTTTATTGAATTTTAGTGCATAAAAATACTGTTTTGGGAAGTTAAAAACTATTCATGTACATTTTTCTCATATCTGAAAGTGGAAAGAAGTCTGATGAGACTGAGCCTCTAAAAAAAGTAATGAAAATTGTTTTCATTTTCATACATGCTCATTTAAAATTCATTTTATTGTAGCATCATTATACAGATAACATAACTGTTATATTGCATAAAAGATAATTGGTTCTATTTCTGAAATGTAATTTTTCACCACATTTTTATGTACAGCTTTTTCTCTGTCAGAAAATGAGGGAATGATACCAGACAAATGTGGATAGAAATGCAAAGGAAATTGAATCTCTTATTTTTTTAAAAAACAGAATGCTACTAATTATTTTTAAAATTTTAAGTAGAAGCAACTTTTTCCTTTTTTTCTGTTTCCTTCCTTGCCATATTGATTGAAACATGGAAGATGAATCTGGAGCCATGTAATAAATGAAAAATATATGCCTGTCATGTGATATACTTCTATTAAATCTTTTTTGATATTACAAATGGATGCCAGTATGACAAATAAATGCACAATAGCCTCTATAGATCAATTTCCAATGTTATTGTAATTATCTTGTAAATTCTTATATATTCTAGACAAGGATTCTCAAACTATTGTGAATATTCCTTATCAAGATTTATAGTTTTTTATATGATATCTCATGGCAGTTTAGCAGGAGACCTGAAAATACTTACACATGTTTCTTTTCTGTTTAATTATTCTCCAAAGTAACTTTTAAATCTCCAAATGTCTTGTGTAGCGAAAGATATGACTAAGCAATTCATTAATTTAACAGAATCTACTTGAAGCATGATTAAATTTGGATTCTACCTATTTCTTTTGTCTTTTTCAAATTAATAGCCAGTTTTAAGTTTTTCAGTTGTAAGAAGAATATTTCAATAATTTGCCACTTAATGACAACAGATGAAATAATCTAGAATGACATCTATTTTAGTTAAATTACTTACTTAGAATCTGAAAAAATAATCAATTTAGGTGCATAAAATAAGTTCTGAATATCATACAACAGATTTGTCATTCATCTCAAGACTATTAAAAAAAACAAACCAAAGATGAATGCAAAATTTTCAGTGCTAGCGTTTACATATAACCAGATCATTCAAGTGAACTTTAAATTGTAAGGTTTTTGAATCATGATTCTTATTTTTTGTCATTTGTAACATTATTTAATAAGTTTCCATGTCACCATAATTCATTTAGTACAAAACAACCATTTTAAATGTTCATAGTACTACTCTGAAGTAGATGAGGATTTATGAATGGAACATACTATATTTCTCAATGGTTTTTAAAAATCTACCTATTCACACTGTTAAGTGAATTGTTTTATTTGATATTTAGTTTGTTACATTCTTAGTAATCCTATAAACTGGTGTTTTGCACTCACTATTCCTAAAATGCCCAGTCTTTGGCTGCAAATTCCAAGAATTGCTGAATGAAATTTTGGCGGATGTAAATTTGGTAGAGGGTGAATTTATAATTTTTCCCCATTTGTAATTTATCATACAACACAATAATATTAATAAATTCTAAGACTATGGAAAGCAAATAAAAGAAAAAAATTGGAATTATACTGATGGTCACAGTAAAACAAAATATTCTGTCAGAATTCTTTAGTGAAATTTACAGTGAAGAAAGAGAAACCAAGCAATCATGTAGTTTTATATCAAACTGAAGTTTCTCCCAACTGTCATGTACATCAGACCAGAGATAACAAAAATGTAACCTAATATCTACCATTATGAAAACAGCAAACAACATCAGTTTTCAACCTTATTAAAACAGAGCAGCAATTGGTATTACTGATGTGAGAGAGAGTGGTTGAATTTCTTTCCATCATTATTAAGCAAATATGGGCTCTGTCAAAGAGCAAATCTTCAAGAAAATCTGTGAGATGAGGTAATTTTATTACTCATTCATAGTGCCTTGTATTTGCTGTACTTAAAATAGACACTTGTACCCAGTGGCTTTTTATTACTGGAAGGAGGGTGGAGAGAGAGAATCATGTACACGCTGGTCTTTTTTTCTTACTCCTAGCAAATGGAAGCAATTCAATCCAACATGGGTTGAAACTTGAGTAGGTCACTGTATACCGTGATAGAATTCCCTAATCCCTGAGCCAAATTTCCCGAGGGGGCCCTCCTACTAGTCCTTCACTTTCCAAGCTGACTTTTCCATTCCTTCAGCCCTCTCCTCTCCTCTCCTCTCTCCCTCCCCTTCATCTCTTCATCTCCCTCTACCTTACAGCCTTGATATCCGATCTGCTGCTAGGATTCAGATTTCAGTTTTTACAGCTTAGGCTGTCTATTGCTATATACATTCCTTTCTTTCTGCTCTGTCGTGGTTATTTAGCAGAGCTTATTTTACATAAGTCCACATGAAAGCAGTTCAGATGAAGGGAAGCAGTCAAGCTGCTTGAACAGTTCAGATGTGCACCTACACAAGGACACATTGTATTCACCAGAAGACGTCACATACATTTCATACAATATGACTAATTTGTTAAGTTACTGTACTTTTTAATTTAGTGAAGAGGAGGAAATCTTTCTGGTATATCTTTCTTTCAGTAAGTGAAGAATTATTGAAAGAAAGACAAGCAAATGCCTCAATGTACCTAAAAGAAAACAAGATGCAAACCTGCTCAGAACTTTAGTTATAAAAACACAGAATAAGAGTTAATAAGATAACTAACTCTAGGATGTGGCGAAGGCTGCCTGAAAGCTTCTGCTGTTGTTTACATTTCAACCGTGCAATCTATAAAAGCTGATCCCAAAACTATATATCAGATCCACAGCCTTGGGTTAAATTTCTCACATAAATGAATCTCTGATATATTTATTTCTCTTATTTCTTTTCTTCCATTATCAGAGGCTTAGTGAAAAGAGAGGTTTACCTGCATTAAGATTTGCACGAATGCTTAATAGACTTTCATAAAAAGAAGAAAATCTTGTGTAATTTTCCTCCTTTTGCACACAGTGTTGTTTTTGTTTCTTCCTCACCATTTCAGACAAACATCTGTTCTACTGCAGAAGAACAACTATCTCCCAAACCACCAAGTGTGCCTGCAGCCAAAGTAAACAAAACAAACCCAGAGGATCCAGCATAGTCAGCCTTTATATATCCAGCCAGGATAGCATTTCATATGTTTTGATTAAAATTAGCTAATTTGTAATGCTAGAACCTATGAAACTTAAAAACTGCAGATCGAATGAAGCACTGTCTTAAACTGATGGTGCATAATGGGACAGAGTTCCATGCCCACTGTCCCCCTTCCTCTCTACCCTTACCAAAATAAAAATCCAAACAAGGTCTGACTAAGCAATTACTGTTAAATTCAAGTGTACACAAAGCTTCCCCTAAGATAGAAAGTCAACTTACAAAGAGGCATCAGGTTGTATGTCTAGAAACTGGATAAATGTTATAGATATGCAAGGCACTTTGTTCTTACATGTACCATCACAACCTTTTGTTCAAATGTCCATCTGCTGTTGGACAAACCTTCAATATGCCACAGAAAGAAACAATACAAATAACAGAGAACACTTTTAATTGAGTTTAAAAATTAAACAAGAAACTGAGCATCTTCTTCCAAATTGATTTGCTAAGCTCAATAAGTAAAACGGTCTTGTTGATCCCTTTAGGTTGTTAGCCTTGGACCACATAGGCAAAGATTCCATGATGATGCATATTCAATTTCACACACACAGCTTTTGTAATCATTATACACCAACAATGTATATTGAATATTTCCATAACAGAATGATTATGAATGCTCCATTTCACTAAATGCAACTTGAGGGAATGGGTTTTATCCTCCCTCAAAACTATACTGTTTTATTATTTGAAGCAAAGCAACTTCACTTCAGCCTCATAGGGGAGGTTTAGAGGAAAGATAGGTGAGAAACATGAAAAAAAAATTATGCGAAGAACAATAACAGTGCCATGAGACAGAGATTTCATTTTCACCCAGGTGAATATTGTTTATTTATTTATTTATGAAGCAACTTCTCAGATATTAGCCTCTAGAGTGCCAGCCCACAGAATTACCTCTGGAACACAGCTGTATTTCCACTATTTCCTGCAAGGATGCTGGCTTTCCCTCCTCTATACACAATCACTCCAAACAGATATAGATGATAGAAAGAATATATGTACCCACAGAGACATACATATTCATGCACCCTTCTAGGACAGCTTTCAATGCCACACTCCAGCTTCTTTGATAAACTGTGAAGTGGAGCACACAAAACAGAGGCAGAAGGAAAAGGCAGAAGGAAAAGACAAGAGATCCTGTGTCTTAGCCCAAGAATGATGTGCCGTTCAGACCATAACATTTCACTTTGACAATTTAATTACACAGTTGCAGCTGGCTACTGGAAAGGGGGCCGGAGGGAGAGGGTGCTTAAATGACTTCCCTTTCTCTTCTAACTTTTAACAGCTTCTAGATCATCTGGCTAGGATGGGCATTTAGACGGGAACTGAACGCCTTCGGAGAAAATCTTATAAAGAATAGTGGTTATAGCCATCAACGTATCAGATCCGCTTCGGGAATCCGGCTTTCTCGCCTGTGAACTGTGCAGTTAGCAGGAGGAGTTCAGGCACCTTTCGCCAATCCCATCTGAGGTTTTTTTTTGAAGCCCCCCCCCCCTCCTTACAACAAAACAAGAGGTTTTTTATTTATAACATTTTCTCCCATGGGGGGGAGGGGAGACCGTAGTAAGGGGGGGAGGGGGATAGTCTGCAACAAGCTTCCCTCCTCTCCGCCTCGACCCCTCTTCCCCTTTTCTTCCCTTTTCGCATCCGACGGAGTGACAATAAAGCGGAGCGCAGGGACGTACCTTCATCTCTTCATTGATTTCCCTTTTCACGGGATGAGCCGGCTTCCTGCTTCTTTTATTTTCTGGAGGTCTCCCTTCTTTCTCCATTTCTGCCATTTTTTTAATTTTATATATTTGCTTGGTTTGCGTGCGTGTCTGCGCGCCCGCGCGCGTGTGTGTGTATGTATCTACTTTGGTGGAGATGAAATGGCTGCTGGTATTATTTGGGGAAAAGCTTTCGGGGGTGGGGGGTGGGGGGGGGGTGGTGGAGAAAGGTTGTGGAGAGGAAGGGAGGAAGGACGGGGGCGGCTTTTCGAGCTGGGCGAAAGCGTCAACGGGTGTCAAAGGAGCAAACGGCTCTGGGAGGGTTGGGGATGCGGGCGGGCCGGACCGTGGGTTGCCCTGGCGAGTCAGCCATCTTCTGTCTCCCTGTCTGTCTCCAGGACCGAGCGCAAGAGACGGGTCTCTGTGCGTGCATGGGGAGGGGGCGGCGAGGGAGAAGGAGGGGAGGAGGGAGGGAGGAAGAGAAAGAAAGAAGCCAGTCCAGTTCCTTCCAAAGAGCGGGCGTGCGAGGGAGGCGGGGGGGGGGGGGGGGGGGGGGAAGAAGGAGGACCTCCCCCTGCCCAGGCATTGGGCGGGGCTTCCAATATCATCAAACCCTCCGCCTCTTCTTCTCCTACTGCTAGTTAGGCTCAGAAGCGGGGAGGGGTTTTTTTTAATATTTAATTATCATCATCATCATCATCTCTCTCTCTCTCTTTCTCTCTCTCACCCACCCCCCTTTCGGAGGGACTGCCGTCCCTTGTGGAAAACACAACAAGGAACTCCTCGGCTCCTTGCTCCCCCCCCCCTCATGAGCTCTTTTTGTTGTTGTTGTTGTTGTTGTTATTGTTGTTGGTCACTGGCGGTCACCGCATACGATCCTCGGCGACCCGCTCTTGCCTGCCACCCCTTCGAAACGCGCAACGACGGGACGAAACGGCCAGGATCCTTGATGAAAACGCCTTGTGTTACAAAGGCGCACTTGGGTAGCGCGCGCGCGGCTGGTTTCCAAGCGTGTGGTGTGTGGGTGAGGGGGGGGGGGGGAGAGAGAGGGAGAGGGAGAGAAAACGAAAGAAAGAAAGAAAAGAAAGAAAGAAAGAAGGAAGGAAGGAAGGAAGGAAGGAAGGAAGGAAGGAAGGAAGGAA